>CAJQUW010010319.1:0-97153 GCA_907163375.1 Prostheceraeus crozeri
GACATCTGTAAATGATCTGCTAGGGCTATATATTCGTGTCATTTCAGCCTTCGTACGGACTTCGGCTGACACCACAAATAGTTATAATATTTGATGACTTTGGTCTGATACCACATATAATTATCATGTTTATTGATTTCGGCTAACAACAACATTTAGTGATAATATTTATTGATTTCATAGCGTCAGGCTAACTCCACGGAAATATTATAACTTTGGACTAACTAACACGCACATTATAAAAATGGCTGAGGTCACCATTAATTGAGCTAATGACGCGAGTATTTAGCTATAGTGCACGTCTCATTTAAACTACACATGAGCTAGCTCCCACTTCGTCGGCTAACTCCATGCATCCAGTTGGGCTAACGCCACGGTCAATATTTTAATAATAATAATAATATCGCACCACCCTGCCTCCTTTTGGAAAATGACGTCACAGAAAACGTTTTACATCTAAAGCTAATGTATTAATGTATACTAAATGGTTTTCCCAGGATTTATAGAAAGCAAATAGATCATTTTGTAACAATATTAAACTGTAAAAGTATATCAATAAGAGAGAAATCAAGAAAATGCATTTTTTACATAATATGATCTATAAGCGCAATGAAAGCGAGTTACATCGTGGAAATCCATGGATGTTTACATGATATTATATCCAATAATATGGCCCCTAAATCGCTTTACAAATACATGATTATAAAAATAAATATTACCTGAAAATAATAATATCAAACATTTTGTTATCAGAAAGTGCAGGTAGGGGTATAGGCCAAAATACTCAATTTCTTGCGATGGTTTACAACTACATGGTAGAAATTAATATTTAGGCCGGTTGTGATTATCTTTTCCTATAAAAATTGGCATGCAAGGGTAATAATGGTCGTAGAATTGGAATCTGAAGTCAGATCTAACTATAAAAATTCAAGAAGTAGGCCTACTTGGTAATGCTAGCCCAAAAAATATTATTATTTATCTAACCACCCTGCCTCACTTTGTCCAAAATGCCTAATAAAGAAGGAGTTACAGAAGTAGAAGATATATTATCATTCAATTTGAGATAAATATACCACAGTCATCATTCAGATGCTCACAATACTGCTTTAGATAGGTGTTTGTCATAATCGCTATATTCAGAAATTAATAGTTACATACTTTTTGCACCATCTCAACAAATCTCATAAAATTGCTTTTACTTAAGCAATCACAGTGAATGATTATCGGTAAAACAATTTATTTTCCAACAGGAGATATTGTTTTGATTGACCATTCGTGTCACTTTGCATAGTTTAAAGTAAAAAAAAATTCATTCTGTAACAGCTGATTGAGTAGAATATTAAAATTGTTTATTTGCACTAAGTTTAAACAGTTGTTTCTAAACGAAACACGTGGTTTGCTTCGCTGGGTTAATATGTGATTGTTATAGTCCTGAGAAGGCAATGACTGTCTTGTCGTCGGTAGTGTAGCACCCACTTTCACACAATTCACATAATAAGGCAATTGACGTATTGTGGCTATGAAAGAATGAGGCGACTGACTTTATCATTCTGAATTGCATTTGACACCTTCACCAATGTTAGTTGATTAGTTGAGGCTTAATGAAGGGGAAACTTTCATACAAACTTTGTTGTGTGAAAGATAGCGGTACATCAACAAGACTGAAATGAGACTTTTAACGCTCGACATAATTAGTCAATTGTCGTTGGCTACAAACATATATCGCTCTACCAACGACAATTAATATATATATTATGGATCTTTTCCGTTATACCCCCTCCGCTGTCAGTCCTATAAAACTTGACTAACAAATCAGTTCTACAGAAAATTAAAATGTGTAAAGATTGCCTATCCTTCTGCGATTTTGCAAGTCTCAAGTTACACGATAATGACTCACATAGTGACGTCTTCCACGATCATAACGTAAGATTAACATTGCACATCATATCAGTCAGTGGTGTAGGATATGACAGATTCAACTAATTTGCTTCAATTTGCCTCAACGATCTCATCGCCTGAGATAGCCATCATTCTTAGAAATGAAGGCATCCTTCACCAGACTGAACTCTGACCAAATGGTCATGAAATAACCTCAAATGGTATAAGATGGCGATGCAACCGAAGAGACTGTCGCAATAAAATTGGCATACAATGAGATACTAGGTTACAAGGTTAGAGTATGGAGCCAGTAATGAAAACTGTTTTCAGCATATTTTGGCAGAAATCATCTCCTTGTGTCCTCCTTCATAGAAGGAAAATACATTAAAGATACCGGTACTTTGGATTAAAGTTTGTGTTTTATGAGTTGAGGGGGCATAATATTTTGATTTCAAGAGGATGCATAGGTGGAGGGGGTGTAACGGAAAAATCCTATATTATTTGGTTTATGAACTTCTGATTCGAACTTCGGACAAATTTTCATATGTAATTTTGTAGCCTACATCAGTTATAACATGCATATCCTTTCGTTGTTGTTATTTTGTGTGGAGGCATATTTAACGAGATATTAAATTATTTAGGCCATTTAATTTTTTTATTAGACTTTACTGTACTAGCGAAAAAAAATCGACCAATTAATTATTTATCCAGGGGGGCCAGCCGATAGCCGGTTTCAAAATAATCATTTCTGGAACCTTGTGCTGAGTGGCCGAAAATTCGGCCAACCATCTACCACTTATTTCTGTTAATTTTTAGGTGATTAGGTAGCCTACATACCGATACAAGACACAAGTTGCTGTATGTACTGTACTAGAAATGTTTTGTTTCATTCTTTAAATAGAAGCATTGTTTCATCTTTATTTATTGTTTAGTACTGCTACAAAACAAGTTATATAGTTATCTTATTTTACTTAATTTTTTTTTCAGAAACGGGGCATATCAGTTAATTACATGTATATAATTAATTTTTGTAGGTGGTTGACCGATTACCGGTTTCAAATTAATTAATTATTCCTCAAAAGTGACATTGGCCGGTGGCCGTATTTTTCGCCAGTGCAGTAAAATCGAGGAAAATTATGTGGGTAAGCGGTGTGTTATATTTTACAATTATATATTGAATTAAAATATTTTTAAAATCTATTTCCTTTTTATTGTCTTGGTGTACGGGCCTGACGTAACGACAAATACAAAATTAAGAGATAACTAGTCTAATTCATACACGTATTGATAAAGAACTTGTAGTTTTGAGGTTATCGTCTCAAGAACCAAAATATTTTGTTTTCTAATGAAATCTATCACATTATTATTTAGTAATGATAGCTAACCTTAATGAAAGTTTACTTTCATGATGTTCGATAGGTTGTGCGGCAGCGGCTTTACTCCGTGTGATCCGTTCTATTTAGTTTACCTGATCATATGACTAAATTTACACATTACATTTATTGTAAAAATAAGATCATGAACGTTGTTACGTGTATGCATTCGTTGATCAAATGCAGCATCTTGTAGACGTTAGCGTAACGCACTGAGATAGTCCACTTAATTTCAATACTCGAAATGTTTAATTTCATATCATCTATTTTGACCGGGTGAATTTTGTGAAGCACTTATCTTCCGTCTATCCTCATACCCACGTGGTCCTGTTTAAAATATCTGTGGAGCATCGGCGACGCATCAGGGGGGACTTTGTCCCCTCCACTTTTTGGAGAGGTGGTGTTTGTCTGCCTCACTTTTGAACGTGTCATCTCAAACAGGCTATTCATTCTTCATTTTCTGGCTCCTTCATCGCCATCGGATTGAGGGATCAGACACAGCAGCATCTGTATTTTGTTTGATTTGTTGCATTTTAGCTAACTTTTAAAAGGGCGAGTCCCAAGGGGAACCGCTGCCCAAATTTTTGTCGAATATTTCTTTAATTTACAAGTAGAATTTCATGTAAACATGTACTTTAATATGAAAATTGTTATGACAACAGAAACGTTTGGCTTAACCTCTTCTCTATGGGCTTAAAGGACTAAGGATTATTTCTTTCAAGACAGGAATATTCGTATCATTTTATGCATGTCTGATGTAGAGTCTGTTTGAAACTTCAGCTAACAAGATGTCTGGGCTAGGCCCTAACTGTTCCCTGGCCGATTGTTTTTTAAAACAGGAATATTCTTATCATTTTATGCATGTCTGATGTACAGTCAGTTTGAAACTTCAGCTAACGAGATGTCTGGGCTAAGCCCTTTTTAGCCTACGTTCATTGATAGCCTAGGTCATCTAGTTAATACGACCCCAGTCGATGCTGACTTTAAATGGTAAATCAGCAATGCAAAACGGACCTAATTGATTTTGGTAGTCCAATAGGAACGTGTCCTTTATTGTTAATCGTGGTGACGTGTAGTACATAATCGTGCTGTTTTTTAGATGGCTGACTATTTCATATTGTCTAGTAAGTTTGATGTTTGAGTTTACGTGTTTTCTGTTACGTTTCCTATGTTATATGATATTTATTATTTTTGTTAAGAAATTTCTTTAAATTTCACATTGTTTATTCCTATTTATGAATCGGAAGCACATTGATTAAAACGTTTTAAATCGGAAGCTTCTCTGATCTCGGTCCTCCGAAAATATGTAACCTAAACAAACTTTTTATGTTACAGATAACCAGCTCTTCAGAGTTGTCAATTTGAACGGATCGAGTAAGTCATATTGACGATCTGAGTTGAGAATTTTTTTCGAAAGTAACATCATCCTGCTTAAATTTGTTTAATGTTATATTCTGCTGAAATTTATGACTTCTCAGGCTTGCGATCCCCCGTCAGAATATGAAGTCATTTTTCTTATCTTCAATTTCACTGGCCTAGTTAGGTCTGTTGCTTTCTTCAAGGTTGCTCTGGTGCATAAATATAGGGCCGCAATATCTTTGGAAGTTCTACGAATAGTTTTCAGATTAGTGATTACATGCACATGTACTGCTCATATGAAATTTGCTTAATATTTTTCTCCATGTTATAGATGCTGAAATACCGTCCACGAGTAGCGTATGCCAGGGTAAGTTTTAATCTTGTAATATCCTCGAATGGAGAAGTGATGAAACTTTACATCTTTTGTAGAGAATCAAGGTGCGTCTACCAGTAATGCAGTAAAAGGTAAGTGTTCATTGAGCCATTCACTGACATTTTGAGTTAAACTTTACGTCTATAATGTGTTACAGTGAACGAAGGTGCATCAAGAAATGATGTTGCAGAAAGTAAGTCGGCATTAAACGACAGAAAGTGTTCTAAAGGCTAATTATTAGTATCTAAAACGTTAAATGATTTCCGGTATTTGATTCTTTTACTACACGTAATTCAATGTTTTGAATAAAAAAGATCAAATTTAGGCGGACTAATACGCACTGAGCAATTTGAATTGTTTTGATTACTTGATGTACTTCAATTAAAACAACTTTTGTCCACCTATTTCAGGTGATCACATTCTATCTCTCGATTTCCTGGAAGAATGGACGCAAAAGGAAAAGGGTACTTGTAAACCAGATTCCAGGTCAGTGTTATTTGTGTTTGTGTTGAAATTAGCATATTCTTCACGCCTATGCTACTGCTGTGTTGGCTTGGCATGCCGTACATGGATGGCAGTCTGCACATCTCAAATGGATACTCTCATTATGGATAGTTCAGGCCTGTGATTAACCTATGAGAAAAATTGAGGATTTTTTTTGCAAAAATTTGAGGAATGGAAACGGAGCCTAGTATGATAATTGTAAGAAAAACTCCAAATTTTAGCACGGATCATATCGTTAGCGTTTAATCATATCGCTCCGATCTACATTCAAATGAACATGAATTCTCTCATACAACACAAAACAAGTGTCGGGAACAGGCTTGCCGTTAAGTTGTTGGTCTCATCTAGGCAAAAAGCGAAAGATTATCACCTCTATTCTTTGAAGTTGCGCAGAGACATTGACATCCACATCTTGCAGTGGACCCAGGTTGAAAATCTACCAACCCAGTACTATGTGGTTCAGTGTCTTAATTAATCTAAGTTCCGCATACAACGATAAGCAATGTGTGCACTAATTTCACACCAACCTGTGTTCAGCAAATTATGAGAACGATCTATAAGTGAATAATTCATCCAGGATAAATGTCGGGTCAGCAGACCCTGGAAAACGTAGCTGCAAAGACTCATGGGATAGCAGAGCTTCATCGCTTCCAACCCCCGCACGCTAGTGACCAGGAGGCAGATAGACACCAAAATTTAAGGACCATACGCTTTACCTCGTCGGATGTGTTCATGTTCAGCGGAAATAAAATGGAGGAGAGTGAGTGAAACAAACGCTTTAGCTGATAAGAGCACTGAAATCCAAGTGAGCTGGGCTGTCTATATGCTATCACAATGGATATAGAAGTTTGGCAACCCTATAGTCGCAGAAACATATAAAGAAGGTTGTGAAACAGGTCAAGATAATTAATGAAAATAATTTAATAAGCATTTTATTGTTGGAATTCTAAGCATTATTATGAAGTTAGAAGTAAAAAATTGCTGACAGTGTTCAAATATACAATTTCTGTAGGTTGATCGCAGTGCTTCACTCATCAAATACGTGGAAGTATAGCACTAAGGAGTTCGACAGACAATAACTTCGGACAACTTCTCTGCTTAGCAAAATAAGTCCGGACGAACCGGAACATCTACAGTCCTGTAGTTTCCAGAAATGGAAACGACGTGAAACAAGATCAATTCAACGTAGCAAAGTGCGTCAAGGTAACAAAATCAAAAAACAAGCTAACGACTGGTTAATTTTTGAAATATCTAAATATGATTTAAAAGAAAATCATTATATCCTAAAATGTCTAAAAATTTTGAAACTGCTCACTAGAAGGACACACAACGGTTCTCCTCTCCTCATGTGTAATGAATTGGCGAGCAAGTTGTTCTTTTCAAAATTATGTCTATCACTTCTATATTGAAGATTCTATTTAACATCTGCCATCTAGATACTAAGAGGACAGGTCTGTGTCCAATCAAAATATCAGATCTAGCTATCACAGCGGGATTACGCTATCTAAAATCCACCAGGTGGGTAAGAGAAAATTATAAAGTTATAAATCATGAGTGATTCATGATTAGCAGTATGGATATAGGATACATGTTATAGGATTCTATCTTAGCTTCTTGATTGGAAGTTTACACATCATCGCCATTCGCCAAAAAACAATACATTCATCCTTCATTTAGTCTGTAGTGTGTCATGTTTGAGGAATGTCTCATAGTTTAGCTATATTTGAGGAATTTTTGAGGATTTGAGGAGTAATAAACAAATTTGAGGAATTTGAGGAGTAAGCACAGGCCTGATAGTTACCTCTGATGATTGGCAACGACCATGAAAGCGCTTAGGTAATTCCTCATTTTTCAAGTTGCTTGCTTGTGATACTACTTTCATTTAATTACTGGTTAATGTACGCTTCGCCGGCGCGGAAAGCAATCTGTAAACATCATTTGGGCATCGTGCTGCCTACATTTGAGATGTGCAGACTGCCATCCATGTACGGCATGCCAAGCCAACACAGAATTAGCATAGGCGTGAAGAATATGCTAATTTCAATATCAAACACTGCTGAGATGCAAAAATGAAGTATAATTGCAAGTTCAGGATACTTCCTAAATTATGGATAGTTACCTCTGATGATTGGCAACGACCATGAAAGCGCTTAGGTAATTCCTCATTTTTCAAGTTGCTTGCTTGTGATACTACTTTCATTTAATTACTGGTTGTGTTTGTGTTGTTTACATTAAGGTAAATGGCGTCAGCGTTAGCGTCAACACAATGTTGACGCCTTCAATTGACGCCGTCAAATTAGTGGGGTGTACAATGTACAACATTGCATAAGTGCCATTGAATGTAAAGCATCAATGTTATTTTATTCCAGTGGAAACGAATGAACAGAGGATTGGGGAAAAGAAAATCCTAAGGAGAACAGCTGCATGTCCGAAATGCGGAAAGGATTTTTCATCAAAAAAACATGTCCCGACATCTGCGGCGACATGGAGTCCCTGAAATCGAGGTGAAACAATTTACAACCTCAACTTTTAAAGCAACAAATAAGGACAAATTCGAGGAGTGCAATATATGTGGTGCATTGGTTAGTCAATTTCTGATATTTATTAAATGGGAAACTTTGAAGATATACCATATTATGGAGGCCGAAATGTCAGACATGTGGTGAATGTATGATATGTCATAACTTACTCCAAGTTCAGTGTGTTCTCTGATAAGGCTTCTAATGTAAGTTAGACATAGGTAAATTTGGTCTTATTCATCCACCTGTCACACTTGTATTATGATGTCATTCCCTGTTGGATAGATAACTTAGATTCACGTGTTCTTTGACATTGTTAAATCAGTATTAACATTTAAATTCCTCTATGCAGAATACGAATTAAACAAGAACAGACTAATTATAAAGTGTTAGCGAATTGTAATTTCATATTGACTTTTGACTTGTCATCGAGCAGACTTATATTCGACATAAAGCTAATCCACGAGTAAAATCTTCAACATTGGACGTAATTCATGAAACCCACGTCTCTTACATGTTTGTTTAAGAAGAAGAAAAAATCTTGATTTAATCACATATGACATGTTCGTATGGTAATGCTTCCATTTCTTAATAAAGTATTTGGTTACAACAGGTAACGCGATTGTATCGGCACCTAACACGTGTCCATCCACCGAAGGAACCAAAGGAAGATGAAAAACCTAATGAAGAGCCCGAAGATCTGATGCACATCCAAATTGTAATTCTTTAAATTCCTTCCAAAAGTCTTTCCTCGATGACATGTATTTCATTTCTACAGGATGACACTGCTAAGGAACTGGTCGAATCCGAACTGGCCCATAAATATGGGCAAATGAATACATATAATAAAGGAGACTCAGTATGTCTTCTCAAATGAACAGTTGTCGTACAGGAAGACGCTTCTCCAATACGTGCTGGCGTACTACACCAGTCAATTTGGGAAGCGAAAAGCAATGGACAGTGGCACTGTTGTTGCCGTAACACGGTGTCTGAAAGCTCGCATAAATAAGGTTTGTTGATGTTTATGCATCTTATAATTTATGACTTTGTTGTTCAGCCTTGCTGGCTTTGTCTGAGCTGTGCACTTTCTTATTCATTATATGTTTAGTTGGTTAGGCGTAAGCCATCGTGTAGATAGCAGGGCTTCCAAGTCCAACCTCTGTAAGTTGTCTCTGCTTTTATGGGGCTCTGGCACTCAAATTTATGGTAATTATGTCTGCTAAAGTGTTTTCGTTTAGTGCGAATAGGTGATTTAGGTTCATTTAAGAGTGTTTTTTATTGTGTGGTCATGTGTGGGGTCCGCCTTTTTGGCGGGGGTCCGCCAGCTAGGGTTTGAGCGTACAAAATGTTAAAGGACCCGAAACGCGACCTAGCTGGTCATTTTGCTGATGAACCCCTTCTATGTTTATTCTTTTCTGGTATGTCTTGTGTAAATATTGTAAATATGTTTTATTGTTCGGTACGCCATCTAAGTATTATTGCTTTCTTTTATATTGTTCATTCGAAGTGCACTAACCTGACTTTTCCCACAATTGATGTTTATGCATCTTATAATTTATGATTTTGTTGATGTTTATGATTGATTGTCTTATCATTAAGTACTGAAGTTATCGATTTTCTAGTTGGATGGCCATAGTATTTCTATCAATTAACTTATGCTGAATTACTTGTTTCAGCTCTCAATTATCCTGCAGAAACTTCCAACGATCAGGGAATTGTTTAGACGCGGATCTATTCTTGAATCGGGAACTTAGTACCGATTTCAAGGGCAGTTCAAAGATGAAGCACTGCAGTGACTTTCAATCTTTGGGTACGTGCTCAAGTTAATTATTGAAAAGTCACTACACGAAACAAAAAACGATTTGCATCCACAGAGATCGGGCATTTTTTCTCTGTGATAAGCGAGAGTGAAATTAAGGATGCTCAGCAGCAAGTTAGGACGGCCAAGAATGGGTTCAAGAACGATTCGTCTGGTGTGGAAGTGAGTTACATATTTACAACAACAAAAATGTCAGACGCTCATGGTAACAGTTAATGTTTTGTCAGTTAAACCATAAGATTATAATAAAATGGATAAAGGCAACACTATGTCAAGATATAGCATACAAGTAACTGAAGTAAATCAGTCACTCATGCTCCATTTTGTCAAGCTGAAAACTAAGTGATAAATTTGGTCAAATTCCAAACTGGTCGGCAGATGTTAAAACTTTCAAATATTATTTTTCAAAAAGTATCACACACTTGAAATTACTTGCTTAAAAGATTGTCAAGCAGTATAATCAGAACCGTCACCTCTGTCAATTACGCTATCTTATACTTCACTTGTCTTACAGGCCGATCGTGCAATTGAAAAAGAGGCCTCGACAGCCACCAGAAAAGAGATCTGGAAAATTTGGTGCAAGACCGTGGAAGTCATAAATGCTGACGGGGGTGATGATATGATTGAATTTAGAAGGTAAGCTAAACAATGAATTTGATAATTGAAAGCACATGCATGTAGACAGCGTATGGAAATAGCAACTTTCATTTTGCACACCATATGGTGTACATTTTTAGTGCAATCTAACAGAATCTTAAATCAGAAATTTATCAGCGTCTTATGCTGATGATGAATGTAAATACTCAGTATTTGCATTTGTGCTGTGACAAATGAATCTCAATTTCGTATCCACATCTTGATTTTCAGCTCTTATCTACCTTACATGCGAAAGTTTTGGATACTGTGTGATACTTTTACGTTTATCCACTTTTTTCAAGACTACAGCTTCCTCGAGGTTTGATCAACCTGTACCAGTAGAAATATAATTCATGAAAGTTGTATCATGGTTTATTGTAGTAAGACATCTAGTGGATTCTATTCAGGATTTAATCACGTTTTCAGACACAGAGATCACTTACTGACAACTCTCGCGGCTTATCACCCAGTTCGCTTAATACCACTGAAGGACATGTCCTTAAAGTGTGTACTGAATCCGATCAAACGAACCGAGAAGATCGTTTCATTGAGAATTCATGGACCGACATATCAAGGTAATTTTTTGAAACATTTAATACCGTAATAGTGCTATGTTCGAATTCAATACGACTAGTAACTAGTTTCGAAAATCTAGTTTCCGTTATCAAGTAACACCAGAAAGACTGAAGGCAAAAGTACAATAAATTAAAAAACAGATTATAAATGAATATAGTTTACTTCCGAATAATTGAAGAATTATAACAAATTAAAAACAAGATATAGGAAAGGAAACACTGTATGGAAAACAATATGAAAAAATGACGTATATTGTGATGTTCTAATACTGTACTTATATCATGATCCTTAAACTATTCCTCAATTGACTTTTACATCTTTGAAATTCGCCGCAAATGGCAATTTGGAGCCCATGTGATTGATAATGATTGCCTTCCTATTAGATGTTAACCTATTTCGATTTCAATTTATTCTTGTCAGTCATATCATGTGGAGAAATTGTTTCGTTTGAAGATTGTTACCATTGATTTACAACATGTGTTCAGATGCTTTGTTGGACTTGCTCCCCGCAACTGCACCTCGGCTGGCATCGGCGTACAGCTGATTGTGTTTCATTGGTCTGATTGCTTCGGAGGGTTGATGTGGAGAGGTTGTGTTCGTACCAAACCCGCACGCGATGAAGCCGCTGACTGTTGCGCAGTCCCGTGATAGCTCAGTCGGTAGAGTGTTAACCTAGGAAATTACAGGTCGGTGATTCGAATCCTCCTCTCGGCATCAATTTTTCGACGCTTGAAGACATTGTTTATTTGACGATTTCTTACAATGTCCTCGTATTTTCTGAAATGTATCGATGATATGTACACATGCAGTTGTGTACTGAATTTCCTATAATACACATGTATATAATTTGTTAAAAATTCATGTCATCTTCAGGCCACCATAAGACTTTCGGCAAGTACGGCAGTCCTCTCCTAAACATGCACCCGCAATTGTATGATCTCATCCTGAGATTCATCAGAAAAATGAAGACCCAATTTTCGATACCACTTCAAAGTGAGACGATGCAAACTTTGATTTGCAAATCTGATGGGAAACCACTTGTCGAAATTGGTCAAATCATTCAAAAAACTTCAAAAGAGGTGAGAATCACTGGCAAATATGGGCGGAAATGATTGCTGAATAATCAGAACACTTTTCTATTACGTATAGGCCCTTACTCTATTATGCTGAAATAATTTGTTTCGAATTATAACCATCAGATTAAGATAAGCTTGTATATTTCAGATTTGTAATCGTCAGCTTTGCGCCACGGATTTCAGACGGGCCATGACGGTTCATGGTCGAGAAGCCAAAATCGCGCCTCCGAAGGCAATTAGTAATGCACTTATGCACACCGAACAGACAGCCGATGCTTTTTATGATGTTCGACCGTTATCGAACGAGACATCAATAAGTAAGTATTTCGAATTCCTGTATTGATTATACGTATTATTTAAAAATTGATTCAAGTATATTATCAATCTAATTAAATAAAAATTCATATCTGCATTGTGAAGTTAAATGTTTAAATAGAATCTTTGCGGATGCGGATTGATAATATAGATTCTTTGCGGATGCCGATTGATAATATAGAATCTTTGCGGATGCGGATTGATAATATAGAATCTTTGCGGATGCTGATTGATAATATAGAATCTTTGCGGATGCGGATGAAAGATTTCGGATATTGCGGATGCGGATCTAAAAAACTAGGTTTTGTCCTCCTATGCTCCTAAACTTTTCTCTCAAAATTCAGATATTTGATATACAATATTTTGACTAGATTTGTCTAGTAATCGCACTAATAGGGGTTTGATGACTAAACAATCATCAGTAATCAGTATCAGATATATCAGTAATCAACAAGAGAGCTTCATTAAGGTTTTTATTCTTTCAAAATGATTGCAGAGTGCCAGTTCGCCTGGGCATATAGATAAGAAAAGTGTCCTCAGACTTGAACAATTTAAGCATGAAATTCCTTGGCAGCCGTAGACGTAAATCCAGGATAAAAATCGCAGAGCAGCCTGTTGTGCAGTCCCTCAGCTTGTTCAGCCATTCTAGATGTCATAAGCTAGTTTGGGCCAATCCGAGCCGTACTGACGAGTCCATATAGGACGAAACGCGCGTCTACGGCTGCCAAGGAATTTATCTGCCAAGGCTTAAATTGTTCAAGTCTGAGGACAATTTTCTAATTTTATTCTTTCCTTTTATATATATTGTACTTTTCCTTTTTTTGCTTCTCTTTTTCATAATAATGTTTCTTTCGAGAAGTAAGTAAGTTTTGCAAGAAGAATGCGGACATCAGACATTAGTAATACATGCATATTGTTGCATTAATCGCAAGAAATCGCCCATTTAATGACCCAATTATACGATCCTACTTACTATGGATGTTTTTTTTGTAATAAACATTTTTATTCTTTGTAGAATACTTTGAACTCATCAGTGGATCCAACGAAGAAAGTAAGTTTTTCATTATTTAGTGTAATTTTGTGATAAATAATTGGTGATCTAAGGAATGCATAATTTATGACTTGTTAATAAAAAGCAGTCAAATTTTCAATATTAAGTCATCCTACCAACTTATTCATTAGAAATTTTAGCGGGATCACGAAACGTTGGGAATTTATCTACTTTATTTATCCACTAGTCAGAAGGAAATATATGAGTATATTCTTACATTTGAATGTATCTTATCGAGAAATCTTCTTCGGATAAAAATCTAGCTTCTGTCTAAAACTTAAGAGTGATAGATCAACGAGATCAGTAATCGAAATGAGACGGCTGAGTAAAATGAAAATTTTCTCTGTCGAAGGTATCAATCAGGCCTCCTACAGCTCCAAAATATCATAAAAAGTAAACCTTTTTTATTCAGCAATATGATGTTACTCTTTAAACCTAACTCTTCTTTTTGCGTAATTTGTCATATAGCAACAATATATAGCATAATGCTCGTCAGGGAATTCGTTAAGAAATCAATATTCGAAGCAGTACCAATGCATACATATCCATGCAGATATGCATTTAAAGGGTTATAAAACAGTATTCATATGGCTTTAAGTTAAAGAAAACATAACCCGTGTGCACTTATAGTATCGAAATATGTTAGCTATAAATGAATCGAACATTCCACTGTTTCAGTCATTACATGAAGGCGGTATTAACTCTTTCAGGTACCAATGAACATGGGACGGTCGATCTGGATGAAGAGGAAGATGATGTCGCTGATGAAGAAGGACAAGAGGAGGATGTTCAGGTCGAAGACGAAAGACAAGAGGAAGAGGAAGATGTCCAGGTTGAAGACGAAGGACAAGATGAAGATGCTCAGGCTGAAGACGAAGGAGAAGATGAAGATTTTCGGGTTGAAGACGAAGTAGAAGAAGTTGACAAAGACGAGGAGCTGGAAGTAGCGGTAGAAAAAGAAACGAGGATGGAAGTGGTGTCAAATATCGAAAGGAAAAGAAGACACGAGGAGGACGAAGAGCCACCGCTACTCGAACGACTTCGACGACGCTCGAAGTCGAAAGCCATATTCGACTTGTAAGTATCCTTATCAGGGTGTTGACACAAATTCACGGATCGAAATGAAGGACTTATGAATGTTTATTTTTTTTACATCAATTCAAGTAAAACAAGCATTTTATTGTCTTAACACTACAGTTTTAAATAAGATGTTGTGTTGATAACGGAAGTTGTGCCCGACATAGGCCTGCTGAGGAGACCTGATAGGTCGAAATAGCTATCCAGGTCTGGTCCCATTTTTCGATTGAGGATGCAATCCAATATTTAAAATATTTCTTCGACTAGTATTTCACATACATGAGATCATACTAAAGTGTCAACAAAAACATTCATATACAAGAGGATTAAAAAGCCATACATCGATCTCAGTTATTTCTTAGTTAAAGACATATTTTAAAAAATACAATTGTGAATGAGGAATTGTTCGAAAACGAAATCTAGATTTCTAAACAAGCGTCATACTACCTGGATCAGCAGTAACAAACTGTTCTACAACGAATGTTATTAAGCAAACGTCTCGGATCTCATTACCGAGTGATGACTGTGAGTGTTGTGTGAAACTGTGTGTCGTTTTCTGTGACGTACAAATTTACAACAGATCAGAAAAATATCGTAGATAATAAATAAATCGTTCTTTGTTGAAATATGAAATTAATGTACCAAATACCAAAAACAAAGGACTTTTACAGGACTATTAAGTGTTATCAATACCCTGTTTCATGCATCTTATAATGTGACTTCATTTTAACTAAGAGGACGGATAATGTGTTCCAAATATGATTTTCTTTGCTCTCGACAGCAAGATGGGAATTTAACGATTCACTTAACATCATTTGCATTCCATATGATATCCGTATTCTTTCCGTTTCACTATTCGTTCCGTATTCCGTTTCGCAGCACTACTGGAAATATAAACTAAAATCTATTGTTCATAAACACACTTAAACCCATCTCGCCAGAAATACTCAACACATTTATCAGTTAGGCTGTTTCAGCAGGAGATAATCGTATAATGCTCAACAGTTCACTGACTTGGTAAATCATGTAAAAATTTGAATAATACAAGTCACGAATAAATGTCGAATAAATATTTACGCTGTCCCTATTGTCTTTCAGGTTGCGGCAGTGATTTGGATTCCTGTCGAAGTTGGTGCATAAAATAAAAAATAAAGTGATTAATGGAACTTTTGTATTACAGTTTTTATCTTTGGGTTACTTTGAGGCATTTGAATTTTTGATCATAGATAGCCATGTCTGTCTCACTAAAAGAAATTATAAAAATGTAAGTGTACCAATATGCATGTATGTAGGTCTACATCTAATAAATCGTGAAAAAATGTATATGTATTTCCTAGTAGGCCTACAATGCAGGGACGACGTATCGATGCAAGCTTTTTAAACTGAATTGAAACAGAAAAAAGATTATCTAAATTTTTTTCTACAAGGTTTAAATCTTCTTTGTTGAGGAATAACCACAGTATAGTACCTAACTCACTAGATATAACTGGATAAAACAAAAAGCACCGCGGGTACGAAACTTCAATATACACAGTCGAATTCACATCAATTGAAAAATTAATTTATACTGGAGGTAAATGATAATCGTGTCTTCCACTCGTTTTCTCATCATTTTTTTCTCTTCAGATGCATAAATGCATCATAGATGTAAGCCACGCTACATAGCAAAATGACTCTAAACAGCAATTTATCTGCAGTGAAGCAATAGCTATAAGGTATTCCTGAATTATACTCAGAAAACTTAAGTTTAACGATGTTTACACTAGAGTTAAGAATTTATTTTCTATGATTGATGTGCGTGGGTTTCTCATTAGGCTACAAATCTAGCGGTTCTCGTATTACTCAATCGGTAGGCCTGCAGTCTAAGCTTACATAAATTATAGGCCTAACGGTAGCTATTTTCTTAATAAAGTTTATTAATCAAGAATGGATTCGTTTTCTGATAGTAGGCATATATTAATGCGAATTCAATTGAATCATGATTCCTATTTGTAATGATCGTTATGTCAAATATGTAATATCAATTTAATCTACACACGTGTGTGTGTGTATTGATGATTTGAAATTACATAACTTTACTTCAAGCTAACTATGAAATGAAAGAGATAGGCCCTATTAGACTAATTTTGCATATCATTTTGACATGTGGTGTTTTACCGGTATGCAAAATGCAACGCCACATAAGCTTATTTCAAGTAGGCCTGTATTACAGCACAACATCGCATAATGCCACTAGTTTGAAATAATCAAACTACATAAGAATGCATAAATGAAAAAAATAGGTTACTTAATCGTATCTACCATTTTTCAATGCATAAAATTCAATTTCCAACTCATATAGTAATAATAGAAGAAATATTTTCACATTTATTTACCTACATATGCAGGTTTAGGCTACATGTATCGACAAATTAATCACATGTTACAAAAACTCGCTATTATGTAGGCCTATTTAGTTAACAGTGTGCGACAGACCTTCATGGTTGAAGCATTACATGGTCGATTTATTCATTCTAAACACATGTAAAGTTGCCATTTAGAACATTTTGACACGGTCTAGCTAAGTGTCGGCAGAGTCGAATTATACCTACCTTTTACTAAGAACGACTGATGAAAGTATGACAAAAAGTTACAGAATTATTATGCTTTATAAAAGCAGAAATTATTTTCTTTATGTCGAATTGCAATTTGGAGGCAGGGTGGTTAATTATTATTTTCATTGCGGATGCAGGGTGGCTATTTATTATCATTTTTATTGATAATTGTAGCCCGGAGGCAGGGTGGTTAGAACGGAGGCAAGGTGGTGAGATATTATTACACATCGGAGGCAAGGTGGTGAGATAGGAGGCAAGGTGGTGAATTAATCGGAGGCAGGGTGGTGAGATATTATTGTAATAATAATAATAATAATTAAATTGCAATGTTAGTTTTTCCTATCCCAATAAATTGAAATCAGTCCTCACTTCCAATGCGCCTAGACTGTAATAGTGGTGTTTATCGTATTAATTGTAATAATTGCGACAAATTCTATATTGGTGAAACTGGTCGTACTTTGGCCACCCGTGTTAGCGAACACAAAAGAGATTTTTTGAATCATAATGCTAATAATGCTATGTACGTTCATTCTGTTGATTTTGATCACTCTTTTGATTATAGGAATGCTGAATTGATTTTTAAAACTAAAGATTTGCATACTAGAAAAGTGATGGAATCTTCATTTATCAGATATCATCAAAACCAGACTGTCAATCTGTTCCCAGAGATGACTAGCATTAATGGACACGTGGCCCAACTCGCTTTGCGAAGCGTTGATCAGCACGGCAGGGGTTCATCCGGGCCGTCGCTCTGCCTTCCTGTCTAATTGTATCTAATTACATAATAGTTTCATCCCTTCTTATTCTGTCATCTCATGTATTTCTTTCATTCCCATGATTATGCTCACTGTATGTGACCGAAAGCTCGGGAAATAAACTTATTAACTTTCATTGTGGTTTTATTTTATTACAAAGCAATAGATTAAGTTCAGGTAGAGGACCTATCCTATTTGGACAGCCTTCTGCCAATCGCTGTGGCAACAGCCATAAAGTTGAAAGGAATTAACTTGAAGCGGCTTCAATTTTTTCAATTATATAGTCGACATTATTGGATGGCATAAAAAGAGGATTTGATCCGCTCTTTGAGGATCAGGAGTTTCAAATAGCCTCAGGATTGCATCCTAGATTTCGGTACCTTTGGCACATATTACAACAATATGGTATGAGAGCACATATTACAACAATGTTAAGCAATGCATGAAGATTCCTAAGAATGCAATAGTGAATAGCTTTACGCATCCACAATTATTGCGGAAGAGAGAACGTGTAGCATCGTTTTATGGTTGGTTATCAGATTCGAAGGCATGGATGACACTCAGATTCGGTCCGTTTGAGAGTGTATTAATTCAATTATTAATTTATGTGGCAAGCTATGCCTTCCAAGTGTTTCGTACCGAATTGCAAAAGTGGCAATCACGGCTACAACACTGAGAGCGCTAGTTTTCATAAGCTGCCACTCAATAATCCGTCCTTGCTGCAGAAGTGGCTGCGCCGGATCCATCATCAATATATAAACACATTAGGAAAACACATTTTAGAAAGAGACGAGTTTCTTTAGAAGACACTGTGTCCGTCGCAGTTTCCAGATCATCCGGAGCATTGTAGCCTACAACCAGTGAAATACCACCTAGGTCAACATCTACCACGTCCACTCAACGTTTGGTATCCGAGAATCAACGCATCACGGATATGAATGAAAACTTTTTTGAGGAGGATAGCGTAGATTCATCTGTTGATATTTATGTGAAAGTGAATAGGCTTGATTCACTACCTTGTCGAGTTCAACTGCACGAAAAAACAGTAAGTTTCTAGATTCGTTAGTGTTGAATTTTCAGACTCCAACCCACATCTTATCGGCGTAGTCACTGTTTTTGAAGATTTGAGTTTCGAGACTTTCAAATGTAGCGCTAGATTGAAGCAAGCAGAGGTTCGCAATTGTATGGCTTGTATTGATGAAATAGTGTTGGTTGCCGACTTGTTGAGCTTGCCAAACAAAGTCTTATTTCTTCAGATGGAGCGTCCTTATCTTTGTACAGTGTCTTCGTTTTAGAGACATACATAGAAAATCAATCCAACTTATGTGACGAAAAATGTCAAAAGCTTCAATTTATTATCGAACAACTTCTGGTTGACAAGGAAAAAGACAGTATTAGGTAATCTGTTTCGCTGACAACAATTTCCTATCTATGGTATTGTCATAGTTCAAGTTGCTACCGAAATATATTAGACGCGAAAGTTTCATGTTTGCCGTCCATTCGAACTATGCAACGATTAACAAGGTCTGCCGATTTCAGCAATGAAATTCCATCGCATTTAAAACTTCGGCGTGAGTCACTTAACAGCTTATCAACTTATGTTTCCTTAATTTTTGAAGAGATGTATGCTTATAGCACTTTGGATTTGGTTGATGGACGAATAGTCGGTGTCACTCAGGTATCTACGAATTGTGGTAGTACAACTGTTCTTTGTTTTATGATTTATCTTTAGCCGCAAAATACACAGATGTGTTCTTCAATTGGCTCCAGTGAAAGGATTAACTCATGATGTTTTGATAAAGTGCTTCATGAATTCTCTCGAACTACGGACTGATACCGGATTTCAAGTTACGGTTTGTATTTCTGATAATCACCCAGTTAATCGCCAACTTTTCAAGGATTCAGGAGGAGACAGTTATAAACCCCAGATTGATCATCCGTTTGTTGAAAGAAAACAGTTGTTTCTTCTGTTAGACACAGTTCACACTGTCAAAAACATCGACAACAATTTTCGGAGAAAGAAACTATTCAGACCTCCACCATTTGAAGGTTGCACAGTAATCGATACTATTTCTGATTTATTCATCATAGCAAAATTTCAGGATATTGAATCGATGCATAATAAGGAAAATCATATAAATCGTCGTTTGGGACATAAGATATTGTGAGATCTGCAGATCATCCTCTGCGCGAATTATTTGACTCAAATGTTTCGACCAGATGTACTCGCAATGTAGAATCACTTTCAGAAGGCCATTTTCAAGAACCTCTCGTTTAAGCGAATCTTTCATAAAGTTTTGTAATTTTATTGTCCTACTCATATTGTCCTCTTTATTGTTCTTGTTTTATTCTTGTAACCTACTTTGATGATTATTCGTGTCGACTAATTGCAATGTGCTCACCGACTTATCATCAAACTGAGGCAAATAATGAGTATTTATTATTATTATTATAACATTACGAAACCAGTTTTGCAACCAAGTAATGTTCAAGGAACCTCCGCAAAGATGATTCAACTGTTGCTGCGCTGCGATATTATTTAAATTGAAAGTTGGACTGGAACTTCACAATTCGTTCACTTGATTAGTGCTTCAGTAAAAATAATTAAAGGCGAAAGTCAGTTTGCTGGCCAAATATTTTGTGATAGGCTTCAGGAGCCGATATCTTCGGAAGATTCTGAGCAGCTACAAGCTTTGAACTCTTTCCAAAATTTCTTCCGTAAATGGAGGGAGACGTCTGCCAGTTAGCAAAACAAATGTCATCAACAGAAACCTTCCAAGCGTGTGAAAGTTTATGCACTTGTCTTCAGGATTTAGAGAAATGTTTACTGCTGAAGAAGCATCCAGTCGATAGACGTTTCGGGGAATATAGGCAAATGAACGGTGCAGACTTCTTCATTAGTTAGAAACAAGTAGTGGATAGTGAGAAGCGAATTCGAATTTACTCATCTTTGAAGCATGGTAGTATCTCTGTAGGGCAAATTAAGAGCTTACGACAAGAAAATATGACCGACACCCTGACGGAGAATGGTAATACTGCAATATTAATAATAGTAAATTTCTTCTCATGTGATCTCAGTGATGATGTTTCCCTAGCACAAAATGAACACAACATAGTAATTCAAGTATTGAAATTGATTATGGAATGAATAGCCTATCTAACATAACCATAGCTCAAAATCAACTAAAACAGCGGTATAAAATACAAAACTATGAACAGTCATATTTGCTGATTGTCTGAGCAAATTAGCAGCGAATTCTAATGGAGGAGGAGTCCCTCACTTTTGCATAGACAGTGTGACTCCTACTTCTATAGATTCAAATGGACCTCGTTTGAATGGCTGCATAAATGGGAATTATGATTCAAGTTGTGCCCAGCATTTCTGAAACACACTGTATATTGCAGCCTACATCGTTCGACATCAGAAGAATATCAACATTTGTTCCAGCTGTTTGCATAGTTTGGAAGTTGATATTAATTTTCCTTCTTGGAATCGATTGAATGTGAGGAAATAGAATTTAGAAACTTCAGTACGATTAACCGAGGTGGACTTCGTGTTCCAAGTAACAAATGCTTCATGATATGTATTTTTGCTTAAAATGTTTTCTCTCAAATATACAATAAGAATGTCCCAAAATTCTTGTCAACCCATGACCATAATTTGGGTTTCGCAACTATACTACAGACTGCCATGCAGTCTAGCTTTAGTTTCATTGGTGAAACTTGCTCATCAGGTCGTAATTTTCGATGAGTATTGATGGGATTTCTCCAATCTTTATTTAACTGTTTCATTAAGAATTTGATTAAAGATTGTCACCATCGTGTATCCGAGCATTCTTCTAATCGCAAAACTGCTAAGCTCTCCTCACGTAGACGATGAGGCAACTGATTTAATCACATTTTATTTTTTTCAGTGGAATAACACATGCTTTTCCATTTTATTTTTGACCTCTTTTGCGTGAAGATTATGTGATACATGATAAAGATGCACGAACTATGTGCTTGAGTGGTATAGCAGTGGATCACTCAACCATTACAATTTTCCTGATATGACGGTTAATATTATCAACATGATCAAGTACGAGTAAGTAATGCTCATGAGCATAATCATAGCATATGAAAGGAAAGTGTTATTCTAAATATGTAGTGTCACCGATGAAGCTCTATATTACCTCTGTTGCGCGTATATTGTTAAGTTCCACATGATGAATATGCACCAATAATGCGTTAGAAAGGTATCATCGCGGATCACTCAACATGTTTGTATTTTTGTGAGTTATCTACATGCATACTTGAACTGTACATTACCTACATTAAAAAATGACCTGAAAGTCAATAATTTTCACTCAATTTTCCTCTCAGGTGTTGCAAATTAATGAGTGATGCGAAATGCAAATAATTGAAAATATTCTTCCAGATGGGTTAGATTCAAAGCAATCTGTGTATCGGACGTTCTCCATCTGTGTTTCCGCTTGAATACAGGTGGAGAACGTCCGATACACAGATCGCTTTGAAATGAATATATTTACTCAACTTAACAGCTCATGATAACTACTGCAACTATTGATACCTATTATTGTGTGAAATGTGAATGTGAATGTGTGCTATTTCCTATATGATCAATTTATTATGTTAGTTTGAATAGAATATTATCTACAGGGAAGTTGAAAAACTTGGCGCAATTGTGATATATTTGATTTTTGTGATATTTTTTTCGATGAAAGGTAAGCATTTTATATTGCTTTCTTCGCAATCTCCATGCTGGCAGCTTTCAAATGATGCATTGAACTTGCTTATCGCATTAAAATTTCTTCGGCCTACTGTATTATCACGAACTTACGTTTTTCGCTAGTGTCACATCCATATACTCTAGTCATCCATGTTCCAAGGTTGGCTAGCTTGTAGAAAAGTAGAAAATTGCGTCCGAAGATAGGGTCGAGTGACAAAAATCCGAAGCATTTCCGCTATCTGATTTCTGCTCAATTTCATTCGTCCACCTAGCATATCTAACATAAAATCAATAAAAACCTAAAAGTTGCTAAATTTGTCACGCCTTTTCCTACTTTATTTTCAAATCTGAACGCAACTGCATAGTGTTAGATAAATAAAATCTGCTTCATGAGAATACTAACCATGTTTGGCAAGTAGATGGTTTAATTTGAATCATTACACCAGGCGCTTGCTCACCAACTAAGAACGATTGATGGATATCATTGGAGATTCACGGTGCTGCTGATGTAGAAACAACATTCGACTTTTGATAACTCTGATCGAAAACATCATCTCCATCCGCGGTGTTCCATGCATTTGTAAATTGCCAAGGTGCAATGTCCAGCGAGTGCTACTGACTTTCGTCCGATTTCTCTCCTAGACGTTGTACGGAAAGTCTGCAAGAAATATGCTTCTGTGACCGCTATTGAAAGGATCTGACGGAGCATCTGACAAACCAACACGCATGCATGCAGAGGCCATCGACTAAATGCATCCGGACGGCCTACTAAAAAGAAACTGAAAAAGGATACATGGAAGAGCTTTGCAATGATCCTGGCCAGAGCCCTATGGAGCCTATGTGGCATACCATGGGTAAAACGGGAATTTCATGGGGGATGACTCATACTTCTTCATACGTAGTTCTGTTTACGCATCACGAAATGTTGCAAAATTAAATGCAATTACTCAATAGTACAGTATATAGTAAATACACAAAATCAATCTGTAATTGAATATAGGCAACGTTTTTATATGATTTAGGATGTGAACGTTTAGGGGAGGTAAATTGCTATATTTTCCATTGTATCAATTTTCGCTGTTATCATATTCCTGTTCACATTAGAAGGTAAGTAGGTAACATAGAAATATGCCAAAATTAAGTCCTAGTTGTTCTGCTTTTCTATTTTATTGTTCAATATCCATCTGCAATATTGTACTTCATTCACTCTCGTGGCCTGTGCGTGCAATCATGATGCGTATTCACAGTCGTTAGCATATTGACATTGCAATGATAAACAAAATCATTGAAATCGATTTAATTGATAAGCTAAGCATTGAGCATGCCACATGCTATACAACATGAACACATAGGGATTCACTTAATGTTCTACGTACAATTTGCTTTTGCAATGTTGTCAGTCTTCAAAATATATCACCTGCAATTGAAGATATCATCAATACTAAGGTCCACCCAAATTTCAACCAGATGAACAAATCATATCGAATTGAAAACTATTTTTTGGGAATTTTTTAGAAGTAGGTGTAGTACAGTTTTGGTTTCAAAGTCCGCTATTTTGAATATTCGATTTTTCTCGAAAAGTCCTCGGTGGATTACTTTTATAACACCATAATCGCAATTTAGAAGTCGAAACTCATAGGAATGTGCAGAAAAATCTTTTACGATTTTTTATAGAAGCAGGCGCAGTGCAGTTTCGGTTTCAATGTCCGCCATTTTGAAAATGACTTTCTCGAAAACCCTCGACAGATGATTTTTTAACCATCATATTTGTAATCTCGAGGTCAAATTACATAGGAATGAAATCCCTTATCAATGAACTTTATTATTCATTTATTTGGTTTCTCTGAATCTTGCCCCAACCAATCTTGCAATCTTGAGTTGCTTATGTCGCTTGATATTGGACGACAGATTTTCCCTAGCAGCGGTCCCCTAGCCTCATCAAATTTTGTGCACACATTGTTGATGATGTGCATTAGTACGGTCCCATGCAATCGATCTAGCATTTGTGCTGTTCATGACATAGATGTCGACACCCAAACTTAGCGACTTTCTTTCCAACAATTGAGAAAATCGCAAGCTTTGAAGCTGAATGCCCAAAAAGGCCCACCTCAAACTTCAATAAAACTTTTATAGCACCATTACTGCAAGTAAGTCTGATTAGTGACGAAAGATTGACGTGTTTTTTTAACTCCCCATGGGGGACAAAAAAGACTTCGAACTTTTACTTTTCCTCAAATCAATCATCTACGAATGGCTTTTCTGAACGCACTTTCATACTTGTACTGATACACAGGATAAAAATGTCATTTCACACCAATTGGCTTCTCCATGATTCATTCTGGTGGATTGCATTGCTAAGAAATCGTGAAACGTAAAACTGATAATTTTCCTTTAATTTTATGTCTACATGACCAACAACAACTACTACGGATACGGGCTACCACCTTCTTGCTGTTGCTCTCCAAGAATGACTTTGAGATCCAAGTGGCAACGGACTTCTTATGCAATAGTTTATTAGATCAGAGGTAATTCCACGGGAATCACACACTTCTAACGTATTTTTCGCTCCACATTATTGTTCCTATGCATGACTTCAGCAATATTATCGCAGGACATGAAAAATATCGCAGGCTACAGTTGGTCATCATATTTCACTTCGCAACTTATCTATACAAATGAACATGTATGTATTCGCTAATTTAGTGTACATGCAACCAGTGGTCGGGCCATAGATTTTCCGATTTTTTCGCAGGCCTATCAAAACCTATCAAATTTTCGCAGCCCTACATTGCCAGATTTTCGCAGCTGACCCGACCACTGCATGCAACCCAATGGGGAATGAAAACAACGAATGATTTCATAAAATCTTCGAAATAAAGGCAAAAAACTATAAAACAAATAAACAAGCTTGATACGCATGGTATGTACACACGAGTATGCAATGTTTGCGAGCCTTTCCTCCATTTGCATGAACGTTCATAATGCACTCTAGCGGTGCAAACGCATAGACGCCACGATACTCTCAGTTGCATTAATGAAGTCAGAAGTTTTGATCATAGGGGAACTATTATTGTCTATGGTTTAGATTCAACGCAAACGGAAGAAAGGTTCGGGTGCACAAAAAAGTTCAAGAATTACAACGTGTCAACAACACGCTAGGTAACAATGATAATTTTCCAAAGTTTCTAGTGAAGACTGGGCCCTATTTACTCTTGAGGAAGTTGCATTGAAAGGGCTAGAAAACATTGCTTCAATGTGAATCATTGGAGGGGGAGGGGACGGGTACCTTAATGTACATGCATATATTCAAATTTATTCAAAATGCTTGATCATTCTATGGATATTTTCGACCACTAGCAGTCATCTTTATCAAAGGAGAAATCATACTAATTTGATGGGATGGACTTATGGGCAAGCGATGTTCTTGAATCTTCAACTCCCGTTGAGTTAATGAAACAACCCTTATTACTGCTATCATTAATGCGTGCATACTATAATCCAGTGCTCCAATTACACATGTTTATTCGTCTCACAGACCTCGTCACACGCACAACAATAGGCCTACACTAGATTAAGTTTAAATATGGATATGGATGATCATCATTAGAAAATTGAAAATCATCAGTCTTATGTTAAAGACACACACTCAAAATCTAAATCACTATTATATAACACTGGGAAAGAAAACAGAGTAGGCAGCATTGATATTGTTATCACATCCCAATCCAGCTGCTCTTATCAGTGCATCAAAGGAGGGATATTACTTATCAAAAAGATGCAATCAAATTGAAACTATGCTATCTAGCTTCCGATGCAAATAAGGATACATGTCACGTGATGGGGAAAAAAACACAAGAACAAGATGAGGAGAACAAACACACAAGAATCATTTCCGCTAAAATTATGGTAGTGACTGAATACGCAAAGCTTCACCTTGCCTCTTCAGCCGAGTAGCATGCTCAGCGGCAGTCTTCATCGCCCTCTCGGCTGCCTCGCCCTCAATGCGATGTTTCTCATCGATGAAGCTGGTGGCTTCTGAAGTCACATCCTTTTCAGCAGCGGTGGCACTTGCCAAGTGCTTCAACGCGCTCTGCACCGCCAACTCCGCCTCCAGTCTCTCCGCAGTCGCGTCGTTCATTTTCTTCTCGTGTTCTTCTTTCTTCTTTTCTAGGCACTGCAGATGCTTCTTTCGTTCAATATCCACCTCGATGGCCGCCTTCATGAGCTTCTGTTCATCTTCTGCTGCTCTTTCTATCTCTTTGTTTTTTCTCATTGGCAATTTTCTTTAGATGAGCATGGTATTCTGCTCTCGCTTTCATGCCCAGAGAGAGCATTTCATCGCTGACAGGAAAAGATGAGACACTCAGTTCGTGAGAGTTCATGTATGCCTTCATCAGGGTCAATGATATCTTTGTGTCATCTGACAGACGGTTGCGTTTCACATTACTAATGATATCGCTGACTTTGCTGAACATACGTTCGATGTCTGCGTTTCCATGAAACAGAGTCGAACAAGCTGCAGACAGTCGTCCGAGGAGAGGAAAGCGCATTTGGCTGCCGTTGGAACGCATCATGCAACGAACTTCATGCCATAGTTGTGCGATTGATTTTCCACCATCCATTGATCTCTCATCAGCTGTAAGAAGATTGAAGAGCCGCACCTCAGTTTGCAGTTCACTTCTGTCTCTTTCAGGGATGACATTTGGCAAGTTCTTTGCCATATCGAGAACAAGTTTCTCTACGAGCTTCTGGCCGTTGGAAATATCAAGGAACTGAAGGCTCTTCAGAATTTTCTTTTTGAATGGAAGATTCGCTTTCAGATAGTTGGCCAAGGTTGCGAATGCGTCACGTGCTTGGAACAGGAAAGACTGTATGGCGGCATCTGGCAATGTCTTCTTTATCAGGGACATTTCAACTCCAACATTCAATCCATTTTCCAAAGGAAGGAAATTCTTGTGATCGTTGAAATCAATACGATGGACCGCGGTGGAGTCTAGGATGTCTGGCCTCACGAATTGTACCGACAATTGAAGCAACAAGTCCTGCATCTGTCGCCGCAAAGAATGAATCAGTATGTCATTTGATTTTTGAAAGCACAGCTCGAATTGATGGCTGAATGACATGAGAAAGATCACAAATTTCAAGGAGATGCGTGTCTTTGTGTCATTGAAGTCAGCAAGTAACCTTCTTTGACGATCACTGACATCGCTCGATTCGCTAACAAGGCGATGCAACACGTCCCACTGCTCCTCAATTCGTTCTAGGCATGGAAGTAAGCTGAGCCAACGAGTGTCAACATTTCGCTTCATTTTCAGTTGCTTGTAGTCTATACCATTTCCAATCCAATTTCACATAAGTGAAATTCAATTTCTCATTAGTGAAATTCAAATTCTCATTCGCGAAATCCTATTTCTCATTTCGTCGAATTCGAATTCATCATTCGTGATCATCCATTTTATTCTGTGATCCTATTTCTATTTCTCGCGAAATCATTTCACATTCGTGAAACTCCCTAAGTCACACTTACTTTTTATTTTTATGTTTTTCTTTTTTTTTAATGCAAAATGAATCCTTTTTTCCTAGTCACCAAAGGTAGCGTTGCCTGCTTCTTCAGGACTTCAGCGCACTTTTGTCCATTACATTAAAGTTGTCATTGCGGATGTGTGACGTTTTATAAAAAAAAAAAATCTTCGGGAGACCATCAAAATCACACGAGAGCCGGGACGAGGCCGCCCAGTCGCACACTGTGATGTGACTGAGTGCCAACAATATTAAACCCTGAACTCAAATTTCAGATTTTCATATTATTGTCTCTTGAAATAAGTCTCTTCCGCCTTGGCTACGAATGGATTGCTGTAGTTATTAACTATGGCCGTTTATTCTTCGTACTCTATTTTGAACTCGCATCTATAACTGAGGACACTACGACATCAACCCAACCGTATCAGTCATCAGTCATAGATTTAAGGTGAAATGAAGTTATGAAATGAAGGAGACACCGTGTATTGTACCGTGTATTGGATGTTAACCCCAAGAATCCCAATACGAATGAAGCCAAAATCAACAAGATAATCCAAAGCCGAAGCTGGAGAAAAAAGCTGAAGAAGATACCGGATGAAAGGAAAATTACGATACAAAAGGACGAACCATGGATTACGATGAACCAAATTTCAATTCACGGTCGTATTCAACGTCATCGTATTGTCATGATTGTAATAAAATCATCAAAGGAAATTAAAAACTCATTTCCATCGCGTCCAACAGACCCCTTGTAAACAAAAGTCGTAGCATAGTTAAACAAAGCTACTCCTCGCATTTATACTTAACGCCCACATTGAACATTTATTTGGTTGTCGAACAATTATTTTGGTTGGATTGGCAAATTTCACTTTATTCGTGTGAGAAGTGGTCGGGCCGTACGAAGATCGATCGGCTCTTGTGAAGTTTAGTACCTACTTGAAATGCACAGTCTTGCACTGTATTGCAGGCTATTCGTCGATTCTTTTGGGTTCATTCATTCTAGTATTTTGTTTCATCATTTCGGTTGCATTCAATAGAAGGTTATTGATGGACAGATCGCTTACTTAACGTTCGTTAGGGCATTGAAAACCTACATTCGCTCGTGGACAGAATGTGGTGTGCGAGCGGAGGATGTGGTTCATCGGGATGAAAATGTTCAAGTTCATCGGTTTCTCCCATACCTCGTAAACTCTTAAATCCCGTCAAGCTGGCATGATTGTATTAATTAGAAAAGTGAAAAAAATTACGAGAGCAATGCACGAACAAATTGAACTGTATAAGACAAAACAAAAGTTCCATACAAAACTATGGAGGGCATCGCCATGGAAGCAATGGATAAATTGACAGGTAATAAGACTACATTACAGTAATAAACTACTGGTTTTCCAATCAAGACGAGAAATTGAACCACGTGTCATTCGGATTTGTGAGATTTCTGATAATGACCTGATACTGATAATAAAAAACGATTAATAATTAAAATAATGATAAATATAAATATCATTAATTGTTTATTTATTTGCTTCAGTTATGAATATTCGCTCAAGATTAGAACACAATAGATAAGAGTTAACACTACTAAAAAGTAATTTATAACAAAAGTGGCCTTATACATATGTATCTATATTATATATTAACTTATATAATAATTATTATTAATCATGTTGCTTGTATTTATCAATGTGTTAACTAAATATTATTTATAGTCATGAAAAATATTTTAATAGTCCATGACATGTACTTAATGATTATTGGTGCTCTATTCTAAGTATATTTATTTAGTAAGTTAATTTTTACAACAAGCCGCAAAGACATCTTGCGCGTAATGCAAAAGTGCGCTGAAGTCTGCTGACTGCAGGCAGTGCTAAAAGGATTGACTAGAAAAAAACAATCCAGATGCAAAAAATAAAAGAAAGAATATCTAAAAAATTTCAATGAAAAATAGAGTTTACGAATGGAAATTGAAAAATTTCGCAATGAGGAAATAGTATTTCAGTTTCAATTCATTGATTCGAATTCGCGAATGAGAATTTTTTTCCGCGAAATAGAATTTATTCGGTTTCACGAATGAGAAATTTTTCACGAATGATTGAGAAATATTTCACTGAAATGGTATAGTAACTCCTGCAATTTGGCCAATTCAATACTGCACTTCTGACTCCTATTAATCCAAGAATGCATGTCATCCACAAAGTCAGAAATGAAATCGAAATGACCAGAACATGCTTTTTTGTTGGCATTCGCGACTATGTGAAGCACACAGCCGCCTACATTGATGACGTGTTCTAAGCCAGGCGTTTTCCGGATTTTTGACTGCTCCATTATGAGCACCTCTCATAGTGTTGCATGAGTCAGTTTCCTCACCAATCCAGTTTCGAAAATTCAATCCAGCATCATTTACCGCTTTGAGTACATATTGCACACAAGCTTCGGTACCACATCCAGAAAGTCGACACACACTTTCCCGGTTTTCTCATCTAAACTTCGAACAACAACACCCATCATAGCATCCGATTCGTCGAAACTGATGCTGTAGTAGCGCAAAGCTCACGAGACATCAGCTGAAAAGCTGTGCTGCTGTATCACACGAAATAGCTGTGCTGCTTTATCTTCGCAATGAAAACTCTTATTTGATTCAATTGTGTGCAAGCTCCAACGAATCTCAGCAGTCAAGCACTTTTTCTTGTCTTCATCGATGCGGCTGTTATCTTGTTTTGACGATGAACTGAAGAACGAAGACAAAAAAAAACGATTTTCTTTCTAGCTGACAGTCGATTTTGATGAGATTTCGTCAATGCATGTTGCTTGACTAGGGTAACACCTCCGTTCGCGACACCGAGGTCCACATCACAGACTGCGCAGTGGAAGAAGTTGTCACCCTTGTTACTCGTCTGTAGCCAAATATTTCCATCATCGACAGCAGATACCCAATCGGTGGTAAATTTCGTTGATCGCTTGCTTGACATCCACAAAAGTATTATTCTCACACTGAAACAAGAATGAGTGGAAAGCTTGTTATTTATGATATTAGCTGGTCAATCTTTTTCAAGGGATTATGACGGTCACATTGATTTACATGTATTTAGTTGGTGCTAATTGTCTCGAAAAGTTATCAAGATTTCGTTAAAGTGTTACTAAAATCATAAAAGATTAAATAACTAAGTAACAGGTCGCACATGTAGTCAATATTCACTCTAAACAAATTTGAATCAAAGACACGAAAGAAAGGAGCAAGAGTACATAATGTCGGTAATTTATTCCAAATTTGAAATGTAGGTCTACACACGGTAGAAAAAGTATTCATCAATGCTTATTATGATCGGGTTCCAAAACATAAGAAGAAAATTTTCAACTTCTCATAACAATGCTCATCTGAATTCTCCAATATTTTGCAAAAATAGACGAGGAGTGTTTATCCGATAAGAGACAAATTTAATGAAAAAGTTACAATCTGCAAGTTACAAGCTACAAATTGCAATAAGTTGCAATTGTGTGATTTGATGGTTGATTTTATTTCTTGACAAGCAACTATACACAAGCAACTGCACCACGGTCCATGAGCCCTATTATTACTCCAATATTTTGCATTATGAGCTCGACAATCAGGAATCCAACGTAACAAATGCATAATTTACAACCATTGCACAATATGTTATGGATACAGACCATCCACAAAGGAAATTTCCATTCTTAACAAGAAATAGATGCATTTTCTTTTTATCAGGATGTCAAATAGCTGGTAATCTGGATTACCACAGTAGATAGTGAATTCCATTTTTGGAATCCTGGGACCCAGCAGTGTTTGTTTGAAATAACGGAATGGCGAAAAATTTCATTCCTCTATAGTCGGCCTACATGTGGGCTCGGTTTTACTTCATGACATGCCACGATATGCATATCAGTCATGACAGTCCCGATCCGATCAGTACCCGGTACATCAAAACACAATATGTTAACAAGTAATAATGGGCACATTCTGGTAAATACAAACAATGACGAAGAAAAGATTGTTTTCTCAAAACGCTTTATTACAAAAACAAATGACTTACACAGAAAAAGTATCCATTTCAACAAAGTAATGCAAAAGCAACACTTACAATGAGAAATGTCATCTTATTTTTTGATTAGACGGTCTCATGTCACTTGCTGGAAAAAAATCGTACAGACGAAGAAAACATCAACAGAATCATACTTTTCGACACACAACTTCACCCGACTAGCAGAATACACTTTGTTTTGACACGTTCTTAAATACACCCCTTTATCCTCCATAAATCGAATCGTCTTCGCGAAATAATATCCTAAAAGGCAATTATTCCAATTAGGACATTTTTGATACAAAAATTAATGCAAGCATTTGATAAGCTCGATTCACGGCCTGTCGTTCAAACTACAATCGCTTATTTTTCTGTTCCATGGCTCACTACATCTATTGTAATACGGCATAATGCCTTGGCATTATCGATTAAGCATACACGTAGGCCTGAAATTTCATAACTCGGGAAATTCACAAGAGGAATTGAATATATCGCAGGGAATCCCTATATTATCGCATATCGCAGGATTTTGGCGAAATTTTTTTTTTACGGATTTTACGTCACTTTTTACCCCTACTGGGGCCTTGGACGGTGCTGACTGAAGTCAGACTTTGTTTGGAGCGTTGTGGTGCTTTGTAGTCCGGATGCCCTTCCTGCCGACTTCCAGTGACACTTTCCGGGTTCGACCTCTGGACCATGAGATCGCTAGTCCAAGTACGCAACCACTGTGCCACGGACACCACCAAATATCGCTGAGCGATGAATATCGCAGGGTGTAGGAACACTGCTCCACATCTTCTGTACTGGAATCATGTCAATGACTCTTAGAGACGGGGTGGCAGCTTTCTAACGACATCCACATGATTTCACATGTCAGCGAGACTAAAATGCAAACGAACTGGAGTTAGAGAGCTTAATTGGACCTTTCCATAAAAGTAGCTATTTCTCTTGTCGGTTTGATGGATTGTTCATGTAAGCCAGTATCAAAAGAAGCATACTATTATTCCGCACCTTTGCGTGTATGTTTCTAATTTCCTGTCATCGATTCTGAGATGCCAATTGAACAGTTTACAGGATTGCAGTACGTACCTTATTGACAAAAGAACGACTTGGCCCTTCTGTTTAGCAGATAGCGTGATGACAGTGCTTTATTTCGGCAGAATGAGAACATCAAAAAACGAAATCATGAAAAATGATTTCTAAATATTTAATACTTCAGACTAGGGCTGTCCATCTACGGTTTTTTTATAGTCGACTAATCGCGTAAAAGGTAGTCGACTAGTCGTATTTCTACTGACTTTTTGACTGGGCCTATTTACTGTAATTCTGCAGATAGGGGCCTAATTCTTCACTTTCTTGTCATTTGTAATTGTTTTACTTTACCTGATGTTATTCTATATTAACAACCATATTAGCTGTGCTTACTAATAATCTGTTTAAATGATAAATCTCTATAAAGTAAATTAAAGTATAAAAATTATAGTATAATATAGGCGAAATATCTCGCGCTTGAAAACAAGTCTTCTATCTCAGTAAAAGTTTGGGAAGCTTTTACTCGACATATCATGCAAATGTGTTTAATTGACGATCATATCGTCCATGAAATCATAAATGCACTACTGTGATATGTTAATGTCTACTCTGCTCTGTGCTAATTTCATATGCTTTCATTTGCTACAATTAAATCTTTCATCTAGTAATCTATGGTCAGAGATTAGTTCAATTCATGAATTATAACAAATTGGTAGACAAGTAAATTTCTATACAAAAATATGATAAAAATGTTACATCAACATAATCGAGAAGGCCTATATATTTTGAGGTTACTGAGAGTTAATTGACTCCAGTTCTTTCATGAAGATTGTAAAAATATTACAAACTTCTCAAATCTTAAAAGAAATCTATAATATAGATATAGGTAAACTAATTGTTGAGCAAATAGTGGGAACAAGCTTTTGAATAAAAAATTGTAGAATGTAAAATCAAACTCAGCAATATCGATGCAGAAAATGTTCATGAAACAATTTCAAAACTATGGTAAATTCTTGTCTAAGAATATGAGAACTGCTTGCAATACATACTGCTTGCCTTACTGCTTGCAATTGTCTACGTGTTTGTGCTAGAGATAGGCGCACCTGCATCGAGGTTGGATTACCCTGTACGCCAGCATGCAAACTTCAGAACTGTACTAACATATCAAATGATGACAGCGACCCAGTGCAGGAGAATGATGATTGTGACATTGATAGTGATGAAGATCAATGAACTTTGACAGGGAATGGTTTCTTTAGATAAGTCAAAATTTCTGTAACTCAATAAAATAGATCCTTTGTTTCAGAAGTTACACTTTTTGATAACACACCTTTCAGACTTTCCGAAGATCAATGTCTCGTTGACTTTGACCCCACCCCGAGGTCGTACGTCAAATCTTTTGGTACCAAACGATTCCCCATGTGAGACTTCCTATTAGTGTTTAATACACACCTAAGGTGTCTGAGCATTATTTAAAAAGTTATAAGTCGTTTTTAGAATTTTTTTTCAAAATTCAAAAATCAATGACTGATTGACCTTCACCCCGAGGTCGTAGGTCAAATCTGTTGGTACCAAACGATTCCCCATATGCGACTTCCGATAAGTGTGAAAAACATACCCGAGCTCTCAGAACAACATTTCAGAAGTTACACTGATTTTTTGATAACACACCTTTCAGACTTTCCGAAGATCAATGTCTCGTTGACCTTGACCCCGAGGTCGTACGTCAAATCTTTTGGTACCCAACGATTCCCCATGTGAGACTTCCTTTTAGTGTTTAATACACACCTAAGCTGTCTGAGCATTATTTAAAAAGTTATAAGTCGTTTTTAGAATTTTTTTTCAAAAATCAATGACTGGTTGACCTTGACCCCGAGGTCGTAGGTCAAATCTGTTGGTACCAAACGATTCCCCATATGCGACTTCCTATTGGTGTGTAATAGATACCTAAGCTCTCAGAACAACATTTCAGAAGTTACATGGCTTTTTATAAATTCTAATTTTGAAATTCAAAATGGCTGCCGTTTGAGCACAAAGCTACCGATCTGAAACGTCCAGATTGCCTTTTGGGATTCCCATGACATCAGTCTAACTGAAAATCAACACCGATTCTGTTCACGGTTTTGATACTCAAATTCGAAATTTCGGGGTCTGGCTCAAGGACTAGTTCAACTAAAAACCGATAATATGTTTCGGTGTCTGCCGATTACACGCTCACGAAATCTTTGTCAGTTCATGAGTGAGGTGTATTGTTCGATTCAACCAATTACAGCGAGCACGGAGATTGATATCCATTCCTCTTCATACTGTTAAAGAGCAAAGGATCGGCAGCGTGCGCCTGCAGGAGCTGACAATCTAAGGCTGCCGAGTAATCACTGTAGTGATTGGAATTATGACGCTATCTGATGATCCCAAAATAGAATGACTGAGCAAGAAATCGGTTTGTGTCATGAAATGTGACTAGTCGGATTCTAAATTGTAGTCGACTAATCAGGGTAATAGTTGACTAGTCGATAGTCGGTGGACAGCCCTACTTCAGACACCTATCTCGAAATTCTTATTATATTATGCACGAGCGCTTTGCTCTTCTTCGGATGGCAGAGGTAAATGTGAAGTCAGAAGGTAGCGCTAATCAATCAACGCTGCAAGAGTTAAATTCAATTCGACTACGTATCAACATTTGACACTTGTCATTGATTGATTGGCTTTGCCATCTGGCTTTACTCATACCTCTACCTTCCTGAAGACGAGCGAAGTGATCGGAAGCTCGCGTATAATAAAATTGGAATCCCGAGATTGTTTTTCTGAAGCATCAAATATTTAGAAACTATTGCTAATTGCCTTGCACGCAAAAAAAAATAAAGACACATAAAATAAAGATGTGTAAACCGCCCGACGTTTCATCCGCCGTTGACTTATTCATGGACAGACTGGCATTGGTAAGCGATAGTTTGAATATCAAAAATGACTTCTCATGAATTCGTGTTTCCAGTTCATGGATGGACGAAGTATCTTGATGTAATTCGCTTCAGCCACCCTATTACGAATAGGGTATGTTGTATATCGATTTACGTGCAGATTATGCAATGATTGTTACACTGGCTCTACGAATTGACCATTCGGCGTCTTTTTTGCTAAACATCGTAGAAGCATTGATGATCTAGACAGTACGAGTACCATCTCAGTCGTTCTTTTATTCAGTCGTTCAGTCATTCTGATCGTTCTTTTACTATAGACGACTTTGATGTCAACATCGATAGCCTCAGCAACCCTATTGATACTGGGGTGGCTGAAGCGAATTGCATCAGGATCCATTGTCCATCCATATATAGGAAACAAGAATTGATAGCTGTTTTTGATATTTAAACCATCGCTTACCAATCCCAGTTTGCACATGAATAGTCCGCGGCGTACGAGACGTCGGGCGGTTTTCACATTTTTATTACACTTGTCACATATAAATCAGAAGCGTCGCCATAACAAGGAAGTGTTCTCCTTTTTTTCTGTAAAAGGAAAAATAGTAGGAAGAAAATTTAGAAACTACATAGATCTCAGATAACAGCATTTCACACAAAAAATTATACCTAAAATCATGATCTATTGGCTAATGCTTCCTTTTCAAAATACCTGATAGCGAATATAACAACAAGTAAATAGTATTCAACCGAATAATGAATGATCCGAATTCACAGTTTCATTTCATCATCTGGTAGATCTTTCAAATATTGATAATGTTCCTCTATGATTTGTTGAAATCAGAAAATATATCCTAATGCCAATCTGCTCGAAAATGTCAGAATTTGATGTTAGAAATAAAAATTATCATTTCAAAAATATTTTGTAAGGATGTAAGGAACTTGGCACAAAATGACAAAATGCTGTCGGTCCGCTTTAGAATATCACTTGGTGTCAGACTTAAAATGAAAATAGGCCTATCCATTTTATATCATTTTTTTCCTTGGTGCTCGCACAAGTTGGAAATGCTCGTCTGAATTTTTGTAGTACACATTCCATCCGTCAGCGGGGAATCCACGTAGGCGTATATGATGCAAGTAGCAATATTACAACAGCAAGTCAGTAAATTAGTAAACAGCAATCTTGCATGCTTAGTTTCCTCCATTTCTGTATTTTCATAACTGTGAAAGCTATCGCTGAGTCATGTTGAGGTCAGTTAAGCTCCAGAGCCCCAGTTCGTTTGCACTAGCGTCTCGCTGACTTCCACTGAAAACCATACCGCCATGACCAGTCATTCAATTTCATGTGAGGAAGTGTTAGATTAATTTCCCATGACTAAAGCACACTCCTGTCCACTCAGCGACAGCGATTGTTTCCCTAAAATTTATGTCATTGCGTGTTGGATGGATAGAAGAATCAATTCCCTATTAGAATGTCATCCCTCTTGCCTAAGAAATGCAAATACACGGACTTCTTTAAGGTCAACGACTGAATTGAGCAGTGCCTTATATTTTTGAGTGATGGACGAAACTATAGAAATCGAATTTGAAAGATGGCTGAAGAAGTGTGTTGCGTTGGATGAGCTCGGAGTACAAGAGAACACAAGCTTAATCCACATCTTTAATTTGTATGATACCGGTAAGTCTGTAACATGCATAATTCATACACAAATTTCTAAAACTCTTCACAACTTCACCATTTTCTTTCTCAACATCGGACCGTTGATTCAACTGCATGAAGAGAGTAACACCTATCTCCATTCGACAATGACTCTTTCTCGTTTGAACGGGTTAGCAATGTTGTCTATTCACAAAGAAGCAAAACTAGACTACAAAGAATGCATGGAAGTGTAGTTGCAAGAAAGCTATGGAACTCACGTAAATGCTCACCAAAAATGAGCAGTTGGTGACTCCACTGCCACAAAAAAAGCAAATCCTCTCGTTCTCGTGCACGCTGGATGATCTGAATGGACTATGATGCACGCGATGGCTGGTTTCAAGCGTGTATAAACCGCTCCAATTCTTGCTCCAACGAGCACCGTCGCTCAGCTAAATGGCAAAAATTCTGTAGCCTACATCTGATTTAGTTGCCTCCTATTTAGGATCTAAGAATGCAGTGTGATAAATAAAAGCATGTATGCTTCGAGGCAAGGAGGATTACTTTGTACAAAGGAAGTGGTTATTACAACAGTTGAGCCGGTGGAATATTGGACTCGTTTCTTCGGGATAAACGCGACAATACTGATTGACTCATTAACAGCTCAGAGATGGATATTGGTAACAATAAGTGAACACTTAGAAAAATTCAAAGCTAACGCTGTCACAACGATTCTGATTACTGAGTTGTTGATTTTTTACTCATAATTCACAAAATACATATCCAAATAATACTACATGAACATGAATAACTACATGAAATTTACATTCTAGCCGAATTTCTTTTCAGAAATCAGGCTGTCTACCGAATAGAAAGTCAAAAATGAGAAAAAATGACGAATTTTTCAAGAAAAAAATGAATTTTGGGGGCTGAAAAATGAAAGAAATGATAAAGCATCCACTAAGAATCGAACAATATAGCGTATCACTTTCATCATTGCAATAGTATAATGAAATTTTTAATTGACTCCTTTAGCATTTCCATCCAAACAACATGTCCGACAGTCATCATTCAAAAGATCATACGCTGCAAATCTTAAGGTTAAAAAAATCGTACATATCAAAATCGTGTACCTGTATGTAAAGATTTGATAAATACAATGAATGCATCATTAATTATCCATCACTGTATACTGTCTTTAGATATTGATGTCTCACTTAACATTACCTACGTAAGTTGTGCATGCTGAACATCCAGTCAAAATAAAAACATTGGTGATAGAATAACAAAACCAATCAATTCATGAATAATTGCAAATATAGTTCATGGCTTCACATCTTCTTTCGATTTTTAACATTGTTCATAAGTTTCTCGAATGCACACTTTCGCTTCGATCCAATCTCTGCTCTTTTTATGGATTGCTTTGTATTTAATTCAAACACTATTTTGTATCTAAAGTCACACTAATTTAACGATGATAACAAACAAAGTCACACTTGTTGAACGATGATAACAAAATCACACGAATAAAGCAAAATTGTCCTCTCATTTCTTGTTTTATGTGTTGCATACACGGACTTGGTTGCATAGAACATAAGTCCAAAGTCAATGTTTGGCTAATTCAAGTGGAATCATCCGAGCAGCACTTATAACAAGAACAAAATACTGACCTCAGGTATTTTTTAACTGACTGAAATGACAAGAAGGAAAATCATCAAAGGAAATACAATGAAATACAATGAAATATGTCTACACTCTACATTAGTCATAATATCCAAAAAGTGGAGAGCTGATATCTCTAAGGATAAATTTTGAACTAGGCTAGTAGTCGGCAATTTACGAAAATCTATTTGAGAATGCATGATTTCGAAGAAAAAATGAAAAAAATGACAGCAGCAGCAAAAAAATGAAATAAAATCATATGTTACCAAAAAAATGAAGAAAATGAAAAAAATGACGCACTAGACAGCCTGAGAAATGAATAGATTTCTGGATAATCTCACAAGCAGTGATGATGACATTTCATTGATCTAACGCATTGTAATTAAGCAATAGAGAAGTAAATGCATGTTTATCAGAAGTGAATTTCTTTTGATCGAAGATGCACGTTAATTTAACAGATCAACGAACGATTTTTTTCGGATGTGATTATGCAAAATCATTCTGTATTTCTGAGTAGAAATTCCGCCATAAAAGTGAACTTCGTGTAATTAATTATTTGGACACGTAAGGAATGAATCATGCATTGAGAATCAATAGAACTAAAATCTGGATCTTCTTGCCTGTGAGTGTTTTATTGCTATAAACACTGGTGATAGCAGCCACTACCATGGATATTATCAAGAGTATTTAAAACGCTGGATTAATGCACTGAATCAGCCGGTGTAATAGCACTGCCCCCCATAATACTTTATATTAGCGCTATTTTATAGTTAGTAAACTGGGTACTCATGTGTGACATAAAGTGAAATTGTTTCTGTGGCTTTCGGTGAGGTTACGGAACAGTGAACTGTAAATGTCGTTTTTGGCAAATATAAGAATTAACAAGGTATATATTTGGCTTTAACAAGCTAGCCGGGCTGATTATACAAATATCACAATGAAGGCAATAAAAAAGGATTTCAGAGTTTAATGGGGACGGTAATTTAGAACGTTGGCTAGATCAGTTCGAATAGGCGATAGAAATTGATGAATTGCAGCAAAAAGAGGGATAGATATTGTCCATGCATTTGTCGGGTGCCGCATATGACACTTGGAAAAATCTGTCGTCATCTAACAAATATGATGCAAAGTCTATTAAGTCGACGTTGCGGGTCGCTTTTGGGGTCAGGCGTGCTGATGTGTGGAGAGTTGCTACAAGTACCAGGGTTATCATGGGTGATTCGCTTGACGTTGTTGGTGAACGTATCAGGAAAATTGTGAATGTTGCGAGTAGGACCAGTGGGACAGGAGTTGGTAACGCAGGAGATCAGCCCCATTGACTATATTTGTGGCTTTTTGTTGCTAGATGTTCGAGATCACGTGAAAATAGATGTGGGTGATGAAACAAGCTATGGGGATATTCTGAGTGCATCAAAAAAGATATGGTCCAACAAACCGGAGTTATCGGCTTGCACCAGTGTGACTTCAGTCAAATCGCCAGAACGCTCAGAGAACGCAGGTCTTGCCAATCGAAGTTTATCCAATCGCAAACCAGTGAGGTGTTTTGGATGCAACTGCGTTGGCTATTTGAAGAAACACTGCAGGGCAGGGGTTTTTTCCGCCAATCCTTCCGTTTTGGCGGAATTTTTTTCAGTTTGGCGGAAATTAATTTCACGATTTCCGCCAATTGGCGGAAATGATTTTTTCTTTCTCATGGTGGCTTGTTATAAGCTAATTGTCTGTTTTGCTGATCTGCAGAGGTTCGATGCACGCTGTTAGGGAAGCCTGTCTGACTCTTTCCCATTCGCACCAAAAATTTTCATGAAACAAATAGCCTTTAATCCACAGACCTAGTGACGGTGAATGATGAATCCACGGAAACACGAACCTTCAAAGCAGTAGTCGATAGCAGTAGTAGTGTGAACGAGCCAGGAGAATAACAAACCGACATTTTCATAAAAAATGCATAGAAATTCATATGTAAGCTACATGTATTTCTTGTGTTACTTATTGGAACATGGCATCATAGAAATGGGTCTAAAGTGCCGGCCTATCTTACCTGCGTGCTATGGTTAGAATTTGGGCCTACATATATCAACATTATCCATTTCTAGCCACATTGTAGGCCTATTTCATTTGGCATTATGGTTAGGTGCCAGACAGACTTAACCGTCATTATAACTCGTCGCCATTATCGCACAAGTTGAGCTGGCACTGACGCTCGATGGAAGGGCTAGCAGTTTTTATGGCGAAGATTCCATTCTTTTTATACGATATGACTGATTCAGGTCAGAATCACTGACTGAGGAAAAGTGGTGAATGTTAAGGCGCATTGTTCTGTGGTGGTATAACTGAAAAGATCCAAATATAGCTCTCTTCGAGCCATCATTTTAGTGGCGGAATTTTTTTAGGAGTTGGCGGAAATTTTTGAGCGATTTCCCTTGACGACGAAAAAACCCTGCTTCAGGGTCACTTATTTGCGGTGCGGTCAGGAAGGTCACTTCGAAGGAACTTGTCCGAGCAACGCTGTGGTTCCTTTAAACGAGGAGCCGGAGGCAACCCAGCAAGTAGTTGCCCCCCCCTCCATCAACCGAAAGGGGTTAAGCAACGTCATCTTAAAATTTGAAGGATAAGCAAATCCATATTGGGCATGTGAATGGTCAGGCGTGTAAAGTGCTGATAGACTCTGGATGTACCATCTCATTACTGAGTTCGGATTTTGCTACGAGGCTACATTTGCCATCGTCTGGTGATTGGCTCACGAAACTCTTAGTTTGGAAACAATGAATTGCTCAACAATAGAGGTTCAGAGTACTCTAACTCTGAAGAAGGTAGCAGTTGGAAGTAACTAAGTAGATGTTGGTCCTTTAACTGTGTATTTGGTAAATGTGCTGACGCTAGGCGTGGAGGTGATTATTGGATTTGATGTGCTCAACGAAAATGGTTTTTACATCCCTGGATGTAAATCAGGGAAAGCCATTGAAATGAATATTGACAATGATCGAATTTTTGATGCCAAATATAGATCGCCATCCTTTTGTGCTGCACATGATGACGGTTCCTCATTGCAAACACCGATTGGCAAGTTTGAGATTTCTGACTCGTCGGATTTTGAGACGTCGTACGATAAGATGTGGACGGTGCAGTGGAAGTGGAAAAATGGTCCTCCTCCTGACAGAAGTCAACGCGGAAACTACTAAGTACACGAAACTGACAAAGAGGCCTTTTCCAATGAAGTGAGTGACTGAATAGCGGAGGAGATTTTGGTGCCATGGGAACCTCAGCGGGATGGTGACATCAGGAATGTCTTGTGCATCATGAGTGTGCGCCAGCAAAAAGGTGAGGCAACGAAGGTTAGACCAGTCTTCGACGTCAGGTACCTCAACGATTACATCATCAGCCGACCCGGTTCTGCGACACCTCTCTGTCAAGACCGATTTAGGGAATGGAGGAAGCTTTGTCCTGATTGTTCCATTGTGGATCTGAAGAAAGACTATCTTCAAATACGAATTCATTCCTCACTTTGGAAATTCCAAGTGGTTCGGTGGGGAAACAGGATGTTCACGTTGACGCGTTTAGGATTCGGGCTTAAATGGAAAGGCTGAGGCTCGGTGATGATCCTGTGCAGGGAAAGTGTCTGGCACCTCTGGATGGCAATATTGAAGTGCGGACGGATGCTACAGTTTTTCTCAATCATGTTAATCCAATGGTCACTGAATTTAATCCTGTGGTCACTCAATTTAGTCCCATGGTGACTCAATCTAATCCTATGGTCAACGAAATTAATCCAAAAATTTAAATTCTTTATTTCGTGTTTTTGCGTGCTATTATGGACTTGTTGAAGTGATAATGTGTATTTTATCAACTTGAATAGCAAGCTTGGTAATCTATGAACCCGTGAATTACATTTGCATCCTTAAAATGCCTGGGCAACTTCCATTCATTTAGCGATCCTTCAAGGCTTAGAAAGCTAATATCAAATTATTAAAACTATGTTGAAAACTGAAATTAAAAGATACCATAGAAAAGTCCTAGAATGGAATATCTTTTTGAAGTAAAACAGATAATCCTAGTTTCTCAGCCTCTGATTTCAAGATGGAGAAATGTACGTGTGTTCTTTAAATCGGTTTTACAATTTGCTTATGTATCTGATTGTATTCTTGATAGATTATAGGAGCGATATTTAAAAATGCTGAACGCACAGAACGTTTTAAAGGATTTCTTTATTTGTCGTCCTGTCGCGGTTGTACTTTGTAAATTGAATCCTGCTTTTGTGCACATGATCGTCAGACATAGGGCAATAATCCAGATCAAAAATTGACTTTAAAAATATAAAAGCCAAGCAGGAAACAAGAAAACCAGTTTATAAAATTTGCTTTTTGCCCCGACTAAGTTCCCCTGGTGTGTGCCTTAATTTTCATGCAATTTCCATTCTAGGACTTTTCTATGGTATTTTTAAATGGAACAAACAGAAACAAGCACTGTGTATTGCTTTCTATATAGCTTTGAAATCTAATTGATCTTAATTCTACCAGCCTTGAAGGATCGCTAAATGAATGGAAGTTGCCCAGGCATTTTAAGGATGCAAATGTAATTCACGGGTTCATAGATTACCAAGCTTGCTATTCAAGTTGATAAAATACACATAATCACTTCAACAAGTCCATAATAGCACGCAAAAACACGAAATAAAGAATTTAAATTTTTGGATTAATTTCGTTGACCATAGGATTAGATTGAGTCACCATATGATTAAATTCAGTGACCACAGGATTAACTTGATTGAGAAAAACTGTAGTAACCTTGCAATGGGTGTTGCTTTATCTATTAACGGAAACATTGTCGAAGATGAACGCGGCTATCAGGGGTGTCAATATGGCAATTAAGTGGAACTGCAAAACCTTTGCAATCAAGACTGATTCGTTATCCGTGTAAGGGTGGATAATCTCGGCGTTCTTGGATACTCAATGTTCGCACTCATGCGGTATCAGTATTGTTCATTCGCCGCCGGGTTGACATTTTGCGAGAGTTGCGCAAACAGGAACAATTGGATGTTAGTGTTGACCTTGTTCGTTCGGGCGACAATTTTGCAGATTGATTGAAAAGAGTGCCGAGGTCCTGGTTTGAAGTAAAAGCGCGAAGTGTAAAGGAAGGAGCAATGGGTACAGCTGTTGTCAGTGGGCTTAATGAAGGGTTGGAAAGTTCTGTACGGGAAATTCATGAGCGCTATCATTTGGGAGTTGACAGGACGCTACAGTTGGCCACCGAGATGTTCGGGAACTCGGTCGCTAGATAAGCAGTTCAGATGATTGTAGATGATTGTGATAGATGCGCTAAGGTGTGTCCAGCGACGAAGCCTGAATATATAAAAGGCGAATTGTCAGTTAATGAGGTCTGAGGTTATCGAGTGACATCACGCATATAGGTTCGACGGCGTATCTAGCACCTATTGACAATGGGTCTCCATTTTGTATTTGGAAGAATCTGTGCAATGAGTCGGCGCATGAAGTCTGCCAATGTTTTACTCAGATATTTTCAGAATTTGGTCCACCACGGACTTATACTTACAGACAATGGTGCCGTCTATAGAAGTGGTGAATTTGGGGTGTGAATCAAGAGTCTTCCTGCGCTTATCGACCACAGGGGAATGGAATCCCCGAAAGGAATCACCGTGCGATCAAGTCGATGGTAGTCAGATCCGCAATTCTGTCAATGAGTGTTTCTTCTGGTACAATTCCACTAGTAATCGGAAGAAGCATCCACCTTATGTCTTGCTGCTTCATGCTCATGCTCGTCTGCCAGGAATCGGTAACAAAAGGAAAAGAGATTGCAAGGTTCATTTGAACTTCTTATACTAAGGACAATCATTCCTGTGACAATCCTTTTTCTGTTGGAGAACGAGTACATCTAAGAACTGATGGTCATTATAATTCTGAATGGAGCGGTCCACATAGAATTACCAAAATCAATTCGCCAGTCTCGGTGGAACTCAACTGTGATGGTATTGCGAGGCATGTAGGCCTAAGCCATATTAAAAGGACACCTCATCAAATACCGATTATGGAAATTCGCGACAGTGAAACGATGAAAGTGTTGATAACTCGAATCTTGACAGTGATAATACATCGACTGGGGATCAATCACCTGTGAAGAACTCAAGGAATTTAGTTTCGGTTTTCTAGGTAGCGGTAGCGGTGAGATTGTATGCTAAGCAAAATTGTTTGTCAGGATTTCGGTAAGTGAGGTTACGGAACAGTGAACTGTAAAATGTCGTTTTTGGCAAATATAATAATTAACAAGGTATACATTTGGTTTTAGCATCATGAACGCAGCATATTCGAGACCTCTTCACTGATAATCGTAAGTTTCACGATTACTACAGCAGAGCTGAACATAAACGGACCACCGAAATTTCACCGAATTCAATCGATTCTCATGCCTTTCAATCGTGTCATACAACAACATGCCATACATCATTCGGGAGGTTGCATTTTCAGCTTTGAAATGAGCTGTGATAGACTTGCTTCCGTTATTGCATTTGCTGAGCAGTGCTCAAAATATGAAATTCACTCAATTTTCAAATTTTTTAAAGTTCACTTTGATTTAGATTGCTCTGACTCCGAGTCACTCCGAGTAAGATGGTTCATAATGTTTTCTTAGATCAGTTAACAACTCGATTTGAAGTATCAAGATCTTATTTTTCCATTTGATATTTAAATCATCAGAATCAGGGGCTTCTGCTATCTTCAATGGAATTCTCAAACCTTTTGGGATAACTTTCAAATGATCACAACACTTCAAAAAGGCGATATGTAGGATGATTGTCATGAAAGAAATCATTGTTCTTGAGATTCATTGAGCTGGATCTATCACAGATTCAAAAAGCAATTATTCAATTTCAGGAAAACAGCTCGAAAAGACGGATCGACTAGCGATTCAATAGGTTAATGATAAAAGTAGAAACACGTCTTTCCCAAATCTTCTATTTTTCTTCAACCGGTTTCAATTGACGGTCATAACTGCCTTCAATCTTCGTCAGGAAGTTGTATAAGAAGAAATATTACAATGAACATCTGATGGACAAGAGGACATAGATGCACACAAAAGAGAGGTTAGCGCCTTACATAGTGGGATGTCATAGCATTTCTCGAAGACATTATTGGTCATAGCACACCATAGGATCTTTAGGCCTCCGAAAAACATGCTGCATGTTCGACCCATGACGGATTGGCCACATGGGTCGAACATGGTGGCAACATACGTCGAAATTCAGGTGGTCCGTTTTTTTATGTTCAGCTCTGAAGTATATCGACAATGATCATGTTCCTTGAATAAACTTCAGCCGGCAAAATTTTAGCAATGAGCCAGTGGTGGCGCCAGGGTCCTAGAGCTGGGGTGTCCATGGAAGCGTTGTGCCGACGGTTTTAACCGAGGTGCCGACAGGATATACCGGCTAATTATTGTAATCTATGAACAGCTATGCCTACTTGTGGACTATACATGCACATGTCAATTGTGTAATTGAGTTGTAAATGTGCAATTTTTGCACACAAAAAATTGTGCAATCGATGCACACTTTGTTATGCACCTACACATGTCCGATTTCTTCTTTCAGACAATTTACATGTTAAATGTCACCAAAAATGTGTTTCTATATCTGAAATTTATTAAATTATTAATAACGAGTATATCTATGATTTTCTTTCAAAATCTTGCGTAATGCATGTATGTTAACTTTGAGAATTTTGAAACAAATAACAATTTGAGGTAGCAAGTTTTGTACCGGTTTGTTAAATTTCTTCTTGCGGGAACAATTAAAATTCGTAAATAAGTAGCTATGAACTGAAAGCATCTTCGCTTGCTAAACGCTACGTGTTGTACTAGGATGCTTTGACTCATGTAGCGTGCGTGATGATGAACTTCACCTGCACTCTATTTTCTAGGAGTTCTCGACTACACCATAAAAGCTATCAACTATGTTAATCGATTTAATGTTAATGCATGCATGCATGCAACTCAAATAATCAGAGCCTATGTAGGAACTTTATGCATTTGTTTTCCAAATTTAATTTGAAAAAAGGTATATCGAGAAAATATTAGAATTTTTCATGTACAAATGGTGAGGACAAGGAATTGCCGCATGCATATGTCATAAAACTTCGAAAGATTTGGGATGTACATGTACTTTTCCTAACGTGTTAGGACACGATTTTCAAGAAACAATATCATTTATGTACAAAAGCAAATGGGTAGAGCTTGCAAGTCATAACTTCGTTTAAATCAGTATTGGGCCTAGATTTACAAAAGATACGAGCAAAAACTGAAATGAGATAGGTCTACAAAAGTAATTGCTATTCGTACTATTTTATACATAAACAGAGAAAATAACACTAAGGACAATGATCAATGCGCGCCATCCTTTTTTCTTGATAGTAATCGCATCATACTTTTTACCTCAATATCAAGATCGTCTTGTTGAGCATTGCAAATTTCTCCGAAGGGTCGGATGATATCCTACTTTAAAAAATCTTTGCTTCCAGGAGTCAGTGCCGATATACCTTTCATGATAACCTTATTTTCCTCGTTAAATCATCGGTTCAACTCGTTCATGCAAAGATCAATTATCGGATAAAATACTTGTGTGCGGAAATCAATAATGGAAGAGGATCCTAGCGAAGACATAACTACACTGTCTTTTAAGCATTTCGATTGTTTTCTAATTCTTTTTCTTGTGCTTGTTTTTTATGGACCACAAGCATCACAAAGTTCATCTGCTTGATTTGTTTCATAACTCCTTGGCCTGGCTAATTTGAACCCAGAGAAAGTTTAACCTCATTATCTAGACTCTTACAAATTGAATTAGAAATATTTCGATTATATAACAAGTTAAATTTAGATATATGCATACTAAATGTGCATTTGTGTCCAATTGCATGAAAATTATGCATACTGCATTATTATGACTATCACTTAGGAACTATTGCGCTTAACTACAAAGCATTTTGTATGACTAACCATGTGACTGCATGGGATGCAGACTATTTGCTTACACAGATGCTACGGTTGTATGACTACCCATACTGTAGGTTACACTGCATGTATATCTGAATCTATGTGACTTCTGTATTTCGCAATAGTAAAAGGGATTTTCAGTCAAAAAGATGCAAATTTTTCTTGAGCACTTTCAAATTATATTTGTAATTATTATTAAAGCCTATCTTAACTACTTCCAAAATGAGACTTGCCAACATCTCATGTTTGAAGCTGCTGGCGAATCGATTGGAATTTTAAACTTCCGTCTCCACTCTCAGGCCGATCCCTCTCAGATTGTCAAAGTTGTTGCTTTCGACACTGCACCCAGACAGGTCATTCAAACGAAGTAGGGGAGGAAATCTTAATTTCTATTAAAACATGCTGCAAGTGGTGGCCAGCCGTCACTGGGGTGTCCCTACTTCTCATGGCCAAGTCAGTGGAACATCTATGCCTTCATTTTTTCCTTCGACTGCTTCACTCAGCGGAAAAATTCCACATTCTCGCCAAAGTCAACCACCTGGGATGATGTCCCAGTAGCGAGGGCCGACACGTCGAAGTTAGTCGGAACTGTTTCCAGAAACGACGCAGCGATCATGCAATGGAGCCGCTGAAGAGGTTACTCCATACCTTACTGTACCACTGACTTTGAAAGTAAAGCATCTATTCATAATTTGACATTCTGTGTAGCAGATCGACTTACAGTTTGAACTATTCGACAGCGCGAACAACAGGCGTTCTATTAACTGTTGAATCAGTCGTGTGACTTCAGAAATGGTGCAGATGTGGCGTTTCGTTTTCCTTTTTAAACATTCAAATGAAAGCAAATCAAATGATTGTAACATATTTGGACCATCTAATTGGTGAAATAGCAAGATCATCGCACGATATGGTATACGCACGCTCGCTACGCTCGCGCAAAATTTGATCGATCAAACTACTAACGAAATCTGGATTAGCTCCTTGTCTCTCAAGATAGACGATCTGTTGATTGATTGTATTAGCAGGTGGAAATCTCTAGTAGAAAATCGTTTATCTATTATCCTATCTCATCCTCATCATTCAAAAAATCCACTGAGAAATCAGTTATAATTCTACATGTCAATAGGTAGCAAATCTATTAGATAAAATGCGCTCGTATAATCTGAACACGGCAAAATCTTCAAAAATGACAATTGCTCCTTCATATGAATTGAAAATATGCCACAATAAGTTACGGAGAAATGTTTTTCCAAAAAGTCACGACGTTTCGGAAGACACTGCTTCCCTTCTCAAGTGAAATAAAATGGTAAGAGATCATTGTACACAAAATCAGCGACGAACACTATTTACAACGCGCTTGGCTGTCAGCAAATCAGGCTGGTGGAAATCCAAATTTTGATTCATGACATCAGACTGACTGACCTTGATAAAAGAGGATTCAATTATGCGTCTAACACGAAAATCGTTACACCGAGACAAGATATCATGGTTATCAAAATCAATAGCATGATCAGAACCTATACAATGTTGAGCTATGGCATTATTTGGATCAAAGTTTTGAACAGCTCTTTTATGTTCTTTACACCGAAAATCAAAACGTACGACCTGTCTCACCTACATAAAATTTGGGACAACTTTTACAATTAATGCGATAAACGCCGCCTCTAGGTTTCATACAATTATTGTGGATAAGATGAGACTTAATACTGTTAGAAAATCGGAACACAACTTTGGAATCGTAGTGTCTACCACGATCTATAGACTCCTGCTCCTTCATATTGTCAGCTGTTCTAATTATTCATTAAAGTAATGTCTCAGAATAAGATCTCAGAAACGTGATACCGAACCTTAACAAGACGACAACAAACTTTTATCTCGTGTATAATGATCTATTATAGTTGTGCACGAATCAACAATTTTCAAATAACCAAAAATTCGACAGGGAAAATCTCTTCCCTATACAATCTTGCTACCGCTCAACAGGATAAAGAGATAACGCTGTAAACAAAAATGCTTGTAAATGTTGCTGACTTGGCTAGCAATCCAAGTCAATATCTAATGCAACGATTCGTATCTGTACTCTCCATTATTGTAATGCAAAATGTAGGTGCTGGAGGCCGACTGCCGACAAAATTTAATCCGGGTGCCGACAGTGGCCCTGCCGACGGGGGTCCAATAATTTTCTTGGGGGGCATGTGCCCCCCCCCCAGGACCGCCCGTAGCGCCACATCTGCAATGAGCAACCCCAATATTAACCTCAAAATCGTCAGCACTTTATTCTAATAATCAGTAAAAAATAGTTCTTCTCTATTTGATACATAAACGCCATCTATTATTCAGGAAATCCAAACAGGTGAAACCAACTCAGGAGACATCATAACAGAAGAAGGGATGAACTGACCCCCACGCATCCCTACAGCAAGTGTCAACTGATGGTGAATTTTAAAATAAACTTTCTTCACAAAAGGAATGCTAGATTACCCTATTTAAACAACGATAACGAAAACTGTAACGAAGCCTGCCGAGTCGCAAATCTCATTGCTTTTTGAAATAACTTCCAACAGAGTAACATTTGTCACAAGAAACTTTTGCAGTCTCAACAACTTCTCTCAACAGCTTGAATTGGAAAAACACACCTTTCTGTCAACTATAATTCAGGAGCAGAAATGATACCTACTTCTGATGATTTTCTCTTTTGATTACGGGGCACGGTGCGCCTAGAAAGCTCTTAACTATCAAATTCATCTTACCTGACATCTAAGGTTTTTGGCTCCTCTACATAGATATGACAATGTACGATGACTATTAGGATGAAACAATGACATTTACATTCAAAGTTGAAAATGAAACAAGGATTGCCTATACGAAGTTTTTTGTCAGAGCAAGCACACATCATCCGCCAGTGCATTGAAATGATTCTGCATTAACATGACGTTTTAACATGCTGACGTTTTTATACATTCTTCTGCCTTGCTGCCCGCTGGGTTTGAATGAAATCACGTGCTTTTCAAAGTGTAAGGAAGGGGTCTTTAAGTGACGTATTCGACTTTGAAAACGCATTTGCAAATGTTTAGAAAAAATGTTCCATGATTGGTCAGATTTTTAATCAGTAGTATAGTTTATTTACAGAATTGCAGTTATAGCTTACAAAACTTCAAATCATCTGATGAATTAAACAACTACCTCGTATAACAAGTAATTTTGCTATATTATTCAAACAAAAGTACTAACAAAATAGGCACTAATTTTTGCAACATTTGAGTTCAGAGAGGCAATAAACTCAAATGATGTCACCAAAATGAAAAAATTAACCATCCATCCTCTTGATTGGCTTCAATGAATCGCCTGCAGCAGCTATGCCATGCTCCCGCCTTTTGTAAGCTTTTAACAGTAGCACAGCTAAATCCGGACAAGGGCTCGACAACAGGCAGGGAATGGAAATTGCTGAACATGCACCAACATCACCAATTCATTTTGCAACAGTTTAATTATAGTCAATTGCAGACATCTGAGCAGAATCAGCGAGCAGCTAAATAGTAAGGAAAAGATTCATTGCAGAATTTCAATCTTTTAGATGTGAATTTTCTTGATGTACCGGCTTTACCAGAAATTGCATCAGTGCAAGCACAGTCACGCTCATCGGAGATAAACAGCAATTTAATATTAAGATGATATTCAGTCACATTAGGCAAGCTCAAGTATATCGTGCAAACTCTACATTTCTCGCAGACAAATTGCAACAGCAATTAATTACTATGAATGATGATCAACTCTAGTAACCATCGGATGCCTGAGCCATGGCATTGAGGACAGTGATGTGGAGCGGAGCGCAGCGGTAGTAAAGAAAATTTTGACTGGAGCGGAGCGGAGTGGGAGAGAACCTGATGTTGACAAAGTCAACAAAGTTTTATCATAATTAATGATTTTTTGCATTATTATTATTACACTATTTTTCGTAAGATATTAGTCTATTATTTATTTTTTCAACATTATTCGGAGATAAGACTCCATTCTCAAGTTATACAGTAAGTGGAAGGGTTGTATAAACCGTTAATAAGAAAGCCAATAAAGATATGATTTAAAATTGAAAGAAATCTGAAAGTTAAAAATGGAAGTCCGACAGTTCATATTCGTTCCTATGGATGGGTTCAAATTTTTAGTGTGCATTGGCTCACGGAATGTTAGGTCAATATTTTGCAGTTAAGCATATTATCAGAGTGGAAGTCAGTCATAATTTACAGTAGTCAAACAACCTAAGAAGTTCAAGGAAATCGTTTTATCTATGGTATGGTAAATTAATAGGATTTAGTTTAAGTGGAGCGGAGCGGAGTGGCTAGGTATGAAAAAGTGACTGGAGCGGAGCGAAAGTGAAGTGTAATCGGAGCGGAGCGGTAAAATTGTACCGCTCCACATCCTTGATTGAGGAACAAGAACACGATTAACTCCTTCCTACGATATTATTGCACTTTGTTTGGCTGTGTCAATAATCTAATTTCCCAGGAACCGCTCTTGTTGTATTTATAGTCTCAAGTTTGTAATTTCGCAGCACGTGGGAATAGAATTACATCGATTGCTCCATTTCAATTACAGCAAACATACACAGAACATAGTCTAAGCACCAATTTCTACTACAGAACATGCGAGTTAGCATTTTTTGTGATTCTTCATTCTTTTTGACAATCCGATCTACTATTTGCCATGCGCAAACGTCTCGTTTGTACCAAACATGTGACATTTTGTGAATTCTCCTATAAACTCTATGCGTTTGTCTTCCTATGCACCTTGAGATGACGCGTTTGTCAATGCTTAGCATCTTCACAATAGTCACAGGTACCTCCATGTCCAATTTCATTGCTGTATCATGACATTTGCCATGCGCCAACATCGTCCCTCGTTAGTACTCACAAATGTGACATTCTGTATGAATTCTCCTCTTAAAACTAATATGCGTTTTTTAAAAACTCCCCTAAACGTTGTCCCATGATTCCTAGAGCCACCTCTCTAGATTTTGGTACAAACGAGAAAACGTATTTTGCGCATAGCAATATTTATGATATCAACAATGAACAATTTGACAGAAGGTACCCTGCGACTATTAGTGAAGTATGCCTTGTAGCCATTGACAAAATGCTCAGCCTAAGGGTGAATAGGAAAGATCAAACGCATAGAGTTTAGAGGAGAAGTCACAAAGATGTCACATTTTTGGTACGAACGAATAACCGTTTTTGCGCATGGCAAATGTCACGATACAACAATGAAATTTGACATGGAGGTACCTGTGATCTATTGTGAAGAGGCTTCTAGCATTGAACCAAAACGCGTCCATCTAAGGGTGCAAAGAGAAAAACAAAACGCATAGAGTTTTTTTTAAGGAGAAATTCACAAAATTCTACATTTTTGGGTACACAACGAAGTACGTTTTGTCGCATGGCACTCAAATGTCACAATACAACATCATGAAAATTTGACATGGAGGTACCTGTGACTATTTTGATTGAAGATTCTTAGCATTGACCAAAACGCGTCATCTCAAGGTGCTAATAGGAAAACAAACGCATAGAGTGTTAGAGAGAATTCAGAAAATGTCACATGTTGTATGGTACGAACGAGACTATTTGCGCATGCAAACACCTTGAGGGAAGGCAATGAATGTTGAAGTTGAGGCATCTGATATTATAGGGAATACGTTGACATGACAACCACTTCTCTTAGCCGGCTCACCAGGTTTGGGGTCGAATTTTTCGAATATGGTTCCCTGAGGTTTTATTAGGTAGAAATCAACCAATGTTTATCGTGCTTTAAACATTGCAATGAGCGATGCCTGGATTGCCCACCGGCCACGTTCTCTACTACAGCATCTGGCAATATGATTGGATTGTGAGTCCATAATGTCAGACATAAAGGAATAATGACACATGATTTCGCTCAAGTGGGGATAGTTGGGAAGTTCAAGATATTTCGAAAAAAAATAAAAATTTAATTTTGAGTGATTTGATTTGCTGAAAGTGGACTAATCATGGAACATTTCTCTAAACATTTGCAAATGCGTTTTCAAAGTCGAATACGTCTTTAAGTGAACTAATTTTATTGACTTTTATTGCACTACTTTTTAATTGCATGTATTTTTCGCGGGAATTGGTTTTACTACCTGCTAGCAATGTTCAGGTGAGCAGAGTTTTCTTGTTGTGATCTTGGTCGGGATTGCTTGTTCTAGCAATTCCGGTCAACATGGCAGAATGCACTGATGATTTTATTGACGATGATGACATCTCTATTCTAGCGGAGGAGATTGTTTCCCGTGCACAACAGCTGCTAATTAAACCGGAGCCACGAGATTCTGAGGCCGTTGTTTCTTCCCCCCGACGACAGCCGGGAGAATTACCCCGAACCAAATCGGGAGACTCGCCTCGGCGGAAGCCGACCGTTAAGGAGATCGACCCACCGGCAAGCCCGTGGAGACACCCGCCTAGTATAGGCACCGCTTCACCTCGGCGACTGCGTGTACGCTGGGAGGACCAGGCCGACGACGACTCGCCCGGATCGACGCCCCCGTTAATGGTAAGTGCTATAGACTACAGTACCTCCTAGCGTAGAACCACAAGCAAGTTACAAAATTATCTCGTACTCAATTGTTCCTATTTTGATATCTATGATGGAAGACCTGATGATTTTCAAGCTCCATCAATAGCAGCGATAGTGTTTATCTTCGACAAAATTAAAGTAATGTAGAAAGTAAAATACGAGAGTGATCAGGAAATACTCGTACAAAAAATTACATAAAAAAGATCTCTTAAGCATGCAAGCGAGAAAGAACTATACCGCACTGAAGTATGAGCGCAGTCTACGAACAAGAAACAAGAAACAAGCTAGTTGTCTTGCTATGCGGTCATGGAGAGGATGGCTTTAATCCTCAGATTTTGTGAAGTAATCTTGCGCTGAGGTTCCACCATTTGATTAAGATATCAGATAAGCATCCACATTTAGGCTTGGCGGTGCATTGACCATTGTTCAGTTTCGTGTAAGTCAGCCAGCTTATGAGCTGATCTGTTGGTAGTGCACAAAGCAGCGGTTGGCAAATTCGCTTGGAGTGAAACATGGGCAAGCATTTTCTAATAGACAGCTGATATGCTTGTTATGTACCATGAATGTAAATCATCGGGATTTAGAATTTCTATCAGCGCAGAAATACAAAATGGTTGGTGCCCTTGATTTATAGGAAAGTTTATGGGTTATTTACTTACTGTCCGGTTTTACGTCCTTGGTTCCACCAGTTTTGAGGGTTGGAGGTATTCCATGCCGATTCCAATGTTGAGGACGGATAGTGCTCCTCCATGCACTACGATCCTGTGCAGTTCGACGATCGAGCCGCAGGTCGCGGAGGTCCTTGTCCACATTGTGAATCCATCTTTTCCTTTGGCCTCCTCGGATGTTCGGACCAGGCACTTCAAAGGTCATAATTTTCTTTGGCCATAGCCAGTTTGGCATACGCTCCAAGTGCCCGAACCATCGAAGGCGACTTGACCTCAGAACGCTTTTAAGGTTTGTGATGCCTAGGGCATGCCTTAGCTCAGCCATCGATTTCCGCTCACTTAACTTCGTGGAGCAGATCCATCGGATCATCGCATTTTCATTTCTTTCCAGTCGGTTCACATCATCAGTCTTTACAGCCCACGTTTCTGAGGCGTAGAGCAGCACTCTTCGGACACAGGCTTGGTAAACATACGGTATCCTCTTCGCCGGAGGGAGATACCACGATTGGTGAGCACTGGAAGCAATGATGAAATGGTTGTAGGTTATGTTATTGTTATATTAAATATGACTTGAACCCAAGGTTGTCGTCAACCGAGAATATTTATGAAATATGCGGGATGCATTGGAAAGGGCAAATTGTTGTAGTCAGTTCCGCTTAGGGTTGGCACGAAATATTCCGCGAAGTATATTTTTTGTATTTCCTCCGGTTTATTTTTTTCGAGTGCAATATCGTTTTTCGTATGCAGGAATATCATATCGAAGTTCGGCTTACGAAATGTATAGGCCCTATATACTTTAATTTATCATTTAGAAATCATTAACTACTTTAAAACCTGTAGGTGGTCATCAGTGGACTAATTGATCTTTTTTCACCAGCCAATCAAATCAAGACAAGGCATATCCCGGTCACCATGAAAACGGTTGTGGAAATAAGACTGCTGCAACGTTCGATATTGTTTTATTCGTCGTTCAAGGAACGAATGATTCGATGAGTGAACAATTCCGCTCTTTAATGCACAGTACATAGCAGAGGACCGTTATTATATGGTAGTCAAAAAATTTCGGTGAAGACCTTCCTATAGTAATCTAATCTGAGTTACAATCACAACTCCCAATGTGCTTCAAGCGTTTCTAATCATTGTGTACAAAGATGTAGCACATTTTCATTGGAAGGGTAACATTTTCATGTTGTCACTAATGATATTCAATAGAGAGGCGAACTGAGTTCTCCGCGCTGTTGAACACAGGGGGTTTTAACTTGGACATTGTTCAGTTCGACACGCGCTGCTACCACTGTTAACTTTAGTACATGCACTTGTATTCCAAAAACACAGGCTACAGAATATAAACCTATATTGGTATAAACAGAACCCCCTGGTTACCTGAAAGGTAAGGAGGCCTAATGTGATACGATGATACAAATAACATAATCATACAAGATATGTGAATATGTAAATGCATGTATTCATATTCATTAATGAATATCTAGTGTTTAACTACAAGCATTTTGATAAGATCCTTCCTGAAATCTACCCGGTAGATCTCTTAGCTAGCAGAAGCGGAGACAACTACAAATGTGTTAATTATTTGGATGTTAAAATCATGATTGAAGATGGTGACCAATACATCAGAGGTTTACCATAAGGTTGATGAGTTCAGCTTCCCAGTGGTACTGTATACTTTCCCCGAGAGTACCATACCTTTGAACACTGGCTTAAACATCTTTGCTGCCCAACTCATCAGGTTCGCCAGGATTTCATCTGATGCTTCCGCCTTCACATCAAGGGCTAAGGGCATTTTTGATATCTTCAAAGAACGGGTAATTCTTGCATAAAGTCCAGAATAGGTAATTCTTGCATAGTCTCCAAGAATAGGTTCCTCGTTTTTAAGTGTGGTTGTTTTTCGCCCCGCCAGATGCCATCCATCATTGGCATGTTGGCTAAGAAAACCTCTTCTAGTTTCATGTGCTTCTTTTTGTCCTAATAAATTCCAATAAATTTTATTTTCGGTTAGGTTCTGCTATGTTTCCTCAGGCTTGGAGAGACCTTCCATGTCGTACATTCGATATGGTCGGCCTGGCCCCGCCATGTGGTATAGGTTGGAGGTTAGGGGCCGAAACCTTGCTTCATGCAGCCACATGGTTCCTCCCTGATGACTCCATACATAGCAAACTCAATTTTGATTTTTTAGGATTCTTATTTTCACCTTTTGTTATTTTTAAGTTAGCTTCTCGTCAGGTCTCTTATTTCAGTTCTTATATGATTAAAATAAAATCGTTTATAAGTATTAATTTATTCCCTTACCGCCTTCTGTTGAGGCGACTAGCCTTTATACGTATTTCAGTCCCTACTCTATACTGGAGTAGGTTACTCTATGTTGTTACTATTAATTTATATTCATTCGTTCATGACTTTTTTCTAATTACCTAATTTACAGGATTCTCCACTAGGGTTGTTGTTTAACTTTGGCATCTTCCGTTTCCTGGATCCTTCGAATTTTTTGGCCGTGTCGTGTCTTGATTAACAGATCATGCGCAAGTTCATCCAGTATAATGAAAAAAATGAAGCGGGCCAACACAGCGGAAAGTGTTGAGATGGTGGACTTCTGCTTCGGTGGCGAGATGGGAGTGGGACCAGAATTAGTGCAGGAGTATGAGCCAACGGGGAATCAGAAGGATGACAATGACTTTTAAAGCGCTGGTGTATAATGTATATAGATAAAACTGTTCTCTAATGCCAATTTTATTGTTGATTTACATCGTCGATAAGCTCCATCGTTGCACCGGCCATGTAACCTGAACATATTCTATAGTGTTTTACAACGCAAAAGTTGAACTCAAAACATAACCTGTTATCAATATGAAAGCGCTCTTCGGTTAATCATCGCACCAGAGTGACTTTTACATTTTATGACATAGCGGGACCACTAATTTTTTCACTAATTTGGACCCATCAATTCCAAGAAACATTTTTCGAGAAATAAAGCCTGAAATAACAGCTTCAGGGCATTGCCCAAAGGCAGTCAAGATTTCGTGACTGTACGTGATCAGGAAGTGTCACTAAATTCAAGAAGGAAATGAGTTTGAAGATACGCAGCCATGCTTTATGGCTAACTGCATATTCGAAAAATTATGCTCAATATTGACTGCTTATAGGTTACATGTGATCTAGAATAACCGGCGAAATAAACTTCGAACAGTTCGTTGAAAATCCCGCACCCTCCCTTCTCTTTTAAATAATTCTTTCAATTGTTTTCGAAAACAAAATTCGAAAGAAAAGTATTTCTGATGAAATAGTTTTCTATATTACTCAACCGTTTTTCAGAAGTGGCGACTTTGTTTTGAAAAAACATAGGGTAGCTAGCTATAGCTTTTTTGGTAATGAAAAATGCAGCAGATTCCATCAGTTTCCAGTATTTATGATTTTTATTAATTGACAAGGTAACATCAATCAACAAAGTAGCTCGAAAGCATAATTTTACACGCTTATATACACTCACATAATCACCGACGTTACTGTTGACAATTTTAGTTAATAGGAACATTTTAAGAATTTTTAAGTCAATTCATGAGCCAATATAATCAGCAACTCTTGGATTGACTACTACTGATACTATGGGCCACCTGGAAAACAGCATTTAATAGGATTGCTGTGATCGTTTCTAAACCGTCATTGATAATATTGTATTTTGATTTATGCAAGTCATCATCAGCATTACATTTTAGTTCAATCTTGAGTTTTAAAAAGTAGACCCGCATTGAGTAGACCTAGTTTCCTTACTACATTACAAATAATGTGAATACTAATAGGTGTAGGGCGATCAGAGTCTAAAACATGACGAGCTTACCAGCTACATGTACATTCACAACAAGCTTTGCAGCAAGCAGCATCTTTATGGTTTTGATGGTTGAGTTGAGACAATATATTTTCCTGTCTTGAAACTATGAGATTTGTTCATGTATTTGACAAACGCTGAAAATGACACAAGTCTACAATTTCTATTATTTCCAAATTCGATAAGTAGAAAACAGTCCTTTAACACCAGCCAATGTGTTCATAAGCTGATATCTGAATCTGTATTTAATAATGAATTTATTGAAGATTATAGGACACTTAAAGACACAGATGTTCCATGTTTCATGCTTTATTGAAGACGAAATATCAAATCAAAGGTCAGAAGTCTATGGCAGGCATTTATCGAACTTAGTGTTGTAGGATTTTCGACGTAATATTTCGCATCGTCCTCGGCATAAGATAAGTGTGCTATACAAGGGCCATATTCTATATATTCAGATGATTCAGTTTTAATATTAATAAAAAGCTCAGAACATCCACTTCTACAAATACATGTTAATATCGGTGTGATCAGTTTTTAAAAAAGCATGCTTTGGAAATGCTTGCAACCATGTTAAGTAAAATAGCATCATATTTCTTCTTTCTAGTTTTTTTTGCTTCTATTATTATTCTAGTATTTTCTATCACTCTTTTCAACCGGAAATCTTAGTACAGTGTACTCCGGATAAGCGGGAATTCCGCTTAAGCGTGAGAAAACTCAGGAAACATTTCCATTACTATATGAATCGCTCCAGTTAAGCGGGACAGTTTTCAAAGTTACTGTGCTTAAGCGGGAGAATTTTTTGTACTTTTTTATGTCCTAAAATTTTCTATTCTGGGTATACATACTCGTGCATGCCAAAGAACGTATTTAATTCGTGTCGCTCACACCCCTGCAGGATGAGAACCTCCTCAACACGCAAACTGACTGACGACTGATTTGATTCGTTTACTTTGACAGCCAATGAGTTAACGGCAAACTCATCGATTCTACATTACTGTGCAAGCCGTAGCCAGAGTCACTTGTTTCTGCAATAGCGCTGCTCACTCACTACACATGATGCTACTATAGAAACACACTTTTTCGCCGAAGCAAAAGGAAAGAAACAAACGTTGATAGACTCATTTTTTTTGTTTAGACATTCGAAACCTTATACATGCTATACATGTAAATGCCATGCTTTTCATGGATCAGATTTTTTAATACAATATACATCTATACTGCTATAAATGAAGATGTTTGTAAGTACGGACCTTTGAGCGTGGTTTAGGCAAGATTTTATCGGCATCTATATAAAATTATCACTTCTCCAGAGCTATAATTACTAATATTATTACTTCTCCGCTTAAGCGGAACTCCGGATAAGCGTGACAAGCGCTTCCACTCCGGAGCTGTCCCGCTTTATCCGAGTACACTGTAATTCTAATCTAACTAAATCTACTAAAATATCTAACTAAAACCTACTAACTAATCTACTAATCTAATACTAATCTATCTAAATCTAATCTAAAACTAAATCTATCTAAATACTAAATCTACTAATCTAAATCTACTATCTAAAAATCTAAAAACTAAAATCTAACTATAATCTAATCTAACAAAAAATCTAAAATCTAAACATTCAAATCTGATAAATCTAAAAATCTATCACACTAATCTATCTAAAAAATCAACAACATCTAAAAAGATTCTATCTAACTCTATCTAATCTAAATCTCTAAAAAAAAATCTACAAATCTATCTAAATCTACTCTAATCTTCTCAAAAATCTAACAAAAAAAAAATATCAACAAAAACAAATTCTACCATACATCTGTACAACTTCTAATCTAATCTCTCTAACTAAAAAAAATCTAATCTAACAAGATTCTAATCTACAATCTAATACAAAAATCACTAACATCTTCTCAAATCTAAAAAACAAAGAAAATCTAAACTAAAATCTATCTAACACTCTCTAAAAATGATTCTGAAAAAACACAAACTAAATCTAAAAACTCTTCTACAACCCAAAATCTAAAATCTAATCTAACAATTCTAAAAATCATACTACAAAACACCTACTAATCTCTATCTAAATCAAAATCATTCTATAAACAAAACTGATCTATATCTCAAAACTCTACCCCCTCTAAAAACTAATCTATCTACAGATCTACTACATCTAAAAAAAACGTTCTAAAAAATCAACTAGTCACACAATACTAACTCTAAACATCTACAAAAAAAGCTAAAAATAATCATTCTATTCTATCTAACTAAATCTAAAAACTCTATCTAACTAAATACCCCTAAATCTAACTATCTAACTTCTATTCCCATAATCTACTCGTCTACATCTAAAATCTAAAAACTCTACATTCGAAAAAATTATATTCTATACTAAAACATCTAAATACTCTACTAAAACTAAATCTATATCAACTAAAAAAACACAAAAAAATCTAATCTAAAAAACCCGTAAAAAACTAAATCTATAAATCTAACTAAAAACTTCCTAAATCATATCAAAAATCTAAAAATACTAAAACACAAGTCTACCCCAAATCTAATCTACAATCTAATATTCTAAAATCTAAATCTTAATCTAAACATCTAATCTAACCCTACCTAATCTAATCTAAAATTCTAATCTATCTAAATCTTATCTAAAACTACTACTACACCTCTAAAACTCTATTCTACACTACTCTAATCAAAAAAATCTAATCTAATCAATATCTAATCCTATAGACTCTACAACATAAAAGCTATTCTAAATTCTACCTAACAACTATAACCAATCTTACTAAAATCTAACAAATCATAACAAAACATCTACACAAACTCTAATATTCTCATCTATAAATCTAAATGATTCTAAAAAACTCTACCAAAACTAATCTAATCTAATCTATACTATCTCTTTCTCGATCTACACTACCTAAAGACTCTCTAAAAATTCCGTTAAATCTAATATCCTAAAAAGCTAATCTACTCTAAAAAATCTAAAAAATCTATAAACGAAATCTATCACTTACATCTAATAAACTCTACCTTCGAAAATCCTAAAATAAATCTACTCCAAAAACTTAACTAAAAAAAATGCTAAAGCTACCTCTACTATCTACTAAAAATCTAACTACGCAAATCTAAAATAAAATACACATCTAATCTATCTATTAAAATCTATTATAATAAAAATCTAAAATCTAAATCTATAAAATCTCTAAATCTAAATTCCCGCAATCTATAACTACTCTATACCAATCTAACTATCTACAACATAACTCTAACAACTCAACTACAAACACTAACTAATAAACTCAACTCTGTATCTCTACAAATCTATCTAATCTAAACTCTATCTAAGAAAACTATTACAACTCTAAAAACTAAATCCAAGGGACGGAATAAGCGGGGGAGGGTGGGAGACTAGGCTGGGTGTGTGGTTCGTCAGCGGGCGCTTTTCATTACACGTATACATGTTTATCTCACAATATGTTTCGAAGAAGCACATATACTGACTTCTAATATTCTAATGTAGATGTATTTCACACACTGTAATTCTACCAACAGGCTGCTTTAATGTGTGAAATAAATCACATGGAATGTTGATGATATGTAATTCCTTAGATTACTGAATTGAATGTTTATGTCAAAGTATTTGAATTTGTTGGCAACTATTCAATTTCGTGAAATCACTGTGAGCCTTTGCATTCCTCTCACTAGAGTAGACAGTCAAACCTTTTGTTCACTTGTATTAACAATCAAGGGAATAGGAACAATAGAATGATTAGCTTATCAACAAGTCTACATAGCACTAATTTTCAAAAGTGTGGTTAAAAAACGATCTTGAAGCAATGAAGAAAAAGCACCTCTTTTTAAAGTCATGTCAAACGGGTCTTATACTGTAGCAGTCTCACAAAATTGTTATAGATAAGACATTACGTTAAGACGTCAAAACTGTTGCTTTTGCTCTATTGGAAATACTATTATTCAATTCAGAAGCTTCATCTTAGTAAAATGAAACATGATGCAATCGTGCCTGACTCTAGTGCTGAACATTATTGCATATGAATGCGCAAATAGTGACTATATCGAATCGATCTTATTAACACTGAAAATATACCTGTGAAATGAAAGCTGGGAATACGCTATGACGCAATATTTATTAGCCTGCAAATGTAAATCTTGTATCGAATGTCACTATTTGGAAATTCCAAAACAAAAAACAAAAATCGAAAGAAATTTCTTTAGATTTTATTTCCTTTGTTATGAAATTTAGCACGTTCTAATTTTACACTTGTTGACACGTTTCAAATCATAGTATTGAAGCATGTCTCGCTTTTTAACTCAGGCATGATCAGTGAAGCGACTTGAACATATTCATTCCCTTCTGTTGAGCTCACCTGAGATTAATGCTTTATATGTAAGACATGCGTTCAATTACATAACGGCCCCTAATAAAGCCCACTTTTAATCAAAATCACTTAAGGTTCATTATCCTATGTTTAGCTCATAAAAATGAAGGCAGTGTTGCTCATTTTTTTGGTTAAAGTGTCAATTGATGCCGATATTCAGATATGATGCAAATCAGTTTCAATTTTGAATAGAATGAATCTTTATCGTAGAAATCTACAAAAGGAAAAATTGGCTGTCAGTTGACAGCACTTATAATTTGCCTGAAAAACTGTAGACATCAAAAAATAAACTTTACAATATGGTCATAAAACAAAATTACATAAGCGCTCTTTGAAGTCGTTAAGTGAATTTGATGACACAATGTATGTTGGTAGGTAGCTCCACACATTTCCTACTCTATTTCTGAAGAAAAGATCAGATACATTGCAATTCGAAAATTCTCGAGCACGAAGCTTTAGTTTGTGGTCACGAGTTAAGTGATCACATGACTGCAAATTAAAGAAGTCACTGAAAGTTACGTCAATTAAATCATGATGCATTTTGCAGACTAAGATAAGATAAAAAATTATTATTCTTCTCTCGAGTGAGCATTTCGAGCAACGACAGTTTGGAATTATAGTCACTATAATTTAATTTGGCACGCCTGTAAATACGTATGTCTTGTGAAACATTTTTGAACTTTTTCAATAGTAATGATATCTTTCTTTAGAAATGGGTTCCGCACTTGTGTGCGATATTCAAGAAGAGGGGCGAACGTAGACAATACAGGCATTTTTCAATTTATTTTTCCCCTTGATACTATCCACCGTGACGAAACGCGTCGGGGAACTTTATTTATTCTTAAAAAATAAAAAAATCGTCCAAATTGAGGGAGAGCTATATTTTTGCTTACATCGTGGAAAATTGGATTAAACTTTGTTGAAAATCTCACCTCAAAACTGCCTGCAGGAAAATGTTCCATTTTGAACCTATAAAGGTTAAGGGACATCCTGTGCAAGAATATAAATAAAATATAGGATTGCCGCGAAAGTTTTGACCGATTAATAAAACTGTGGAATCCTATTGCTGTATAAATCCTGTGACTTTGACTTTGTTCGTCTGCACTAACGTGAGCTGCGTGTGATTCTCTTCAAATATGAATGCACAATGGTTGTATAGATAGTATGTATAGGTAGTAATAACATATCTTTGAGATATTCTGGTTATTTTGTTCGGCTACAATTCCGACAAAAGCAAGCAAAACAGAGTAAGCCATCGTCATAGGCATAGATGTCACACACAATATCAGCCGCGTGAGAGGTGTCTTTATTGAACTTCAAATGAAAATCTAAATAAATACACTGCTAATATACAAATCACTAAAAAGGAAATGTCATCCACATACTTCACGATCGACGTAGATTTAAACAGAGGCTGAAGTGAGGCAATGTACATTCCGAAAAGGTAAGGGCCTAGTAATGATACTTGGGGGACCCCACTTGTCTCAGAATGCTTTTATAGCCATTATACCGAACTCGGTGCTGACGACCGGAAATATAGTTTTCTAATGATTCCACAAATCCACCAGGAAAGTGAGAGTCGACAGCCTTGCTGATCAGTGCATCATGATGACACTTATTGAATGCCTTGGAAAAATCAAATGCAAATATAGAGCAGACCACTTAAAGGATCAACTGGTAACCACTAGTTAAGGCATCATGTATTGAAATAACAACATTCAAATTCAAATTCAATTCAAATCATCTTTATTTGCTTCACAAGTGCGGTGAGCGCATTACAATAATACAAAAGTCAAATATGTATAAAATTTAAAGAGAGATAAAATCATGCAAAAAATGAGAACTACGGACAATACTTGATAAACGAATTAGCAAAACGTTTCGTCTTAGTCTTAGGTCATTTTAAACTGCATTGTTGTCTAGACACACGTTGACGATCAAGAAAAAATTGACGAAGAGGATGCGTTGCATGCAAAGTCACTTCTCGAAGTAAATTTTTACAAAGACGATCACCAAAGGTAAATAGGGATTCACATACATCACCAATGATGCGAAAGATTCGTTTTTCAACCTGCAGAAGACGCTCTTGCAAATAGTCCGTTCCTTACAAAAAGTAGGATATGCGTAAAGTAAAATTGGACGAATAAAACTCATACGCCATAAATAATATATCAGTCGGACAATTAGCTCTTTTTAAATGCAGAATAAGATAAATCCGTTTAGAGGCCTTCTTAACAAGATGGTCTACATGCAAATTCCATTTCATGTCTGAAGTGAATATGCAGCCCAAAATGTTCATACAATTAACATTCTCTAAATAAATATTATCACATTGCGAACTGGTTCAACAACCAAAGACTTTTTAGTTATAATGTTCATGACACTGCATTTAGAAAAATTTAGACATAAACCGTGTTTGTTTGACCATTGCATCACATTGTTCATTTCGAGCTGCAAAGAGTCATCCGACGGATCTCTGATGAAATGCAGAAATGTTAAATCATCCGCATATTTCTGAAGTATTGAATTGGAACACACTGTAGACAATGAATTCATGACCAGACAAAATAGAACAGGGCCAATGACACTCCCTTGGGCGACCCCACTTGTTGCATGAGCCCAAGATGATTCAGCACCTCTAAGAATAATTCATAAGAATAAATATGTGTCGTAGGGGACTGCTTCCGGATGACAGACTGATTGTCTCCAAAACAACTGTTCAAATTTGGCCTCATGTTCGTCAGAATAATGTACTCAGCGACTTTTGAGGAGGGGACTAATTGGGCGTATTTCAGTAATGGGCAAAAGACGTTCCAGGACACCATAAAATTCAAAAAATAGTATCTTTAAAAAACGAGTAAATTTATCAATTTAGGTCATTATTTCAGGTTTTTAAGACCTAAATTCATGAATTCAGACCGCTCCAGGACACCATAAAATTCAAAAAATAGTATCTTTAAAAACGACATAAATTCATGAATTTTGTCCCTTTTTCAGGTTTTTAAGACCTAAATTCATAAATTTAGTCCATTTAAAAAGTATCATTTTTTGAAAAAATAGTATTTTTAAAAACGACTAAATTCATGAATTTTGGTCATTTTCTCAGGTTATGAAGAAAAAAAACCGTTTTTAAAAATACTCAATTTTCAAATTTTTCAAAATCTCAAATTTGAGAAAATTTACAATTTTCACCCTTAAAATCATGACCGTTCCAGGACACCGAAAATCATAAAAGTTAAGAATCTCAAAATTTGTGAATTACAATTTTCTCGCTTAAATCATGACCGTTCCAGGACACCGAAAAAAATCATAAAAGTTAAGAATTTCAAATTCATGAATTTCATCCATCTTTCAGGTTTTTAAAATATATCATGTGACTAAAAATATTTCTTTAAAAATGGAAGAAACAAAATTGGAAGAAACCGCAAGAATATATCCTTCGTTATCATATGAACGTAGTTCTACTTTAATGGACATTGAAAAAATGAATAAAGAAAAACACAAAGATAGAGTACGTTATATGAAAGATAAGGAATCTCAATATAATATTAATAGAGCATTATAAAAATTAAGAAAGAGATGACTAAAGTTAAGAATGAAACACAAGGAACCCCCCCCCCCCCCCCCCCCCCCCCCCCCCCCCCCCCCCCCCCCCCCCCCCCCCCCCCCCCCCCCCCCCCCCCCCCCCCCCCCCCCCCCCCCCCCCCCCCCCCCCCCCCCCCCCCCCCCCCCCCCCCCCCCCCCCCCCCCCCCCCCCCCCCCCCCCCCCCCCCCCCCCCCCCCCCCCCCCCCCCCCCCCCCCCCCCCCCCCCCCCCCCCCCCCCCCCCCCCCCCCCCCCCCCCCCCCCCCCCCCCCCCCCCCCCCCCCCCCCCCCCCCCCCCCCCCCCCCCCCCCCCCCCCCCCCCCCCCCCCCCCCCCCCCCCCCCCCCCCCCCCCCCCCCCCCCCCCCCCCCCCCCCCCCCCCCCCCCCCCCCCCCCCCCCCCCCCCCCCCCCCCCCCCCCCCCCCCCCCCCCCCCCCCCCCCCCCCCCCCCCCCCCCCCCCCCCCCCCCCCCCCCCCCCCCCCCCCCCCCCCCCCCCCCCCCCCCCCCCCCCCCCCCCCCCCCCCCCCCCCCCCCCCCCCCCCCCCCCCCCCCCCCCCCCCCCCCCCCCCCCCCCCCCCCCCCCCCCCCCCCCCCCCCCCCCCCCCCCCCCCCCCCCCCCCCCCCCCCCCCCCCCCCCCCCCCCCCCCCCCCCCCCCCCCCCCCCCCCCCCCCCCCCCCCCCCCCCCCCCCCCCCCCCCCCCCCCCCCCCCCCCCCCCCCCCCCCCCCCCCCCCCCCCCCCCCCCCCCCCCCCCCCCCCCCCCCCCCCCCCCCCCCCCCCCCCCCCCCCCCCCCCCCCCCCCCCCCCCCCCCCCCCCCCCCCCCCCCCCCCCCCCCCCCCCCCCCCCCCCCCCCCCCCCCCCCCCCCCCCCCCCCCCCCCCCCCCCCCCCCCCCCCCCCCCCCCCCCCCCCCCCCCCCCCCCCCCCCCCCCCCCCCCCCCCCCCCCCCCCCCCCCCCCCCCCCCCCCCCCCCCCCCCCCCCCCCCCCCCCCCCCCCCCCCCCCCCCCCCCCCCCCCCCCCCCCCCCCCCCCCCCCCCCCCCCCCCCCCCCCCCCCCCCCCCCCCCCCCCCCCCCCCCCCCCCCCCCCCCCCCCCCCCCCCCCCCCCCCCCCCCCCCCCCCCCCCCCCCCCCCCCCCCCCCCCCCCCCCCCCCCCCCCCCCCCCCCCCCCCCCCCCCCCCCCCCCCCCCCCCCCCCCCCCCCCCCCCCCCCCCCCCCCCCCCCCCCCCCCCCCCCCCCCCCCCCCCCCCCCCCCCCCCCCCCCCCCCCCCCCCCCCCCCCCCCCCCCCCCCCCCCCCCCCCCCCCCCCCCCCCCCCCCCCCCCCCCCCCCCCCCCCCCCCCCCCCCCCCCCCCCCCCCCCCCCCCCCCCCCCCCCCCCCCCCCCCCCCCCCCCCCCCCCCCCCCCCCCCCCCCCCCCCCCCCCCCCCCCCCCCCCCCCCCCCCCCCCCCCCCCCCCCCCCCCCCCCCCCCCCCCCCCCCCCCCCCCCCCCCCCCCCCCCCCCCCCCCCCCCCCCCCCCCCCCCCCCCCCCCCCCCCCCCCCCCCCCCCCCCCCCCCCCCCCCCCCCCCCCCCCCCCCCCCCCCCCCCCCCCCCCCCCCCCCCCCCCCCCCCCCCCCCCCCCCCCCCCCCCCCCCCCCCCCCCCCCCCCCCCCCCCCCCCCCCCCCCCCCCCCCCCCCCCCCCCCCCCCCCCCCCCCCCCCCCCCCCCCCCCCCCCCCCCCCCCCCCCCCCCCCCCCCCCCCCCCCCCCCCCCCCCCCCCCCCCCCCCCCCCCCCCCCCCCCCCCCCCCCCCCCCCCCCCCCCCCCCCCCCCCCCCCCCCCCCCCCCCCCCCCCCCCCCCCCCCCCCCCCCCCCCCCCCCCCCCCCCCCCCCCCCCCCCCCCCCCCCCCCCCCCCCCCCCCCCCCCCCCCCCCCCCCCCCCCCCCCCCCCCCCCCCCCCCCCCCCCCCCCCCCCCCCCCTTGGCATATTCTTAACAATAAGTTTAGCTCTCTCAACTATGAATATAACTTCTGGTGTTTTAGTAATTCCAGTAGTTGCTACAGCTTTAACAGGTACGGGTGTTTTTGCAACTTCACTTGTTACTATGTTAGATAAATCTTTAATAACTAAGAAACGAAAATCATTAAAAACTAAGCATTTACATATTAAAGAAGTCTATGACAAATTGCATTACTACTTTCAAAGAGTATGTTGAGGATAATGTTTATTACGTTAGATGAGATTGAAAAATTTGATCAATAGCTAATGAAGTAAATCAATATCATTTCAATTACAGTCTGAAACGGATGATGAAAAATAAACAGGGAGGCAAAAATTCGAGAGATGGATAAAATTTCTAAAGAAGAAAATGATAAAATATTTTAGTAAGAGCTAAAAAACTTTAAGCGAAAAATTTAAGCAAAACTTTATTAAACAAAACTAAAAACGAAAAACTTTAAAACGAAAAGATGTCAGACAACAAAGCAATAAAAAAATAATTTGTTCATTAAAATGATTTGTTGTATCCAATGTTACCCCCAACAAAATCAAATATTATATTTTTAAAAATGGATAAAATTAGAGCTGATAATTTTAAAAGAATAAAACAATTAGAAGAGTTAATAAAACAAAGAAATATTATGAAAGAAAATCATCTTCAACATAGAATGATAAAAGCTGGTATTCAATCTGATATGATTGAAAAAATGCAGACAAACCGAGCAAAGTAAAACTGATTTTGAAAAAACTATGAAACCATTTAAAACTCTTGAAAAAAGATCTTACAAAGAATGACTAAACAAATATATACCAGATCAGAGAACCAAACTCTATTAGATGAACTATGGGAATACTAGAATCAAACATTAATAAACTTACCAAAATCTCAGCAATTGAACAGTCTATCTCCTTTATAGATTGGAAAAACACAATCCCTAATTTTACTCGGACACAAAGAAATATTTCCACAACCATTGTTCGATGTATAATTTTTTTCCCACAGATAAATCTCCCTTTTAATTTAGATAGAAATTTTGTTGAACTTTAAAAGAGGAGCAATTTAAATAATTATGCTGTAGAAGATCTCATAAAATATAAAGCTATGTTAGATACCCGCGTTGGTGCAGTAAAATCTCATTAGACTTTAGAAACTATTAGAAAATTTATTATCATCGGGAGTTAAAGTAGGAAAAGGTTTTATCTGAAAAAACAGAAAACAGAAAAAACTGTATCTTACCAGATGATCACAAGAATTACTAAATAGATTAAATATTTTAATATCGGCAATAAAGGACATAATTCTAGTTCAATGAAATTCATCGCTATATTGACAAGACTGTTTAGAACAGAAGATTCTAAATGAAGAGGATTATAAAAGTATAAAACGAACCGAATGTCTAGGGCTTCGCACCGAAGCAGAAATATGTTGTTTTTTATTAATTTTTATTTATGATTTTTTATCTATGATTTTATCTACACGATTTTATCTACGATTTTTATCTATAATATTTATTTAAAATTTTAACTAAAAAATGTGTTCAGCAGATTTAGACAAAATTAATAATCATTTAGAAAATTTGACAGAGATTTTGGGTTCATCAAAATTTAGTACGACGTGAGTACATTTGGAACAAAATAAAAATTATCAAATTACATTGACTAGTTTCTCTACATTTAACACTATTCAAAATGTTATAAAAGATGTGAATGATCAATTTAGATATTCTACTGATAAAGGCAAAACATGGAAAATATTAACTTTTCTTCCTGGTTCTTACGAAGTTGAATCAATATCAAATGAAATTAAGAGACATTTAGGTATACCATTTAAAGATAAGAAACAATTACATTTTGCAGTTGAACCGGCAGTCAATAAATTTTCTCTTACTTTAGACGAAAATCATCAAGTTGATTTTAATCATGATAGATCATTGTCAAAGCTATTAGATTTAATAAACAAACCTATAGTCAAGGTTATCATTTAGGTGAGAAGATTCCAAAAATAACTGAAATAAATTCAATTGTTGTACATTGTGACATTATTGAAGGAGGATATATAAATGGTAAATTATCAAATTTAATATTCAGTTTTCCAGCTTTTACTGTACCCATTGGTTATAGATTAAATGTAATTCCACAAACAGGAATATATTTCCCATTACAAAAAAACTATTAACACATTAACATGAGAATCACTGGATGATAAGGACCAAGAAATCAATTTTGGAGGTGAAGAGATTATTATGATAGATCCTTTTGGTTCAAGAGGTAAAACTCCACGCGAAGCTAAAGAAGTTTAATTTCTTCTTCTTCTTTAAAAATAAAAATAAAAAAAATAATTTTTTTATTAAAAAATGATGAACTACGCCCCCATTACATAAAAAGAAACTTAAAATTTAATCATCAACCAAATTTATCGAATAAGTTTTGTCCCAGTTATTGTGGACAGATCAGTGCGGAAAAACGGTATCTATTATTTAAAATTTTAACGACACACAATTTTTTGGATTAATCAATCTATAATTTATGCGCAACAACGGCAGAACACCCCTCGATATCATGAGGAGAGTTCAAAATAATGGATGAAAATAATCTCAAAAAACAGCAATTGCTTCATTATTCCCAAAGAATATAAAAGCGAGCGATCGCGACGCTGAAAAGAAAATAAGTTCGTGGTGTGAAGAAGCAAGCACAAAAAAAAATCAGTTAGTAGAATCTAATAAAAATACCCAAATATAGATCAATTAATATAATGAATAGTGGTAATAGCAAGATCCTAGTAACCTGATAAAACAATGAAACATGGTGTTAATTTTTGATGATTGTGTTAAGATATGGCGCGCGTCAGATCAGTCAGAGAAATTATTTTCACAAGAGGTAGACATAATAACTTGTAGTGTAGTTTATTTAACAAAGTATGTATTCATTAGACCGGAAGGTGTTATTAGAAAGAATGCAAATATATTTATACTATTTGAAATAAATTGCAAGAAACTTAAGTGATTTTGTTAAGAGATTTATGCGTAAGAAATAAAGATGAAATTTAAACAATCGGTTATAAATTCTGGGTCAAAAGATATGTCTTCATTACAAGTAATATTGATAAAAAAATTCATCAAAGAGTTAATCGAAAATCTTTTCGCGGAGTTCTCAAAAAATACAATTATAGTGTTTACAATATTTTTTTATTTTATATATATATGTAATTTGTCTATCTTAGAAATTAGAAAATTAAAAAGGTTCAGTATTTATTCCATCAGGTAAAATTTTTCTTTTATCATCAAAGGTATCCATTGCCTAATTTATGTTCTTCTTTTAATACATGTTATTTTTTTTGAATTAAGTCTATAATTAATCATGCTAGTTTTTATTTCTTTATTAAATAATACATTTTATTAAATCTCTTGAAATGTTATTTGATTACCACTGATGCCTTTGAAATTCTTTTAATGTTTTATGTGTTTAATATTATTAGTTTTGTAACATAACATAACATTTAGATTTTAAAATATAGCTCCTGTTATGAAATTCTTCATTCCTTCTAATTCATCTTTTTACTTACATACAATCAAAGATGAATGATATCGTTTATTTTATCTATTTTCTTCCATCAAGTTAGAATTATAACGGTAATGTTAATTCTAAGAAAACAGAATCGTATCTGTAAAGTGTAATTTATAGTTTCTTTTAGCATAAGCTGGTGCTAACTAATCAGATTATAAATCTATACGATAAATAGATTAGCTAATTCTAATATACGTGAAACCAAAAAATTAAACTTATCATGTTTTACGCTGATTCGACGTAATATTGTACAAGCACAATTGTGTTCATCAACTATTTTCTTAGTAGTTCTGGTTTATATGGGAGAGGTATTTCGTGTTGTTAAATTTTGTAAACCTAGCGTTTATCATATAACATATTTCAATATTTTGTCCTATTCACGGCCATTTTCTATACAAGTCCTTTACCATAAATTTGCATTATTCATTAATTTGTTGGAACACGTTGCCCAAAATCATCTTTTATTCGTTTAAGCTATTTTACGTTCTTTTCAATATTGAACTCTAATATAATCTTTTGGGAACCACCTCGAGATTTTTGATAAAAATATCTAGTTGTCCATTATTTTGGTGTGTGGTCTGACTGCGCGAGCAAGGCTGCCGTTTGAATCTAAATACCAAATATAGCATTCCTGTCCTTCAACAACATACTTTCGCCTTTATTGCTTTGTGTTAACTTTAAGTTTTTTTTTTGTTTGGGTCTGTAGTTATGAGGTTATTAGTGATTTTTTGATGTATCTGTATAAATATAATCTTCTTGATGGGGAATTGGGTTTTATGGGTACTGTAAGGGAAATTATTTTGTTTTGATGTTTTTGCTGACTGGGTCTTTGACTTAAATGGTATATCTCTCATGAGATGAACCTGGTGGGTTATTGGACTGATGTAGGTGTTTTGATAATTCGAGAATTTATTTTCCAACTTTCATTTCACCTGTTGGTAATTGCTGTGGTATCATTGCAAGAAGAATATAAGCTATTACAAATCATATTATTTTAATTAGTTGTCTCTTCATGTATTCTTCAATTGCATTTTCCACGTTCTACTCATTCTCCGTTTCTGTTCGAAAAATTTCTAATATTTTTCTTTTTCTTATGGAGATAAAGGTTGCATTATTCCAATTTTCTTGTGGAGTTCTTTCTTATTTTAACCATTTATCATATCTTTACCTAAAATGTATGTGGAAACACACACCTATAATTCCAGATCAAAAAAGAATTATTTTATCATATGTATTTTCTTTATAATGTTTAAGTTTTAACGGGACTTTGGCCTAGTGCCTCGGTGAAATACACCAGTATGTTTTAATCTATGCTAACCATGTTATACCTGGTGTAGGATTTTACAAGAAAGGGATCTTATTCCGTATAATAGCTCTGAACACTTATCTACGTATAGTTTGCACATATAAAAGATCAGCACAAGGATTAATTACATCTAATGCTGATGATATTGCATTGGATTAATCAGTCATTGTTCTACAATTTAACTCCTATTTTTTTTCAGCTTCTGCATAGTACTTCTTCTGATTATTGTGATTGTTTTAATGTTGATGTAAATTTATTTATTGGAGGAGTTGTTTTTTCTTCATTAATTTTTTTCAAAGGAATTGATATCTCCAGTTAAATCCTGTCTGCCGGACTGTGTACTCGACAGGTTTAAATATTCATACGGAAATATGCGTTGTTTTATAGGTTTTTAAAATTATATTAGTTAATATTTTCTACATTGTTCAGGTTTCAATGTTTTTCCACATACATCTAATGATATAAGGAGTAAATATTCTATAATGCATCTAAATTCTAATACAACCTTACGTGCATTGAAAAATATTCTTCCTTCTGTTTTACATAGTACATTTGATTTGTTGTTATTGTAATTTTTCAAGAATGAAAATAAATCTTTCATTACTACAGTATGGAAATTCATATTTTGAACCATTGTAGGAAATTTAAAGGATACACAAGTTATTATTTGATTGAATTATTTAGCTATTAAGAGTACAATAGAATGTATGTGCTTGCAAACCTCTATAATAATCCATTTAGATGAATCATGATCTTTGTTACCTTATCAAGATATCTACCTCCTTGCCATTTTGTTTATAATTTTGTTGTATAATTCTTTTCACACAGTAATAACAATATTGTTTCATTAACAAAATTTAATTTTTTTTCTTCATCCGTTAATGTGCAATCATTGGTATATTGTTGTTTTTCAAGCAATTGTGAAAAATAATTGTTTGGGAATTCTTTCTACTATCCTGTCTTTGTACAATAATTTCTGAACTATCTTTCCAACACATAGTTATTGATAATATTCTTATTTATATAATTCAGGCATAATTTTGAATGAATGTACATTCCCCAACATAATGTTTGTTTGTTCAAAATAATAAATATTTTTCTTTACTATTGTTGTTCAGCTGCACTTTTTTCATAATTATCATTTTCAGATGGATTCGGGCGAAGCCCTGGGAAGACATCTCCGATGTCCCGTGATTTTGTGTCATTATTTAAACCATTATATTGCTTTCAAAATCACAATAAATAGTAAAGGGTACTTTATTTTTGAAAAATACCATTTATGTATATTCTAAATAATCATTCTTTAGGGAAAAGTTATTTTTCGGGACTGCTTCAATTTTGTTGAACAATTCCATCACATAATGTCTATTCATTGACTTGCTTTAGTTCCTAAAGCTCGTCATACATTGAAGGACTAAGGAAAATTAGCATTTATACTGTAGTTTTTATGTAAATTATAGAAACATCTTTACACAATATAAAATGACCCTGATAATATAACTATTACAGTCGAAATTGCTTTATAGGGAAACTCCAAGGACCGAAACAAAAGTTTTGCTAATAAAAAGGAAATTTCACTATAGATGCACTATTTATTTCATATGCATTGTTACACGGACAAGGAATCAATATTCAGTTTTTTCTATGGACCTAATGTTAGGTTTTCGAAACCTATTTCTTTTTATTCGTTACTTCATTAAAACAACAGCATGTATTTCCATAACGGATTTTGTATATTACAGAAAATCCTTGTTGAAACGAGAAAAGGCGAAATTACCAGTATCATTGCTGCATCAAAGTAGTCGAGTAATGACTTTCTGATTCTTTCTGTTAATTGTCTCTCTTCTCAATTGACTGCCTGTAAAATTTTGAGAGCTGATTGACCACGATCCCCACGGAAATTGTCACTACAGGAAGACAGAAAATATATTTTTACAGAGAAGAACTACTGCTGCAGCTTGCAGCCTCAGAAGTTGTTGGTTATCGGGTCGGACAACCTTTCTGTAATTTTCATCGGATTCACTATCAGCTGAGTCACGATCGTCAATGTTTGCCATGGTTTCCTCCGGATTATGTGTATCAGATGTCAACCAGCTTTTTTCATCAATGGCTTGAATAATCCCGCATGCTCAATAATTGATTAGGTGTCCTATCATACCGATATCTCTAAATTTTCTCAAAGTTGATTTCGTATTTCTTCGTCATTATCTTCCGATTGCTTTCTGCAATAATTCCCATGTCTCGAGATTTGGCTAAACCACAATGGGCGCGGTAAACAATTTTCAATTTTTTAACGGCGGAAGGAAATCTCAGTCCAGCGCTTCTTGAAGCCATGTAAGTGCTGTGTCTGTAAGTCAACATCAAAAGAAATGTCCCCGTATTATAGTATAAAACAATTTTTCTTTTCATCAAATGAGTGCGCCCGATATATGGTTTTTCAACATCTTTTATAAACTCCTGCGTCCATAGTTGGAAGAACATTGATGGTCGTATTCTTCGGTAAGACAGATCTTATTCGATAGCATTTTAAATCACGATAACCAGTTTGAATGAGAGGGACAGTTATCCGACGATGTGAAACACACTTTTACGTTTCTCATGTTGAAATTTGCGGTCTTGTGCCCGGAGGTAGGTTTCGAATATCAGAAGGGAAGTCATCCACGCCGTTTTATTTGGACAAGTACTCGACTGGAAAATCTGCTTGTTTTTAAAACATCCGAGGTTTTCTGTGCTTTCCCCGTATGACTAGCAAAGGCAACTTTTCGGTACCTGTCATGGTTGGCAACCTACGAGTAAAGTTACGGTGGACACGAACCTTTAAACTGTGTTTTTCCCACCATAGCACTTTTGACGTCGAAAAGCTAGTGTCCGGTCCAGAGCAAAAGTTATCCATATAAAAGTGCTGTCCTCGTCCAAGATTGAACACGTCAATCTGAAGATAAACGTTCTAGGATGGCAAGGGTAGAGAAATTTTGCAACCAGAGTCACACGTTCATTTCTGGTGTGACTATCCCTTCCTCACCGGATAATTTTTGCGATGTACCACATCATGGCGAGGATTTCCAACGTTGTATCCAGTTTTGTGTCTGATTCGTCATTTTCTTTCCTCTAATTCAGCTGGTATTGTGAAAGCTCATCCGCTATGTTCAAAAGCCTTGTTCCTGAAGCAAATGTCCAGGTAAGTCCTTTCGATTTTGTCGGGACCCTCCTGCTCGGCCGAAACCACTCAAGTAGCTTTTCGGACAATATCTTGAAGATCAATGGTTTTGCGCATCTCTCTTTGGCAGAATTCTTAAAGCTCCCCATACTTGATAATTGTTCGATAAATTTTCTCTTTTTCTCCTTGTAAATTCCTGGTGACGGAGGCGGCCGAACCGAAATTAGAAATTCCGTAATTCCCTAGCAAATATCAGTTCTCTTAACCCGAAGGGTGTAGGGGGGTTCCTTTGCTTCAATTCTCTTGCACAATGGGAAGTATTCGGTGAGCGATTGTCCAAGGCTCTTCCTTTTTTGAGCCATTTGTTATAGAAAACAAATTAACGACTAGCACGAAGCAAATACGGACAACGTAAGTCACACGAAGCGTAGGGTCGAAGTAATGATGGAATTGTCCCCCCATTATGGGGGGATCATAAATTGTCCATTGGATTGGTTTGCGTTCTCATAATAATCTGCTCTATCTGTTGTCCAATGAGTGCACATCCAGTAATCAGGAAGCCTATTCATAGCAAAAGGGAAGTCTAAAATGGACAATGGGATGTTTGCATGAACTGTATGAAACTTCTGAAGTCTGTCAACAGCACGGAATGGTATTGTGCAGGGAGCAAGAAACTTAAGCGGAGAATTTCTCTACTTCCTTTTCACTATAAAAGCATTTTCATCTCTGGGGATGGTGGGTGAATTTCACTATCTGCAAAATTTCACTATAAGAGATTTTACTATACACGCACTTAATCGTATGGGAAAGATAGGCAAAACTGAAGGGACTGCAATTGTCTTTCACTATAATGAAAATTTCACAATAAACGAATTCACTATAAGCAATTTCGACTGTATTCGCTTGTGCTGATTGTTCTGTTTGTTTTAATTTTTCAAATTTATCTTTATATATTTCATGTGTTTCATCAATTTGTCTTTGTAAATCTTTTTCAGACTGTTGATAATTTTGATTTAATATTTGTAGCTGTTGTTCATATTCTTTATTATATTGTTCTTTATATTGTTCTTTATATTGTTGTTGACATTTTTTTAGACATTCATTTATTTTTTGTTTGGTTTCATTTTCTTCATTATTTAATTCTTTATTGTCTTCATTATTTTCTTCATCTAATTTTTGAATCGTTCTATCTTATTTTGATAATTATGACCATATTCTTGTACTAATATTTTTGTTTGTTGTTGATAATCTGTTTTACATTTTTGTAAACTTTTATTTAAATTTTCTAATTTTTGTTGATATTCTGAAGATAAAGATGAATATTTGTAATTATAATCATCATTACGTCCTTTATAATTATTATGATTAATCATTATTGGTGATAATGTTTTAACAAGTTCAAATTTTTCAGTACATATTATATTTCCTTGGTAAAAAATATTATGATGCATGTAATTTCCTCTATCATTATATACTATTTCTGATTGACATAAATTTTTATTATTCAAATAAAATTTTTTTGAATCTGAGTAAAGTGGAATAATTTTACCAATAGAAACATAATTCACATTTAATTCAAAAACATTTACTTCTATTAAATTTTTATTCTTTTTATGAAACTTTTTTAACCTATTATAATCATATGGAAATTCATGTAAGCCATCAGAAAGATCAAATTCCTTTATATATTCTTCTTTATTATAATGACTTAGTCTTTCTTTATGATATTCTGCAGGATGTAAATGTGCTATAATACTCCACAGAAAACAATAATCATCTTCATTTTTTATGTTGATTATTTGTGGTGAACTGAAAGGTAAAGGAACATAACTACCACCAGTATTATTTTTATATTTATCAATTACTATTTTCTTTAGATAGTATTTTAACAAATCTCCAACCAGATTCACGTAACTGGGCTTCAATTATACAATTTTCTAATTTAAGTATCATTTGTTCAAATATGGGTTGTATATCATTTACATTATGAATTTCTTGTGAATTTGTAAAATGTCCTTGTATTATTTCTTCAGGAATTCCATCAGGTCCATTTTTTGTATAAAGTACTTCTACATTCATATAACATTTGAAAGATTTCTTAAATATTTTGAAAAAGTTTTTTAATACATTATCAAAAGTTTCATCGGTTTCATTGTGTTCAACGGGCGAAGCCCTGGAACCTTCGGTTCGAACCGATTCATTAAATAAATATTTTATCTGTTACCGCTTCATCGGTTTTTTTAGTTTCATCAAATTCATCTATTTCGTTAAATTCATCAGTATCGCTAAATAAATATCTCCCATCTGGTGCGGGCGAAGCCCTGGAAGACATCTCCGATGTCCCATGTACATGTTCATCTTCACTATTAAAAACTTTTTTATATTCCGAATGTGAATAATCATCAAACATTTTTTTAACTTTTATATCAGTAGGTAATGTTTCTAGATAGTTTTTATAACTATTTAATTTTAATATATTTTCTTCATCAACTCGTTCTACATTTTGTAAATGCAATTTACTATTTAAATGAGATTGATAACTTTTTTTTGTTTGCAACTTTTTTTACATAAGTTACAATAAAACTTGGTATTTTCCATTTTTTTTATTTTTTAAAGAAATAAATTGTGTTTTAATTTTAGATATAAACATTCTAATATCGAGGTCTAGAGAGTTAATATATATATTATTATATATTTCACGTTCTTTAGTTATTTTATTTTCTTTATCATATAATGTTTTATAATATTAAGTTTTATCATATTAAGTTTTATCATAACGTTTTATCAAAAGATAATTTAAATTTATTTTTACTAACTATTGATTCTTCATCATCATAAATTGATTCTTCATCATCATCATAAATTACACTTTTTGGGATTGGATACCATTCTCTTATTGGAATATCTAACTCTAAATTACATCTTTTATCTGATAATAATATAATAGAGAAAAATATTGGTCTTTGTTCTCTTTTGGAAAATTTAATAACACCACCATAATCTGAATCACTTTTAGTTTTTATTAAAGATGATAAAATTTTAAATTGATTAGATGTAAATCCTAATTTAAATTTTATAGACCCGACACACAGTTGTCTAACAGTATCTTCAACTATTCCATCATTATTATTTTCAATTGGAAGAAAATGAAATTTAGATAAATTTTGATTATATGTAGTATTAATATCATGTACATCAGTATGAGATATAAATTTTTCTTCACTTCAATTTTTATAATTACTAATATTTTTATAATCTTTCTTACCATTTACACCATTTTCAGATGTTTCGGAATCATCATCTATATTATCATCATCTATATTATTATCATCATTATTATCATAAGATTCTTTAAGATCGGGCAAAGCCCTAGAACCTTCGGTTCGTTTATTATGATTATGATTATGGACATTGTTAATAGTATAAGGTGTTGTCCACATATAAATTTTTTCTTGTTGAGCTAAGCCATTTATGTAAGATTTTAATAAATTAATATTTAAATTTGAATATAATCCTATATAAGTATCATCATCATATCTTTGGGGCATTTCTAATGTTTCTTGTTTATAAATTGTATCTCTATAATATACTTGACATAATAATTCTTCGTTATGCTTTTTACTCTCGATATGAATATTATATTGGTTTTGTTCATCAACAAATAATCTAATTTTTTCCTTTGAGAAAGATTTTAATTTTTTAACTAATTCTTTAATATTGATATAATTAATAATTTTAGTTTCTATCCAATCAGTATTACTAATTGGTAATACTGCTCTAATAAAACCATAAACATTATTATGACCAATAATAACCATATTTTCTTTATTTAATTCAACATAAGCTACATCATTATATTTGCTTACAATATCCATAAATTTATAAACGGGTCTCCTGGAAATAAACAATAGTTAGTTTCTGTAGAAGGTAAACCTTTTGTTTGTTCTCTAAATATTTCGGCTTGTAATTGAAATAAAATATTAACATCTATACATGGATTTGTAATAGTATTATTATTATTATTATTATCAAAACATTTATTTCCAAATCCCGTTGATCTCGTCGAATAAGAAGAACAGGATGATGCGGACGAATATAATTTTTTAAAATTTGCTTTATCCATTTTTTTATTTTTATTAGAAAAAATTTTATTTTTTTATTGTTAAAAAATGATGTTACCAAATGTTGGTGGAGGTGCATATATCCCGAATAATCGTGAATTAGAAATAGAGATAGAAAATTATATCATGAAAACTGGAGATGTTTTATCTGGTCCATTGCATCTTTCTATTCTTCCGCAACAAAATACAGAGTTAACAAATAAACAATATGTTGATACACAAATCAATGACTTGTAAGAAAAATATATAAACGATGTTTTGGTTCCACTGATGAATGAATTAAAGTTGCTAAAACTTAATGACAAATCATTAAACGAAAAACTATTAAAACTTGATAAAAAGGATAGAGAGCTAGAAGCAGATATAGCAAAACTTTTTAAAAAGATTTCTGAACAATCAAAAATTTTAATATTACTTTCTATAAAGTTAAAATCTGCAGTCATTAAAAATAAACAACAGATAAAAATGTTAAAAGAACAATTAGAAGATGAAATAGAAAAACTACAGGAAAGAATTAAAAAAAATTTAAAGCAGTTACAAACTACATTCCAAAAAAGTGTTGATGAATTAAGTTCTAAAATTACTCAACAAATGAAAAAGATGAATAGAATAATAAATGAAGTAAACTCGCTTAATCAAAAAGTTGATAAAATGAAAACTCTTAAAATCAATTTAGAAAATGAATTGAAGAAAAATTTACAAAAAAACTCTAAAGAAAATAAAGAACAGTTAGATTCTGTTAAAAGACAATTAGATGTTCTTAAAATTGAGTTAAATGCACTTAAAACGGCATTGAAGATTAATCAGCAGAAAATGCAAGTTAATAGAAAAGAAATTAAAGTACATCACACGCTGCTTGACGCAATAGATAAAGTGCAACAGTCAATTAATAAAGTTATCTCGAAGTTGTTGTCCATTCACAAACGTAAATCTTAAACGGACCAAAGGTCCTCAGGTTACTAACCAATCGGAGCGAAGCTCCTCGAGGCTTTAGCCGATCGTAAATATTTTTTCCCAAAAGTCAAATTTGATCCTAAAAAATGCCTATAATTTATAAACACAATCTTAAACATTTTGCTTCAAATCAAAAAATTGCTCATGAACCATCTATGAAATCTGTTTAACATTATGACAGTGTAGAAACAATCGGAACACAAAAGTTCCTAGGCACCGCAGGTGCCGTTCAAAAAGAAGGGGATAGTGTAAACAGCGGAGCCGGTATATTTTCTGGTATTGGAAGTATCGTTAACTTAATTAAAAATAATAAAGATTTGATTACATCTGCTGCAAAAGGAGCAGCTGCTATAGGTAGTACAGCTAGTGCAATATCAAATGCTGTTAAGTCTCAAAACGAATTAAAACAACTAGAAGCTATTCGTAAACTTAGGAATGATTCTGAAGAACTAAAAAATTTAAAAAAACAAAAAACAAAATTGCTAACATAGCTGTGGGGGAAACCTTGAGGAGCGGAGCTCCGTCTGATAGTAAACATAAGAAGAAATCAGGCGTAGCCATAAAACTTTCAATTGAAGAAATAAGAGGTAATGGTGTTAACAGCAACCTTCGGTCTAACCAGCAAAGATGTAGCGGAGCTGGTCTAGCAAAATTCTAAAATTATATTATAGTAAAAATTTTTTTAGTAAAATTATTTTAGTAAAATTCTAAAATTATATTTTAGTAAAATTTTTTTAGTAAAATTTTTTTCTGTGTGTGAGAAAAACAAAAAGTCAAATTATTTTTTATAAAAATGTCTTCGCTTATCGAAAATAAATTTAGATTAGACGATCCTCCGTTCGTCAGTTACAATCAAAAAAAGAATGACTATATAAGAATTGCTATGAATCCCGGATCTTCCAGTAGAGTAAATACTGGAGGTGATTTAATTTTTGAAGTTGATAATCAGCAGAGTTATTTATATTTACCTGATTCATTTTGACACTGTGAATATTCTTTATATAGTGATGCCAATTTTACAACACCATTACCAGATACCGATAATATTGCATTAGAGAATAATTTTTTTCCAAAAATATTTACACAAATGCGTTTAGATGTTGCAACTCAAAATATAGAAACAATAAGTGATTCTCCAGGTGTAATTGATACAATGCTTAGATTTGTAACAATTGGTGAAAATAATAAAAAGTATGAAATCGAAGGTTGGTTTCCTGATACTAATGATGGTATAATTGTTGATGATTTAACTCACGCTGGAACAGATGCCGCAGGAATTGCGAAAGATGTGGAGAAAATATTGCAAAACATTTAAATAAAACAAATAATGATGCATATAAAGAAAGACGTGAATTTAACAAGAAAAGTAAACAGACAGTAAATTGGTCATTGTCTCCAATTTTCGGATATTTAGATTATGACAAAATATCATATCAATTAAAATTTAAATTAATAATTCATCGCACAGCAAATAATGAATTAATCTTTTTTGGTAAGACTGGAAAAAAGCATATTTAAAAATTGATAGACTTGAATGGTGGATTAAGCATATTACTCCTAGTTTAGAGGTTGAAACAGCTATAGCAAAAAGATTAAATACTAACAAACCAATTCCAGTAAATTTTCTAAAGCGTACTGCTAGTTCAGTAACTTTTTCCGAACAAAGATTTAACTGGCATTTTACTAGAACTGCGAATACTCCAAGATATTTATTACTAACATTTCAAAGAAATAATTCTCCAAGTTTTGATAAGAACAACAATCTTTTTCATATTAATACAATTCGAAGTTTACAAGTTTCATTAAATCAAACCCGATATCCAATTTATCCATTAAGATTCGATGATACCAATAATCAATTTATGGAAGGATATGATTCTTATCGAAATCTTTGTATAGAATTTGGAGTTGAACCACAATTAACTCCTGGAGATTGGAGACATTTATATCCTGTTTTCGTTTTCGATTTAAGTGCACAATCTGAAGATATTATCAAGACTGGTTGTGATGTAACAATTAATATTGAAATGAAAGATTCCACAACTTCATTGATGGCTTATGGTTTATTGCTAGAAGATGTAAAATATTCTATTGAAATTCTTAATGGAAAGATGGCTAGGATCGGCTGAAGCCTCGAGGAGCTTCGCTCCGATAAGTTAATTAAAATTTTTGATAACTACAATAGATTAAAATTTTTGACAACTTAAAAATTCTTAGATTAAAATTTATTCATAACTAGAATAGATTAAAATTTTTCCTAACTTAAATTTTTTTTATTAAAAATGTCGCAAGCGAAAAGTAATAATAATAATAAAACTGTTGAATTAAAATTACGCAATATTGTTGACAAAAATACACCTAAAACTATTACGATTAACAAAAAAAAGTATTACATAAGTAAACCAATGATAGAGAATATTCAATTACAAGAAGAAAAGAATGGCGGGATTCTCCCATTAATTCCACCAATAATAGGTGGCATAGCAGCAGCAGGAAGTGTTGCAGGTGGGACAGCTGGTATTGTCCAAGCAGTAAATAAAAATAAATCAGAGAAGGCAGCATTAGAAGAACACAAACGACATAATAGAGAGTTAGAAAAAGTTGCGAGGGGTGAAGGAATAGTAGATAATTTTATTAGTAAATTAAATTTGGTTGATGAAGGAAAACGAGTTCTTAAAAATATTCTCCGCAATGTTGATGATTTAATTGAAATTAAAGAAACAAAAGATGGTTCTGGAATATATCTAAGTACCTCAGGACCTTTGGTTCTATTCGGTAAAACTTTTATTTTATCTTTTAAAATGAATTCTACAAATTCCGAAAATTTAATTAAATTAAAAATTGCTAATTTAGATTTATTAAATTATCTATTAAACAAAAATAAAAACTCAAATTGTAAAATTTATGAAGGTACCGACATACAAAAAACATTAGAAAACTTTCCCGGATTTATTTGGAGTAAATATTCGAAAGAAAAACATCTTCCTGGTCATTCATATACCGGTCCAGGAACTCGATTAGATATAAGACTAGATGAGAATAATAATCCAAAACCAGGTGAAGAACCAATAAATAGAGTAGATGCCGCCGCTTATAGACATGATTTAGCTTATCGAAATCATGATCTAAGTTCTCGACATGAAGCACATAAGAAGATGATTCAAGAATTAGATAGTATTCAAAATCCTTCCTTTAGAGAAAAAATTGAAAGAATGTTTGTTAAGAAAGCTTTACAAGCTAAAATATTATTCGGTCAGGGTTTAAATGAAACGACAGCAAAGCTGTCTGAGAGCAACGCTCGAACTTATGCCTCCGAAATTCATAAAGAATATAGAAGGCCTAAATATTTATTGAAAGTAAAAGTATTTAATAAAGATGATATTTGGAGTGCTGATCTTATTCATATGCCGAATGAAAAATATTGTAAATACGCATTGACCGTTATAGATTTATATACACGATACGCTTGGGTAAAGCCTTTAAAAAACAAAAGTGGTCTGTCAGTTAAATATGCGTTTGAAGAAATCTTTCAAGAAAGTAAGAGAAAGCCAAGGAAATTGTTTGTTGATAAAGGGACGGAATTTTATAACCGAAACGTTCAGCCACTATTTGAAACTGTTTATTCAACTGAAAATGCAGGGAAGGCCGTAGTGATAGAAAGATTCAATCGGACGTTAAAAAATAAATTATTCAAGAAATTTACTGAGCAAAGAAATCAGAAATGGTTGAAGATATTACCAGGAATTGTAGAGCAGTACAATAATAAAGTTCATTAGGTATTGAAGAAACTCCAAAGAATGCTTCTGACGACCCTGATTTAATCCGAAAGAAAATATTCGAAAATAATTATTCAATTGAGAGAAATCCGAATAAGCAGAAACTTAAGCCGAAAAATTAAAATTGGAGATAGAGTTAGAATATTTAAGTATAAGAATAAAATTTGAAAAAGGCTTCGTTGGGCTATTGGACTAAAGAAATATTTGAAGTTTCTAAAATAAATCAAACTTATCCGATTACTTATGAAATTAAAGATTTAGAGGATGAAGATATCAGAGGCCGATTTTATCAAAATGAATTACAACGAAGTGATTTTTAATTATCATTATCATTATTATTGGAACTAACGTTTCGGGAATGAAATTCCCTTGTTCAATTCTAACATAATATCAAGAAATGGTACTCCTTTTTGAAATTTATACAAAACATAAAGACATAATTGACCACAGTAAGTTGTTCCTGGTTTTTGAATTTGAAATATATTATAAGTTCCATTGCCAAGTAATTTTTTAACTTCGTTTGTAGGTGGAAGTCCATAAGAGTAGAATTAGTAATTATCTCCATTTTTATTGGACATACATGCAGACCAATGTACACCTTTTTGATCTGACGTATGAAGATTTGTTATGAAATTTATAGTTGGAACTTTGTTCCGCGAACTGAAGGTTCCTGTTGGCTTATTTTTTAGGAATTGTAATTCGTCTCTCATCAATATGTGAAAATTCTTTATTCCCAATTGATTTGCGATTTTCTTTAGATCAAAATTCGTTGTTGTTTGTGTTCCATATAATTTTAAAAACTCATTTATGTTGCTCATTTTATAATAAAAAATTTTCTTATGGGGACCCCTAGAAGTCAGAAGGGGGTATTGATTTAAAACTGTTCTCTAATGATGACTTTCCTTACTATTTATTCGATTTTGAAATGATTTAGTTTAATCTAAATTAAAACGTTACATTTGTAGGGAATCGGTTTATTAGCAGAGTTAGTGTTTCGTACATCTTTAATCAACTGCAATCCATTTCTCATCAATAGTTGAAAATTCTTTATTCCCAATTGATTGCACATATATGTGAATAAAAATATTTTCTAAAGATGGAAATGTGTTTTCATTTTGCATTAACCGCTACCTGTTAAAGAAAATTTTTAGACACATAAGTTTAGTTATCTCTTATTTTAAAAACCTGAAAATGGATTTAAAAGACGTTTTTAAAAATAATAACTTTTATGATTTTCGGCGTCCTTGAACGGTCATGGTTTTAAGGGCGGGTGAAAAATTGTAATTCTCAAGTTTGAGATTCTTAACTTTTATGATTTTCGGTGTCCTGGAGCGGTCATGATTTTAAGGGCGGGTGTAAAATGTCATAATCACAAATTTGAGATTTTGAAAAATTTGAAAATTGTGTATTTTTAAAAACGGTTTTTTTCTTCATAACCTGAGAAAATGACCAAAATTCATGAATTTAGTCGTTTTTAAAAATACTATTTTTTCAAAAAATGATACTTTTTAAATGGACTAAATTTATGAATTTAGGTCTTAAAAACCTGAAAAAGGGACAAAATTCATGAATTTATGTCGTTTTTAAAGATACTGTTTTTTGAATTTTATGGTGTCCTTGAACGGTCTAAATTCATGAACCCGAAAGGTCGAAATGTAACTTTTACTTGACTCTCTTTCAGTTCAATTTATCTGATTCAGTGTGGCACTTTATCTTTTCATTTAGTACACGACCTTTTTTTGCATCGGTCGGTCTACAACTCAGGATGTCGGAATCCTACCAGAATTCAAGGAGATCGAGATTGCGTCTGAGGATATAGGCATCGCCCAACAGAGCAGCCTTCTGTTATTGAGGTACATGATGAAGTCCGGGGGCTTCTCTCAAGTATTTTTCGAGATTATGAGTGTGGGCACCCAGTGCCCCAACGACAACAGGATGACTTTCACCTTGATCTTGCACAATTTTCAGTGTGGCATTTACCTCTATTATCAATGAAGGGCAATAACGTTAATTTCTATAATATTTGTGACGGTTCTATCTGCCAAAACAGCTCAAGAACTCAAGCTCTCCAAGTATCACGCACTGCTTGAGCGGTACTGCTTCGAACCACTATCCTTTGAAACGAGTGGCTGCTTTGGTCCACGTCTATTATGGACCATTTCTAAGTTGTGCCATCGAATTTCCCAACTCAAAGAAGAACGGCGGGAGACCGATTAACTACTCCAGCGAATCTCTCTAGCGATTATCAGAATGCACGCTAAAGCAATACTAGCAGCACCATTTGACGTTCCTTTATATTTCATATTTTTTTACCTTTTTTATTCTTATTCTTTTGCTTATCCGTATTTATATTGTTCTCTCTGTTTCAGAATTCGCCCACGCACTCTACTGCGAGATGAAGGTATAACACAAACAACAGGTAAGTTAGCTGCAAGTAAGAAGCCTTATACTTCAATTGCAAATTTTTGTAAATTTCAGGTAGTAGCTGAAACATCGCAACAAAGAATGGGGTGGGGGGAAGTTATTCTAAAATCAAACTCGAGCTCATCTATTCCGAATCTTTCAATTTTTACAAAACCCCGACACATACTGTACATATTCTCACTGTTATCATATAGGTTATCGATTCAATTAATATTGTGTTAGTATAGAGTTACTAAATCAATGAAAAAGCAATTTACCGACAAATAATATTGCGTTTTCTATTGATCATTCCTTCAAGCAATAATGACGTATTTCATGAGAAAGTTAAGCCGTATTTGGCACAATTGTATTGAAAAATTGTCAGAATTCAAAAAAACTAACCCCTAGCAACCTGTTTGAATCGACGTAAACCAAATATACCGCCATGGCAGCAAACATGGCTGGATAATAAATATGGTCAGTATTGACTACGACCTCAACTCGAGATTGGTAATGGACTTGGTCAGTATAATCCGGAAACGCGTCCAGCTGACGTGTGCATACCTGATTGGTCTTTCGGTAAGCCAGTGGTTGTGGATGTGACTGCTGCACACCCGCTCAACCACACATGTTTAACAGGAGCGAGCCCAACTAACGTGTGACGGCCACAGGTGAGGATAAGAATAGGAATCACAACGCAGAAAAATACTGCGAGTTGGGATCGATGTATCTCCCATATGCTTTAACAGCATATTATAGAGACGAAACCACCAATATTGTCACCCGCCTTAGTCGCAGACGGTCGACACAAGTGGGAGCGACATTCAAAGATGCAACAGCATCAATATGGCAGGATATCGGTATCACTTGCTCGGGCTAATGCACAAGCCATCATCAAGCGGAATGCTGCCTCTGTTGATCGATCTGAGATCGAACAATCCCTCATGACTTTTCTTTGACATTTTTCTTTTTCCTTTACATCTTTCTTTTCAAGATTTTTTGTTAACTTTCATGCATGGTCCTCAACAAAATATATCAATAGGGATGCTAAAAAATAATTCCGAAAGAAATGAAGGATGAACAAACCTTGAGATTTGGCATAACTCCGTATTTATACTCAGGCAAAGTTGATACAATAACTCGAACATTGGGATTGAGCTTGATAGGCAACCATTGACATTGTCGTGAACCTAGATCAACTTCTAATTGATCGATTGAGTCGAGAAATATAACGACAGGTTTTGATTTTGGAATTATTTGAACAAGTTTTTCAGAAACAAACTCAGATAACTCTGTGAAAGTCTACAAGAGAAAGACAATGTCATTAACATAATGACTCAATGATTTGATAAATCAAGTATGAATTATTATTAAATTCAAAGCCTCAAATAATTTTGATCAAGAGGTACAACAATTAACATCAATAACAATTAGATACAACAAAAATGAATCAGTTATCTTTGCCATTCTTTTTCTCAAGTGTAATGATTACTCTATCATGACGTTGCTGCTGTTTCTTCATCGCAGCAGTTGTTTATGCATCCTTGTTGTACCTGAAAGGGTTTCAAATTATTTTATAATTCATTGGCTACCTGCAAAAAAATAGCTGAAAGAAGACTTCTAACACAACTAGTATTCAGACTTGATTTAAAAGCTAGCGGAAAGGAGAAACACGTGCGTTTTATAGTGCCCTAATCATTGTCAGTTTTACATAATCAACAAAGCTTAGCAACAAGTCTTGCATAACTGTTGCGCAAACCTTGTTATCACCACGTTTGATCCGCAACCTCAGGCTAAGAATGCCACAAACGATCTTATACTGCCGTCAAGATGTTTGCCAAATGATGCAACCATCCTATCGCTAATACATTAACCGAGTCTAGCGATTTGAGAATGTCTCAATGGTTTATACACAAATATATCGAGTCATCAAGTTTCTTTCCTGCACAATTTTATCGTATTGCTTCAGAAGGAAGCAAATATCAATAAGTCAAGTGATACTTTACTATTGCTTATATTAAATCATCCGAAGAGAATTTCGCTAATATCATCTGGATTCCATCAAAATGGATTATCAAAAGGATTATCTAGCAACAGTACCAGTAACCGGTTCCGACTCATTTGCTGACGACTGTTTCGCCTACAAGGTCATCACACGTCCCCTTTTGGAATGCAAATCCATCATTCGGTCGCCAATCATCCTACAACAGACATCGATAAACTACAAACTATGCAAACAAAGCGCTTATGAGCGCCACAGAATGTACTTGCAGTACAGATACACAGCATCTTAAGTGACGAAGCATATGTCATCCAGTGATTGTCTGTGGCTTAACCAGTAACGGATTTGCCTTCGCTCCAATGGTCGAGTGTTCTAATGGCATGTCCTGCAACTGATTGCTGATAGTTGCATGCTCCCGCACTGACTGAGGAAATGAAATTACTGAATTAATATTCCCCGTGTTTATATGGAATCCTTTAAATGTCACGTTGACGAAATATTGGACTCTGATGTAGCAGAAGCTCGGACATGGGCAGATAAGAATTCTACTTTGAATTCCACGACAGAGAAAATGGACCGTCTGGGAAACTGTGCGAATGAAAAAAAATCCACTTTACATCATGGATCATGCTCACAAGATAGTCTGCCTGCGATTTCACAATCAAATCACTGTGACGCATCACGGCGATGTAAAAGATTGTCCTCACGAACCATCACATTCTCAACTTCTATCTCATTTGGAGCGACATTGTCAAGGTATTTATTCAGGATACATTCCTTCTGGATGGTTGAAGAGCAATGAATTATTTGTGTGCAAATGCAAGCGTACTGCATCGTTGTCGCGGAGGCAGTGGCATATTCAGCGTCACCATCGATAACTCCACATATTCAGCAGAACTTCAGACGTCAATTGAACCATCGTTAAATGTCAAACCACTTCCAAATTTGTTTGAGATATTCAGCCTGAGAAAACCCACTTTGAAGTTCATACCTCGATCAGCTTGACGACAAGTTACAATATTTTCCTGAACTGTGTTCATGGGTTTCTCATTGCTATAGCAAACATCCTTATCTCTTTCACCCAATAGGAACGCTGACTTCAATAATTGGCGTGCAGCAGGGGGACCCGATAGGTCCTTTTTTGTTCTCACTAGTTCTTCATGAAGTGGTGACACAGATAAGTGCTGATGATAACCTAATATATCATGCCTGGTTCTTGGACGACGGTGTAATTTGTGGAGACAAAAACACCATCAAGAACATCATTCGGAAAATTATCAACTATTTCTGATTCTACAGGATTAATTCTCAATTTTCGAACATGCGAATTATATAGTCAAACATCTCTTGAGGATTATTTCTCCGATGACTTTCGGAGGTCCAGTTATCCTAATTTTGAGATTTTAGGTTCTCCAATTGGTAATGATGACTTTTTGCAAGGACTTTATCATGAATAAAAAGTAGGCCGCTTATACGCCTATTACATGAATTGACACTATTGGGCAACCCACAAATCGCGCTGACTCTTTCACGCCGATGTAGTAGCTTTTGCAAAATGGTTCACATTTCCAGCTCGACACCTCCTTCCTTATCAGGAAACAGTTTCGTTACGTTTGACAACGATATTCGAATATGTCTAGCAATCGAGACTACACAGATGGCTTCGAATCAGACTCAGTTGTCGCTGAAATATGGTGGATTTGGACTGCGTTCTGTTGACCAGCACCAAGGGGCATGCAATTCGTCATTACAACTCTCAAGTCAAGGATGAGTATAAAATTAAGAGCTCAAGAGATTTGACAACCAATCAAAGACTTCTCTCAACTCACATCGAGAAATCGCAGTTTGAGTCGATGTTAGAGAACGCATCTATTATGGATAAAGTCAGATTATTATCAGTTTCTGCTCCTCAAGTGGTTCCCCAAGCTGGACAGAATTTAACTATTTAATTCTTCAAATCATTCAATGTCATGAGCTGCTGACTCTCTTTGACTTATTGACCTAACGACGAATTTAACCGTGCAAGTATTTTGACTCCATAATAAATTAATTTCTAGTACAGTCTTCACATGACAGGTTTGACAACTGTTTCGGCACTACTGCAGTTTAGTGCACCCTCTATGAAAGAGACGGAAACGCGCCTGCTGCAGTTTAGTGCACCCTAAAACAACGGCGCATTCTCCCGCAAACGATGACTACGCACATTACACCGAAGCGCGCGCTCGGTGTAATGTGCGAAGACGAAGACACAGAAAGACACTCATTAATAACTATAGGGAAGAACGAACGGCATTCATTCTGTTGATTAAATCATGTTGTTCTCACATGCATTTTAGGGTGCACTAAACTGCAGTAGGGGTAAAAGAGGGTGCACTAAACTGCAGTAGTGCCGTCCATCTCACCTGAATGGTTCAAGTCTGCATCATGTTGCAAGGTGACTACATTGAGAAGGTTGCTCTGCCACAAGAAGACTGTTAGTTTGTAACGTGTATCCCTTTTTCTTTTTTGATAAAAAATGTTTAAATATCCATTTTTCTTTTTTGACAAAATATTGTTTTTGGTCGTCACTAAATTTTAAGTTATATATATACAGGGTGAGTCAAAAAAACGAAATCTGATTATAAGGCGAAATAGTTATACTGTTTTTCATTTAACTAAAAATTAATATCCATTTAAATATTTATTGAAACTGTCTCAAAACATAAGCTGAAAATGTCTCAAAAGCACGCTAAAGAACTGACTCAAATTGAGCACCTTCCTGTTCAATACAAACTCTGCATCGGCGAACAAACGAATCGTAAACTTTTTGGCATGTGTCGCGACTGAATACTGTAATCTCCTCACGAATATAGGCGGCCAACTCCGTCGTATTACTTGGACGTCGCGCATAAACTGAAACCCCACAAGAAAAAATCGCAGGTACTGAGGTCCGGAGACCGTGGAGGCCATTCGATGGGTCCTCGTCGACCGATCCATCTGTTAGGTAGATTACTGTCGAGAATAGCGCGGGCAGCAGAACTGTAGTGCAGAGGAGCTCCATCTTGTTGATAAAATCGGTGTCTGTTTTCAGCCCGTTGAAAAAAAGGGATGACATGATCCTTTAGAATACCACAGTAGCGTTCACCGTTCATTGTTGTGCAGCTGATGTCGAACACACTGCTGTGCCCACACTGTCACTGATCTTCGATCTTGAGGCTTTTCAATGAAGACGTGAGGATTGTTTGCACTCCAGTAGTGAATGTTGTGCTTATTGACGGATCCGTTAACATGAAAAACTGCTTCGTCCGAGAAAACGATAAGCAGATGAAAGTTCCGTTGGCGTTCAAGTCGTAAAGTTATCCACTGACAGAACTCAAGGCGTCTATCGTGGTCATCGTCAGACAGCTCTTGTACATGTCGCTTTGAACGGATGATATCCCTTTCGGTGTAGGCATCGAACAACACTTCGTTGAGATACACCAACTTCGCGACTTAGGCGGCGTGTTGAGATGTTTGGATCACTTTCCACAAGCGGTTTTATCGAAGTGAAAATATCGTCTCCGCTTGCAGATATTGGGCGACCGCTACCTTCCTCACGATGGTTAATGTCACCGTACACCAGGAATCTCTTCACCCAGCGATGAACCGTTGAAGGGACTGGTGCTTCTTCCTCAAATTCTTCGCGAAACTTGCGCCTCGCCTCAGCAACGTTTTCGAATGCGACAAGTTTTGCTTTCCTTTCCATACCTTGAATGAAGTTCAAATGACTTAGACCAGATTTCTTGGATGGAATTTCAACTACGAATAATAAAAATACTGCCCAAGCGATATAGAACGCGACCATAGATATAGAGCATCAATAGACGAAGGAAATCAATGGCAATTGAAGACTATTTTTCAACATAATTCAGATATCGTTTTTTTGACTCACCCTGTATATATATATATATATATATATATATATATATATATATATATATATATATATATATATATATATATATATCCAATGTATATTTATATATATTGAAAAAACTGGTAACCTACATCAAAGATCATCATAGGTTTACGTGAACCTATCTTTAGTGATCATTGCTGTATCAATTATCAATCATTTTCGATGAAAGTTTATTAAATGTCGCTTCAGTTGGATGCATACGACTCGGCTCCTCCCATCTTCTTGATATGTGCTTCACACGGTTTTCTCTACATGCAGGAAAATCCCCCATCCTTCTTCAAAAAATATGAGTAGACCTTCGATTTTAATACGCGCTTTGGAAGAGAAATCACACACGATTAACGTTCGGGTAAGTGGTATGTGTTCTCAAACAAACTAATATTACATTTTCGTCTGATATGACCTTTGGTGCGTAGGTGTGATCGAGGAAGGCTTGTCTTCTCTACTAAATCGCCGAGTGAAGAGACGATCCTTTTTTCACTTTCACGGTTCATTTCCTCAACTATTACAAGCTTTACATGCAGCAGTGTCTCCTTACTTTTATTTGACAGAGAAAGTTGACATCAAGACAGTGACAGCTATACACGAGGATAGATAATTTGTTTGTATTATATTTCTGGTCTAGTTATAGGCCGGAGTCCGGACTCCTATCATTTGACAGGACTCCGATCTCCAGCAAAAATGATAGGACTCTGGGACTCCGACTCGATCCGCATCCCTGGTTTAAAGTGTAAATAATGCATATATATACACGTATAATTCTGATGTATTGTGATAATGTATATATTCAGATAATGTGTATTATATTCATGTATCAGTTCTAAATTGTAATGTGTAATTTTTGGAGCATTGAATTTGGTACATTATCATCACTAACATATTTGGACATTGCGCGCTTGTCTTAAATAACTAAGTGATAAAAAAAGCCTGTAGCTTATCATAGATTTGGTGCTTCTGAGGGCGTCAGATGGTTCGAGTCCATCATTCTCTCGGCTCTAGGGCTGTCTTCAGAGAATTGGGAAGGGCGCTATGATTGGATGCATCAATAATAGCATATACATATCTCGTCAGAAAACTGGTCACATAAACTCGCCATTACTCGTCTTCAGAAGTCATGCCTTGAGACGACTCGCTCACCAACAGCCAGCTGAGATGTGCTTTTTGTGACGAGCTGAACTGTCTTCAATCGTGGTAAGTCGTCGTCTCAATGCTGCTAGGGTTTAGGGTGGAATGTAAATTCCATTTAAAAATATACATCCCAGTGGAAAAATAGTAGTGGGGCCTACGGCAATCCAACGGCTGCGGGTTGGCAGTGAGTCGATTTTTGAAAATGGAAGAAATTGATTAGAAGCAGTAAAAAATGAAGTTGATGTACATGTGAATGATAAATACCAACCTCTACCCACTCAAAATTAGAATTTGGCTGAGTCGGTTGCGAGTTGGCACAGGCACCATAAAAGTGCGGTGTAATATGGCGGTAGTGCCTACCGCAAGCCAACTCCAGATGATTTTATTTCAATGGCCTCCCATAGAATAGTGCGCATTGCAAGGAAATGTGTCTGTGGTGTTTCTTGCAATGATGGTTGAACTATATACTCATCCAGTTGATCACAGCCCTATCAATGATCCTTAGTGTACGTGAATTACTGTTTACCGATTGTCAAATTGAGGAACGAGACATTTCCACACTGCTCCCGATATGATCTTTTGTCACCTTTGCATGATTATTCAATCAGCTATACGGCACTTCTACCAATTGTCTGCGCTGCATCACAGATGCATCAACATTTTTCGTTTTCATGAAATCAAACGAGCACCTAAACTTCTTATAATAGCAACATTCACGGAGGGCACATTTTGCCTAATATCTCCATGACGATTACTTAAATTCACTGTTAATGCTGCAATATTTTCTGTGGAGTTCAGTGATTGGTTATGTGATCTCCTGAGGAAAGCAATGAAATCCTACACTCTCTAATTGGATTTGTGCTTCATGGGGAGTTGTTTGTGTGAGGTAAATATTTGTTGTAGAATTCGAAAAGCGGGAGTTTAATTTTGTCCAGTCATGTGTTATGGGCGCTTTCGTAAATGCAGAAACAGGCGAAACTGTTTTTGACCTTGAGAAACAGGGAAATCCCTCTCAATCAGCTGATTCAGAAACAGCTAATACTTTCGTTTTTAATATTCAGAGAAAGCTGGTCTGAGTGAATTTTCATGTTCAGCAATGGTGCTTTTTAATTAAAAATTCCGTTGTTTGTTGTCATGATTCTTCATGAATTTTATTTCATCACGTGTATTCCACGTGAACCTCTGGATTGACTTGCGTGTCTCATTCAAAATGAATTAACACCGGGTGATTCACCAGAATATTCGTCCACGTCTATTTACACGTCTTACTTCTCATCTATAAGAGACTCCAAATCACGGTGCTTCTATTCTTCCCACCACATTTTTGTTGT
>CAJQUW010010320.1:0-384557 GCA_907163375.1 Prostheceraeus crozeri
TTTCAATTTTACCACGGTCCTTAATAAAGATATGAAAGTATGATGACACATCGAGATCTAGGTGCAGGTCCTACATTGCTGCATAGATTTGGTGACGAATTAGATTTACTTAAGTTTGCAATTTAGACTAAGCGTTCTATTATTTGTAAATGAAAGATATAGTTTCAATAGTTTTTTACACGTTATAAAATAAAAATTCAATAGTGTGTATGTTAAGAATAAAGTTCTATCTGTTTGTATGTTAGAAATAAAATGAAGTTTCATCAGTTTACAAGTTAAGAATAAAGTTTTATCTGTTTGTATGTTAGAAATAAAACAAAGTTTCAACGGTTAACAAGTTTAAAAAATAAAGTTTCAATCAATAGTTTAACAACGTTAAAAATAAAGTTTCAATAGTGTGTAAGTTTAAGAACTAAAGTTCTATTCTGTTTTCTAGTTAGAAATAAAAAATGAAGGTTTCAATCAGTTTTACAAGTTAAAAGAAATAAAGTTTTAATCTGTTTTGTATGTTAAGTAATTAAAACAACAGTTTCAAACCGTTTTACAAGTTAAAAATGAAGTTTTATCAATAGTGTATATGTTAAGAATAAAAGGTTCTACTCCTGTTTATATGTTAGAAATAAAAATGAAGGTTCACCAGTTTACAAGTTAAGAATAAAGTTTTATCTGCTTGTATGTCAGAAATGAAATAAAGTTTCACCAGTTTACAAGGTCAAAAATAAAGTTTCAATAGTGTGTACGTTAGAAATAAAGTTCAATAGTGTGTATGTTTAAGAATAAAGTTTTATCTGTTTTGTATGTTAGAATTAAAAAACCGGTTTCAACCGTATACAAGTTAAAAATAAAGTTTCAATAGTTAACACGTTAAAAATAAAGTTTCAATAGTGTGGTATGTTAAGATAAAGTTCTATCTGCTTCTATGTTAGAAATAAAATGAAGTTTCCATCAGTTTACAGTTTAAATAATAAAGTTTGTAATCTGTTTGTTAAAGTTAGAACATAAAATAAAAGTTTTTAAGCTGTTTGTATGTTAAAAAATTAAAATAAAAGTTATCAATAGTGTGTATGTATAAGATTAAAGTTCTATCATGCTTCTATGTTAGAAAATAAAATGAAGTTTTTCATTCAGTTTATCAAGTTAATAATAGAGTTTTTATCTGTTTGTATGTTAGACATAAAACAAAGTTTCAACCGTTAACAAGTTAAAAATAAAGTTTCAGATTAAAATAAAGTTTTCAATAGTGTGTATGATGGAAATAAAGTTAAGCGCTTTGTGGCGTTAAAAATAAAAGTTTTCAACATTGTGTGTACGTTCTAAGATAAAGTTCTATCTGTTTATATGTTAGAAATAAAAATGAAGGTTCACCAGTTTACAAGTTAAGAATAAATTTTTATCTGCTTGTATGTTAGAATTAAAACAAAGTTTCAACCGTTTACAGGTTAAAAATAAAGTTTCAATAGTGTGTACGTTAAAAATAAAGTTTCAATAGTGTGTATGTTAAGAATAAAGTTCTATCTGTTTGTATGTTAGAAATAAAATGAAGTTTCATCAGTTTACAAGTTAAGAATAAAGTTTTATCTGTTTGTATGTTAGAAATAAAACAAAGTTTCAACCGTTAACAAGTTAAAAATAAAGTTTCAATAGTTTACAAGTTAAAACTAATGTTTCAATAGTGCATATGTTAAGAATAAAGTTTTATCTGTTTCTATGTTAGAAATAAAATGAAGCTCAACCAGATTTTACAAGTTAAGAATAAAGTTTTATCAGCTTGTATGTTAGAAATAAAATGAAGTTTCACCAGTTTACAATTTAAAAATCAAGTTTCAATAGTGTGTACGTTAGAAATAAAGTTTCAAAACCGGTTTACAAGGTTGAAAAATATAAGTTTTAACAGTGTCTACGATTAGAATAAAGTTTTTTAATACTGTTTGTAAAAAGGTATAACGATCTGCAGGATTTTACTAGTTTGCAAGTTAGACTCAGCATTCTACTAAGTTGTAGAATGAAAATATCGTTTCAAAACAGTTAACCCAAGATTAAAATAAACTTTTAAACAGTGTGTACGTTAGAAATAAAGTTTTAGCTGTTTATATGTTAGAAACAAAATAAAGTTACAACAGTTTACAAGTTGAAAAATAAAGTTTCAACAGTGTGTACGTTAGAAATAAATGAAAGTAAAAACTTCATCGTATGAGTATTCAAAGCATGTTTTGTAAATCAAATGTGTGTAGTCCTGACATGATAGAATCGCGGTAGAACTAAAGTTTCAGCCCCCGTTTAACCAAGTTAAAAATAAAGTTTCAACGGTGTGAACGTTAGAAATAAAGTTTTAGCTGTTTATATGTTAGAAACAAAATAAAGTTTCAACAGTTTACAAGTTGAAAAATAAAGTTTCAACAGTGTGTACGTTAGAAATAAATGAAAGTAAACAAAACTTCATCGTATGATATTCAAAGCATGTTTTTGTAAATCAAATTGTGTGTAGTCCTGACATGATAGAATTAAGCTTGACAAAACGCGTTTGTCAAGTTTGATTCTATCATGTCAGGACTACACACAATTGATTTACAAAACATGCTTTGAATACTCATACGATGAAGTTTTTACTTTCATTTATTTCTAACGTACACAAACAAACTGTTGAAACTTTATTTTTCAACTTGTAAACTGTTGAAACTTTATTTTGTTTCTAACATATAAACAGCTAAAACTTTATTTCTAACGTACACACCGTTGAAACTTTATTTTTAACTTGTAAACGGCTGAAACTTTATTTCTAACGCGATTCTATCATGTCAGGACTACACACATTTGATTTACAAAACATGCTTTGAATACTCATACGATGAAGTTTTTACTTTCATTTATTTCTAACGTACACACTGTTGAAACTTTATTTTTCAAACTTGTAAACTGTTGAAACTTTATTTTGTTTCTAACATATAAACAGCTAAAACTTTATTTCTAACGTACACACTGTTAAAAGTTTATTTTAATCTGTAAACTGTTGAAACGATATTTTTCATTTACAACTAGTAGAATGCTGAGTCTAACTTGCAAACTAGTAAATCCTACGATCGTACTTTACAAACAGATAAAACTTTATTTCTAACGTAGACACTGTTTAAAACTTTATTTTTCAACTTGTAAACGGTTGAAACTTTATTTCTAACGTACACACTATTGAAACTTTATTTTTAAATTGTAGAAGATAAACTGGTGAAACTTCATTTTATTTCTAGCGACACATACAAGCTGATAAAACTTTATTCTTAACTTGTAAACTGGTGGAAAAAAAAAAAAAAAAAAAAAAAAAAAAAAAAAGAAAAAAAAAAGCTTCATTTTATTTCTAACATAGAAACAGATAAAACTTTATTCTTAACATACGCACTATTGAAACATTAGTGTTTCTTTAACTTGTAAACTATTGAAACTTTATTTTTAACTTGTAAACGGTTGATTGATGGTAACTTTGTTTTATGTCTAACATACAAACAGATAAAACTTTATTCTTAACTTGTAAACTGATGAACCTTCATTTTATTTCTAACATAGAAACAGATAGAACTTTATTCTTAACATACACACTATTGAAACTTTATTTTTAACGTGTTAACTATTGAAACTTTATTTTTATCCTGTAAACGGTTGAAACTTTGTTTTAATTCTAACATACAAGCAGATAAAATTTATTCTTAACTTGTAAACTGGCGAAACTTCATTTTATTTCTAACATATAAACAGATAGAACTTTATTCTTAACGTACACAATGTTGAAACTTTATTTTTAACGCACAAAGCGCTTAAACTTTATTTCCATCATACACACTATTGAAACTTTATTTTAAATCTGAAACTTTATTTTTAACTTGTTAACGGTTGAAACTTTGTTTTATGTCTAACATACAAACAGATAAAACTCTATTATTAACTTGTAAACTGATGAAACTTCATTTTATTTCTAACATAGAAGCAGATAGAACTTTAATCTTAACATACACACTATTGAAACTTTATTTTATTTTTAACATACAAACAGCTAAAACTTTAATTTTATGTCTAACATACAAACAGATACAACTTTATTATTAACTTGTAAACTGATGAAACTTCATTTTATTTCTAACATAGAAGCAGATAGAACTTTATTCTTAACATACACACTATTGAAACTTTATTTTTAACGTGTTAACTATTGAAACTTTATTTTTAACTTGTATACGGTTGAAACCGGTTTTTTAATTCTAACATACAAACAGATAAAACTTTATTCTTAACATACACACTATTGAAACTTTATTTCTAACGTACACACTATTGAAACTTCATTTTAACTTGTAAACTGGTGAAACTTTATTTCATTTCTGACATACAAGCAGATAAAACTTTATTCTTAACTTGTAAACTGGTGAACCTTCATTTTTATTTCTAACATATAAACAGATAGAACTTTATTCTTAACATATACACTATTGAAACTTCATTTTTAACTTGTAAACGGTTGAAACTTTGTTTTAATTCTAACATACAAACAGATAAAACTTTATTCTTAACTTGTAAACTGATGAACCTTCATTTTATTTCTAACATAGAAACAGATAGAACTTTATTCTTAACATACACACTATTGAAACTTTATTTTTAACGTGTTAACTATTGAATTTTAACTTGTTAACCGTTGAAACTTTGTTTTATTTCTAACATACAAACAGATAAAACTTTATTCTTAACTTGTAAACTGATGAAACTTCATTTTATTTCTAACATACAAACAGATAGAACTTTATTCTTAACATACACACTATTGAATTTTTATTTTTAACGTGTAAACTATTGAAACTATATCTTTCATTTACAAATAATAGAACGCTTAGTCTAAATTGCAAACTAGTAAATCTTATTCGTCACCAAATCTATGCAGCAATGTAGGACCTGCACCTAGATCTCGATGTGTCATTACTTTCATTACTTTATTAAGGACACGTGGTAAAATTGAAATGATAAGACCACCCCTCTGACGTCGTCTTCGTCATCTTCGTCTTCGTCTAGTACGATATGGCATTGTCATAATAACATTCCATTCACTGTTACTTAGCGCTTTCGCTTAATACGTCTAATGGCTTTCCTTGCTATATGTCGTGAAACACCCTTTGTAATAGTTCCTGCAAAATGTTTACCAAGCATTCCCGCTAGAGGTAAAAGAATACCCCCTCTCTGACGTCTTCGTCTTCGTCTATAACATGGCATGATTTCATACAATCTGCTATGTATATGATTACTTAAACTTCTACATCCCATACCCTTTCATTCAAAAGAATCAAGGCTTACCATGTAAGTTTATTGAAGAAGCACACACGAGAAAGTAAATCATGAGAAAGTAAATCATGAGAAAACACTGTTCATATCAATGGCATGCACCAACGCTTCATCCACCAAATCCACCTCACGTCGTATATTTGATTCTGATGAAATGCGTCCATGAAACTGTCGATGCGGCAATTGTGGGATAAGCATACGTAATCCCAATGGGACCACCGGAGATCCTGCCCTCGAGTTAGGTGGATTATTCTCCTTCTCCTTCTCCTTTTCGTACGTCACCCACTCTTCATCCGTCATTTCACTAAAATTCGTCCGACTGGAAGATGGTGAATTTAAAAATCTGTCCAACTGTGTAATGTCTGGTGAAAACCTTGGAGGAAGATTGTCCATCGGGGTAGGCGTCACCAACTCTGGAAGTCCTTCATCAGTCAATTCACTCAAATCGGGCCACGATCCCCATCCAGACGGAAGATCATTGGCCAGTCTTCCTCGTCGCTCTCTGGCACTAACACTTCGGGAATGCGAATCCGTAAAGGTTGGATCATCGTTACGTCGGGCATGTTCACTAGCTCAAGTCAAAATATGAAGTAAATGATTTCAAAAGTCATTTATATACAGTTTTTAGTGGATCGGGTCCTCTAAAAGGTATCGGGTCCTCTATCGGGTCCCTTCCACAATCCATCTCTCCAATAATTTGATTGTCGTTGATGACTCACTATCGTCGCTTTCAGCACAAAGTCGCATGTGTCCTCACACTCTCTGATCTTCTCTGGATTCTTCGATTTATAGGCTCTCCTCTTATATCTTTCAATCATTTGTTTGATGGTCTTCATCTCCTCACGCTGCCTTACTCTCAACTCTTCTCTTGTTTCTACCATGATTATGATTGTGACACTCATTTCATCCACTCTTATATACATCTCTCAAAGGACCCGATCCCTTCATGGGTCCCCTTCAGGGACCCTGAAATCACCTCGTTTGTCCACAAATCCGTCCATTCAATGTCAGTCAATGTATCAGTATGAAGAATCTGAACCCACACCTTCTTCTCAATATCCAAACGAAATCGTCGTGTCAATTTCGGTCGTTTATACACTTCTGGAGTATGTTGATATACTATATACATAGCCCGTGCCAAACCTCCTCCATCTTCACGCTTTCTACCTGGAGAACGTCGAATACATGTTTCTGTAGGATTCCATGATATAACTACATCTCCTTCATACATTGGAATGTAATCACGTTCAAAATAAAGACAGTCTTTCGGTTTCTCCACCGTTGTTGTAATTGGATGCTGATATGTCGGTGTTACTTCAAAATAGAATGTGTCAATATACGTTGGAATTATTTCATTTTCCAATTCTATCTTACGGCGTGATATCACTACACAGTTCTTCGTCTCTGAAATTATCTTGTCTCCATGAAATAATGGAATGGTACGGTGATATTGCCAAAATTTACCTTTCCAATGACGTATTGGATAACGTACCTCACACTCTGGAACCTCACACTCTGGAACCTCACTCATGATGATTATATTCCCATCTATTTTCACTTAACTTATTTATACCCATATCCATCTTCTTCTAATACCATCCTATTCATTATAGTATAACTCAAAGGAAAATGATCACATGTATGAAGTATGTTTATTCAATAAAAGTTCATTCAATATATACATAAAAGTTCATTGAAATACAAATTCTCCACTTATTTCACTAAAGGACTTATAATCACCTCTCTCTTCATCAATGTCTCTGTACCATCCGTTGGGAATGACACGAATCCATGCTTCACCATCTAGACGGAATCGTTGCGTCTCATACGGTGGGTCCATGAGTGGCTTTGAATGATGTTCAACTTCCACATACGCCCCCATCCACCTTCCATCATCCACCCATCCTGGTGCACGACGTATCATCATTCTTGTAGGGGAGTACCCCAGAATTACATCCCCTTCGTACATAGGCACATCTCGTTCCATGTATAGTGGCTTCTCCGGTGGGTCATTCGTACTTGAATGTATACGATATACAGGTGATTTAGTAAAATAAAAAGTGTCAATCGTAGTTGGAAATATGTGAGTCTCTGTCTGTACCACAGCCCGCTTGACCACCACACATGATATCTTATCTGATAGGATCACATCCCCAGCGAAAAGGGGAATATCTCGATACACCATTGCAGGTACTCGATCCCGAAGCAATGGGAAGAAAATAGATGCTGACGTTGTAGATATCGTTACTTCACCGGCTACTGCCATATTGTATCTGAGTAGTCTTCTTCAACGGTATAATTCATCTACATTCAAACTCCTTCTTATATATTCTCTAAAGGGGCCCGACCCTTAGTAACGGGTCCCTTAGTTACGGGACCCGTTTGTAAATCTAAAAACATTTCATATGGACGATGATGGTAGATAAAATAGTGTCAAATAAATTAAGATAGCTTACACTTCTGATACAGGGATAGCAATCGACTGCGATCCATGTGTAAAGACCTTGTTAGACTATGGATGGGCTTAAGTGGATGATTTAACCATGTATACTTTTTCATTTGGAAATAGTAGCACGCTTAGTCTAACTTGTAAATCTAAAAACATTTCATATGGACGATGATGGTAGATAAAATAGTGTCAAATAAATTAAGATAGCTTACACTTCTGATACAGGGATAGCAATCGACTGCGATCCATGTGTAAAGAGCTTGTTAGACTATGGATGGGCTTAAGTGGATGATTTAACCATGTATACTTTTTCATTTGGAAATAGTAGCACGCTTAGTCTAACTTGTAAATCTAAAAACATTTCATATGGACGATGATGGTAGATAAAATAGTGTCAAATAAATTAAGATAGCTTACACTTCTGATACAGGGATAGCAATCGACTGCGATCCATGTGTAAAGAGCTTGTTAGACTACGGAAGAGAGAAGTGTGTTATGTTGCGTGTGGCGCGTGAGTGTCCTCCCATTTCATTCCATTCATCAATTCGTCTCATTGATAGAGACAGGTAGAACTCATGGTTCTCATAACGTATGCAATGGAAAGTTTTAGGCAACCTTCGACAGTTGGCTAAATGTCGCCCTGGCGCGAATGCATACTACGTTGAGACAGAGGCAATCACTTGCAAACATGACGCAGAGAGGTTTAACAAGATTGACCATTGCCGAATGTCCCTTGCGGTATACATAGCTACGGGTTTCACCGCCGCCCTTTACAGGAACGCCCGTCGAAAGGAAGTATTACACCGAACTGCATTTGCAACGTTCAAGTTGACTGATAGCAGATTCAACTTAATGATAGTATTCGCCAGTCCGAAGACTGCCCAGGGCAAACCGCGAGGAGGTTCTATCATGTCTTGCCCCATGGTGGCCCTTAAGAGAGCCGATGGTTCGTTCTCGGTGACAATTAAGTTGACTATTGGCTTGAATAGTCAATGGGTATGACGCTTAGGTTGTCATAAACCCTATACCGCCGAGGTCGTACTGGTGCATCTGGCACCTTTCGGATGCGGGTGGTTTTAGGAGTCCACACCTCATCCGTCCAAACGATCCTCTTGATCTTCCCCTTCTTCTCATCCTCATCCCACTCGTCGAGGATGATGAAGTTGGGAATACCGTTGTCTTCATCGGTGAAGACGGGAATGTTGTCGGCAGATGTCGCTTCCATCGTGACTTCAAATTGAATGAGAAGCGCTACAATCTTCTGGCTTATATAGGGTTTTCAACAATGAATTGCTCAACAGCGAATCAGAATGCTTCAGGGATAGCAATCGACTGCATAATGTTCAAGTTGACTGATAGCAGATTCAACTTAATGATAGTATTCGCCAGTCCGAAGACTGCCCAGGGCAAACCGCGAGGAGGTTCTATCATGTCTTGCCCCATGGTGGCCCTTAAGAGAGCCGATGGTTCGTTCTCGGGAGTCGTCATCCTACAGCCTACCAATTCTGCTGAGAGAGTCAAAGACTCTCTCTTTGGTAGCACTGTCGACTTCCACACTAACTGGCACATGACTAAAAATTGGAATGTAGCGCCATTCCGTTGGATTGACAGCAGTTGCTGTCATCGGATTGCCAATCCGAGCAAGATTGTTGTGGACTCTGTCTTGCTCCTCTAGCCTGACGAACTCCTCAAATAAATTTCGCGGCCTTAACTGCGGTCCGCGAGGAGAGCTGACTTGACTGTTCGGCGTCTGCATGATTGAAATGAAATGAAATGAGAGGCAGTGGTTTATATACCCCTCTAACGCGACGCAACGTTCAAGTTGACTGATAGCAGATTCAACTTAATGATAGTATTCGCCAGTCCGAAGACTGCCCAGGGCAAACCGCGTGGAGGTTCTATCATGTCTTGCCCCTAGGTGGCCCTTAAGAGAGCCGATGGTTCGTTCTCGGGAGTAAATTGATGGGGTGGTGAAGGCGGGCAAAGATCTGCAATGAAAATGATATGTATTAGAATAGGATATACTATCTTATTTGCTTTTCACTTACCAAGTTAGTCATCCTTAGGTAGTCTCGCGCGTTTCCGAATCGAAAATTTATGGAGATGGCCGCGCATTCTCAGGCTGGCATGGAGACACTTTTTCGTGGGATGACCGTTGTAACAAATAATTGACTCGTCGAGGCTTTTATTGACGAGGACTTCGCCGGCCAAATGATTGTCCCGAATAGGGATGTGAAACTCAAACAAACGATCCTCATTCACACGTTCCCACTCATCCCTCATGCGCTCCAACTTCTCACACGCCTGCCTCTCATCACCCCGCCGAGCCACAGTCCTCTCCAACTCAACATTCCTCGCTCTCAACACACTCATCTCCTTCATCATCTCCTCAAACTTCGCCTCTGCATCTCTCATTCTTCTCTCCGCAGCACTCGCCCTCTTCTCACACGCATCATTCTTCTCTTCCAACTCTCGCGTCTTATTCTTCAAATCAGTCACACAACGCCTCATTCTAATGTTTTCATCCGCCACCTCCTTCGACTTCAAATCCTTCTTTTTCAACTCATCCAACTCCTTCACAACTTCATCCTTCACTTTCTTCAAACTCTCATACTTATTAACCAACAACTCATGCGCCATCTGCTGCGAAACATGCCTCTTCTCTTCATCCTTCAACCACCTCGCCGACTGCACACGAATCCCACCACTCTTCACTTTTGGGGAAGATGAGCTCTTCGGGGGGTCCTCAACAACGATGTTGGACACCTCCGATGACGAAGAGCTCAACTTCCTCACACGCTTCCTCACACGCTCCCTATCTAAATCCACATCATCCTCATCATCACTCTCAAGCACTCTCTTCCGCTGCTCAATCTCACCCTCCAACGACGCAACCGCTCTCGCCAACTCATCATTCTCAACAACATTCTCAACAACATTCTCAACAACATTCTCAACAACATTCGCAACATTCGCCAACATTCGCTCCCTCTCTTCCACAATCAACTGTGTAAACCTCAAATCAGTCACTAAACCACCACTACAGTCAGCATGCACTCTGTAAAACTGCACCTCATCCTCATCACCCTTCAGCACTCTACACTTCACGCACGCAACCCTATTCAAGACAATCATGTGGCCGGTGCCCGCCTTCTTCACATGAGCTTTGGCGTCCGCACTGCGATTAACTCGCCCACAAGAGCACATTTTAATATGGTATTTGCGGTTCCTGTCATTAGCCATGCCTGATTTTATTGTGAACTGTAAGATAATGAAATTTGTATAAGTTTGGAATCATGTAGTACAGTCATATTCCTAAAGAGTGTAGTGAGTGGCACTCGATCCCGTCGACAGCCCGAAGGCCTTGTACCGATCACTAGGGAAGTGAGAGATCTTCCCCGATACCCGCTCTTTACAGCTGAAGACATCATTGTCGCTGCCCCGAAGTGGTAACAGGAACGCCGAGTCAAAGGTAGTGATCAGTAGCTGGGATCTAACCCCTCAAAGCTGCCTTAGACTTAGTTAAATTTCAAATCTGATAGCATATTTGAACTCAGGATACTTGAAAACCTTAGTCTATATGTTAAAACTTTGAAAAAAGTGAAAATTAAGAATTTTTTAAAAATTCCGCATTTTACTACTCATACTACTTTTAAAAAATTTTATCAGTAGTAAAGACACTATCAAACTCTATCATACAAACTTTGAAGTAGCAAGATAGCTTGCCTACTTCAAAAGATAGAGTCCTTTGCACCCGATATCGGGAGCTCAGAGCGACGACCGTCGCTTACCTCGTCTTTCGATGAAGTGATCAGACTTACGTTGTCGCGGGTTTATATATGCTCGGAAGAAAACTTAAAATGGCTCTATCTCCGAAAGTATTCATCGTAGCGACATCCGGTTTGTTGCAAACGATTTGTCTCATCATTCTTTACAATATGACACCTGAACCATTCTCATATGACCACGGGAAGTTGGTCCGCCAGCACATGTCCATGTAACATGCCACAAGTGAAAAAATTCCTAAGTGTGAGAGCTCCAGTGTGGTGAAAATTTTGAAAAATTTAAAACTTCCGAATTTTGACCTGGGACCTTAACCAAAGTTTGTTTCAAGAAATTTTGTCCGAACGAGGGGGGGGGGGACGTCAGCGAAATTTGATGAAAAATGTTTTGGTGACGGTCCCAGGTCGAAATTCCACACTTTGGAAAATTTTCAAAATTTTACCCATACAAAGTCACTCTGACACTTAGGATTTTTTCAGGTAAGCGAGCTCCGACCTAAAATCTTGTAACCGCTCTAACTTTTGAACGAAGACAGATAGGAACAAGCCGATTGTTTCACTGAATTTGTCTCACTCTTAGCTTTCAAACGAGCTATCGCACGACAAAATCCGTCCACTAGAAGCCAAAATCGAAGCAAGCTGTCCAGAGGGGGGGGGGGAGGTCAGTGAAATTTGATGAAAAATGTTTTGGTGACGGTCCCAGGTCGAAATTCCACACTTTGGAAAATTTTCAAAATTTTACCCATACAAAGTCACTCTGACACTTAGGATTTTTTCAGGTAAGCGAGCTCCGACCTAAAATCTTGTAACCGCTCTAACTTTTGAACGAAGACAGATAGGAACAAGCCGATTGTTTCACTGAATTTGTCTCACTCTTAGCTTTCAAACGAGCTATCGCACGACAAAATCCGTCCACTAGAAGCCAAAATCGAAGCAAGCTGTCCAGAGGGGGGGGGGGGAGGTCAGTGAAATTTGATGAAAAATGTTTTGGTGACGGTCCCAGGTCGAAATTCCACACTTTGGAAAATTTTCAAATTTTTACCCATACAAAGTCACTCTGACACTTAGGATTTTTTCAGGTAAGCGAGCTCCGACCTAAAATCTTGTAACCGCTCTAACTTTTGAACGAAGACAGATAGGAACAAGCCGATTGTTTCACTGAATTTGTCTCACTCTTAGCTTTCAAACGAGCTATCGCACGACAAAATCCGTCCACTAGAAGCCAAAATCGAAGCAAGCTGTCCAGAGGGGGGGGGAGGTCAGTGAAATTTGATGAAAAATGTTTTGGTGACGGTCCCAGGTCGAAATTCCACACTTTGGAAAATTTTCAAATTTTTACCCATACAAAGTCACTCTGACACTTAGGATTTTTCAGGTGAGCGAGCTCCGACCTAAAATCTTGTAACCGCTCTAACTTGTGAACGGCTGGTCCGATTGACTCGCAACAAAAAATGTTGTCGAGCAGTTTTTTCTCCTCTTTCAAACGAGTAGCTGTAAGACAAAATCCGTCCACTAGAACCAAAGTTAGAAGATTGTTGTCGGGGGGGGGGGGGAGGTCAGTGAAATTTGATGAAAAATGTTTTGGTGACGGTCCCAGGTCGAAATTCCACACTTTGGAAAATTTTCAAAATTTTACCCATACAAAGTCACTCTGACACTTAGGATTTTTTCAGGTAAGCGAGCTCCGACCTAAAATCTTGTAACCGCTCTAACTTTTGAACGAAGACAGATAGGAACAAGCCGATTGTTTCACTGAATTTGTCTCACTCTTAGCTTTCAAACGAGCTATCGCACGACAAAATCCGTCCACTAGAAGCCAAAATCGAAGCAAGCTGTCCAGAGGGGGGGGGGGGACGTCAGCCGAAAATTTTTTCTCTCCGATTTCGCTGGAAACATCCTTCCTAACCCAAAATTTCACGTAGATTCCGAATCTGGCCTCCGTTTTCTCATCCGATGCTTCGTTTGGGCGCTACACACCAAAACGTCCCACATTCTAACTCTGTCGTTTTTCGAAAAATGTTGAAAATTTTTTCTCGCCGATTGCCTTGAAACTCACCCTACCGATGCAGAATTTCACGCTGAATCCGAATCTGACCTCCGTTTTCTCATCCGACCACTCCTTCCACTCGAAACAACCCATTTTACAACCCAACATTCAGCAGATTGCACCAAAAACATCACACACTATAGCCTCAAGACTAATCCTGGCGGTCGCCCACGTCAACCTAGACGGTCGCCCACGTCAACCTAGACGGTCGCCCACGTCCACCAGGCGGTCGGACCCACGCACCCGAGTCTCACACTCTATCGTTGCAGAGGGGGGGGGGACGTCAGCGAACATGTTGTGAACGTGGACCCACCCGGCCGGCACACCACGACAGACCACAACCTCTGTCGTTCCAGAGGGGGGGGGGACTCAGACACGAAGCACCACGGCGGCCGACCACGACACTCTGCCGTGCCAGAGGGGGGGGGGACGCAGCCACGACGGCGGCCATCTTGCGCGGTCCAGAAGTGGAGTTTTACTTACTACTATCGACTGTGTCTCTTTGCTGTGTGATCCGGTTGATAACAGTCACTGAAACTTCGCACAATTTGGCGTGTTTATCGTTGAATTGGCTGCTCATTGTTTGATTGCTATGGTATTTGGTCAGGAGATACATAAATACATACATAAATCTTCCTTTTTCGTATCAAACACCACTAGAAAAGTTTTTCTCATATATTTAAGTGGTTCTTTCGATTGCAAATCCAGCTTTGTAATCTATCTCATTTCTTGCAGCGAATGCGGGTTCCAATATGTTGGCAAAACCACCCAATCTCTAAATGCAAGGTTGAATGGTCACCGTCACCATGCATCCTCAAAACCCACTACTTTCCTTTATGAACACTTTAGGCAAGATGGTCATAATTTTTGCAACATTAAATTGCAAATTATAGACCATGTAGATTCCAACTTCTCTGATAATTCTGACCTTAGGGATAGGGAGCTTCTGAAGAAGGAGGATTTTTGGATTAAAACACTATGTACAATCTTCCCACTTGGCTTGAACGATAGAATTCAAGGTTTTGGTTGTGTCTCCAAAGGTTCCTTACATAAGCAGTACTTCTCTTCTCCGGTCCTTAGAAGACCTAGAGGGCATGGGATTCGCAGTAATAAGAGAAATAAATGTCTTGGCTAAATGCTTGGAGTCTCTCTACGATAAAATTAATAGCCTTTGTTTTTCCAACATGTTTTACGAATTTTACATCACTTTGAAATCTCTTAGTCGTACCACACTGAAACAACTTCTTGCTTTTACTCTTAGCAAGCCGGGTACCTGCTCGTATCTAGTCGAATCCTTCTGTTCGAGTTTCTTAAAAGTCGAAGATTCCGTTGATAAGGTCGACAGGGAAGTTATTATTATCCCTTTTGAGTGCAAAGAAGTAGATCTTTTACAAGTTTCTTCCATTTTCGCTGATTCACATGTTAACAGTATGTTGCCTAATCCAATTCGTAGTAAATGTCCACTACAGGTTTTCTGCAAATACACCACCTCTATTGGTCGGAAGCTCTTCAATTACAACCAGATCTTGAAGAATGCTTCTATTGATGAAATCAGAGAATTTATTAGCAAGCCTTGCTTTGTTCTGATTCTATCTTCTGCTACAAGCCCGCTTCACACGTGGTATAATATTATATCCAACCCTAAACTTAGGGATTTGATGGCTAATGGCACCAATTATAGAGAGCCTATTCACAAGTCTTGGGATTTTGTTAGAGTCAGTTTTAAAAATGCATTAGTTGCATTTATTGAAAAGTCGTGCAGAAAATACGCCCTTAAAAATTCTGACTTCCAGAATTGGTCGGAGGCTGTCCTTAAGATAATTAGAAATCGCATTTCCTTCCTAAGTTCTAGCTTTCCATCTTTGCATTCGCACGAGGTACTAAGATCTAAGGAGTGTAAAAACTTCATCTCAAACTTTCAGAAGAATTACGTCATCACTCCGGCGGATAAGGCCGCCAATAATTTTGTCATTGTGTGTAGGAAGTATTACCTCATTATCCTCTTGAACGAACTAGGCTTTGACCTTAGAAGTTTCAATGCTGTTGGTAATCAGACTTACGCACCAGTAATTTCTTCCATTAATGACAGAATTGCCGAACATTGCACCGCCCTCAAGGATTCCTTTGGCATAACGGTTAAAGATAAGTTTATGGTTTTGCCTAAACTTTTCTGGATACCTAAATTGCGCAAAAATCCGTATAAGAGTAGATTCATAGCTGGTGCCAGGAACAGCACTTCCAAAGTTTTGGCCATACTTGTGAACAAGGGTTTGCAATTGGTCCGGGACAAGTTTAGTAGTTATTGCCTTTCCATCAAGCATAATTCAGGTGTGAACGCCTTCTGGAGCATTAACTCTTCTGGGGAATTACTTGACAGGATGTCGGGTTTGAATTGCCACTACTTACAAGTACAAGATTTCTCCACACTCTATACGAATCTTAATTTATACCAGGTTATGGAGTCCTTGAAAGACTTATGTGAGTTAATTTTTAGCAGTTCCAAGAGCTTTATTTGCATTGGCTATTATAGAACCTTCTTCTCGAATAAAAAATACAGAGGGTATCACTGCTGGTCCAAAACCCAATTCTTTAATGCAATAAGTTTCATCCTGGATAACACTTTTGTCACTTTCGGGGGACTTGTCTTCAAGCAAATTCGAGGCTTACCTATGGGTGGGAATTCCAGCTCGCTCTTAGCTGACCTGTTTTTGGCTTACAGGGAGTTTTATTTTGTGAGGGGGCTCCTAGCGAGCAAGAGATTTGGCTTAGCCAAACTTCTCTCTCGTACCACTAGGTATGTCGATGACATTTGTGTGTTTAACTTCAAACATTTTGATAAGATCCTTCCTGAAATCTACCCGGTAGATCTCTTGGCTAGCAGAAGCGGGGACAACAACAAATGTGTCAATTATTTGGATGTAAAAATCAGGATCGAAGATGGTGGCCATTACATCACAGAGGTTTATCATAAGGTTGATGAGTTCAGCTTCCCAGTGGTACTGTATACTTTCCCCGAGAGTAACATGCCTTTGAACACTGGCTTAAACATCTTTGCTGCCCAACTCATCAGATTCGCCAGGATTTCATCTGATGCTTCCGCCTTCACATCAAGAGCTAAGGGCATTTTTGATATCTTTAAAGGACGGGGTTATAAGAATAATTTGCTGGTTAATTCTTGCATTAAGTCCTTCTCCAAGAATAGGTTCCTCGTTTTTAAGTTTGGTTGTTTTTCGCCCCGCCAGATGCCATCCATCATTGGCATGTTGGGCTAAGATAACCTGTTCTAGTTTCAAGTGCGTCCTTTTGTCCTAATATATTAAGAAATTTATTTTCGGTTAGGTTCTGCTATGTTTCCTCAGGCTTGGAGAGACCTTCCATATCGTACATTCGATATGGTTGGCCTGGCCCCGCCATGTGGTATAGGTTGGAGGTTAGGGGCCGAAACCTTGCTTCATGCAGCCACATGGTTCCTCCCTGATGACTCCATACATAGCAAACTTAATTTTGGTTTTTTAGGTTTCTAATTTTCACCTTTTGTTATTTTTAGTTAGCTTCTCGTCAGGTCCATGACGAACTCTTATTTCAGTTCTTATTTGATTAAAACTAAATCGTTTATAGGTATTAATTTATTTCCCTTGCCGTCTTCAGTTGAGTAGACTTGCCTTTACACGTATTTCAGTACCTGCTCTATACTAGAGTCGGTTACTCGATGTTGTTAGTATTAATTTGTATTCATTCGTTCATGACTTTTAATTACCTAATTATTTACAAGATTCTCCACTAGGGAAATTGTTTAACTTTGGCGTCTTCCGTTTCCTGGATCCTTCGAATTTTTTTGACCGTGTCGTGTCTTGATTTGATTAGCATGTCACGGAATTCACGGCAGTGTATTTTTCGTGTGTGAACTTTCTAATGGTGGTAGGTTATTCATTATCACTGCTTCATCATCTTTGCGACAAAAGTGGCACTTCAAAATTTATAATAAGAAATTCTAATATATCTTTTACAATTTTGAATTCTTACCAAATGTTGGACATATATCACCTTGACTATTTTAATGTTTGCTGTCTTCAATGCACAGCTGGTTGAATGTGCTGAGAAGTTACTCATGACCACAAAGAGAGATTGACAAGATTGATTTGTGCAAAGACCATTAGCTAAAATATACGGTCCATGAAATGTGGATGACTTTCCTTCAAAAGTAATCGTTCAAATTTCCAATATATCTTTGAAATCGCATTAGCTCTACGCAATTTCAAATGTAACTGCAATTCAATTTGACGACAAACGTATTCTTCAAATGATTTGGAATGGACACAACAGCGACTGCCGGTCCTAAAGTTGCCAATACTACTGAACTTTTTGATAAGTCATATTTACATGACACTTCAATTTCCAATATTAGCCTATATTCGAGTGTATGGCATGATAGATGGTCATGACATGATTCGGAGACTTTTATTTACAAAAAGTACTCACATTGAAAAGTATCGCTTTTTGAAAAAAGTTGTACAAAATGTTTGCTAAAAAGTGGCAAAAATTCAGACATTCAAAAAAGTATACTTTTGAAAATGATTTGTAAATTTCACCTTCCTATGGGCCCAATTCCAGCGATTCTTTGTGAAATCATTAAATGCGCTGAAGCCAAAAGTCACGAAAGCATAGGGTCGTCTGATTTAGCTTTGCGAGGACCACAACAAAAATGTCTGGGGAGAATGCCACACCGGAATGGTTACCCGCATAACACGGTTTTGTAAAGTTTCGTAAAAATAACGTTCCAACTTTGGTTACACTTTCCGTAAATTATTCGTAAAATATTAAACCTTATTTGGTAATTATTACGTGAATTATCGATCACTTTTTGCGTAACTTTACGTAATAAAATGTGCCACTTTTAACGCAACATTCACGTTATGATTTTTACCTAAAAATTACGTAACTTTTGTGAGGATAACTTAACGTTACTCTTTCCGTCTTTCTATCAAAAGATCCAAAAGACACCAATAATATTTCATGTGTATTTTCATTGTGTTGATATACTGTTCACAACATATTACCAATCGTTCTTTCATATGTAGACACTACATTGCTGGTTACACGACAAAATATTCAGTACGTCAACCGCAGGACAGCTGCAGTCTATCACAGATGTATTCTCATACTTTCTGACAATAAAAAACCAGAAGACTTATTTGAAAGGAAGGAGAACAGGTCTTCCATAGACATTAAAAATCAAGCCAACTTGACAAAGGAAGTGTGAATACTGTTCGTCCATGAAGCTGTCACAAAAATGCGAGAATGAAAAATTAAGAAACTCTACGGCTCGTTTCGGAAGAGAATAATCATTATCTTTACATGCTACGTATACCTGGATTCGAGTAGATGGGGTCGCACATACATACAAATCTTCGTGAGTTATGAACGAAACAAACAGCATGAAATTTTCCAGATCTGTTAAGAAGCATCAATTCTTGTCTCAATAAAGCAGAGGATAGTGTGTCAATCAACACATGGAGTACCCAAAATTCAATACAAATTGATGATACCAACAATATCCAACCATTATTGTCAGAAATCAGGAACATTCATTCACAATTTCGTCTGACCACTCTGACCTTTGAAGTTGGATCAATTCCATAACCCGTATGCTGTATATAACATGTATATGCATAGCAGAATAATTGACGGTGGAAAATGAAGTTAGTGACCACCTGAAAAAAAAAGAGAGACTACATTTTGTATTATTGAATGATCATTATCTATCTGAGTAGGCCTACTTATATGTAGTACTAAATGGTTACATGCTCGTTGCAACTTTTCTTCGTTCAGATTGGTGCCAACCATAACACAAACAGCCAGAAAGCGAAATTTATTATTCATTTTTCATTAAATAAAAATAGAATTCCATCTTTTCAGAAAATTTACTATTTTGTCAAAATTCTACACTATCTGATATAATGATGATAAAAACAGGTACTATCACGATTATCCCATGCAGTTATTCGGCCTCTGTGATGTGCTGACTTAGGCCATATAGAATGGAGCTATAATCATAAATAGTAGCGCATACGAATCACAGAGGGATTCTTTATCATAAAACATGGATTATATTTGTGGAAAATTACGCTCCGATTAATTTTGTTAAGAAAACAGAACACAATGAATAAAAGCATGTAATTTGAAACCGGATAACAAGAAGCTATAAGAAAGCGAGTACTGTAATAAACGAGATATCGAAGAGAACACGGGGTATGTTTGTCACATTTATCTTATAATGTCTTATCTTAACGTAATTCCGATAGTATTCATTTTTTGCTATACTACACTTCCAATTCATATTATAAAACTTCGTATATATAAATATTCGTTTACCATTTCTGAACAATGCTAGCATTTAACATTTAAATAAAATATAAAGACATTGTTGTTCAACGTCATGCTGCCACGAAATGTTCCAAGGATTAGCAGTTCATTATAACATCACTGCAAAACCATAACATTCGGAGACAGTGACAAAAATGTGCAAGAAATTAATTCTCAAGCAACTCACCTCTGATAAACAGTGCAGGCCTACAGAGTGATCAAAAGTTTCTCCCTTGCCATATGGTCGAACTCATTGAATTGACTTGTCTAAATCCATTCGTATTTTCAGCATTGATTCCTAGGATAACGATTCATGTCTGAAATACAAAATAAAGATATTGATTTGTATGCAAATAAAACGTAAGTTTGCAAAACATCTTTCGAAGGCATACTTTGTGATTATTCATAGCATTCTTGTAAAAAAAAGCAACATTTAACATCACATCATTAAAAGATTTACATGTTCTATAGGCAATTTCAGATAGTCCTCGGCCTTGACACTGAAACAGATTTTTGAACACATGATGGGACTAATTATCATAAACAAACATGGATTTGCACTCAATTTACATAAATACTTACATGGCACAATCCACATGCCAGCGGCTGATTCAAAATACATTCAATTTGACAATTTGTAGGAAATATAATATGCAAATGGGTGCACACATAATTACTGCATGCACAACAAAAAATGCATGTCCAAAAATCATTAAGAATGCAACTGTTTTTAAGTGTACATGCGTACTTCACAGTAGTCTCAGTAATGAAAATTTAATAATAATTATACCTGCGACTACCGATCAATGTCATTTGCCACAAAATATCCAAGATTACAAAACATTCGGAAGCTCTGACGGATCGGTCGCTTTGAAAATTAAACGACTTACCTTTATAACCAGAATGACACGTGAGGTCGATTTGGTCGGCCAACTAATGCAGCTGGCTTGAGCATTATTTTTTAATCAGTGATAGGGGACCATTTGGATTCATGCAACCCCATCTAAAAAAGCAAGTATCCACCTAATATTCGTCTCAAACATGCTATATAAACAAAGTGCAGTGACGCTGCTTTCTGAATTATTTTGAGTCATGACCGCAGAATGTACTCATTAAAATTCGATTCAGTGGTTGAGAAAATAGGGTTTCATTTCAAGACCTCATGTGATGGTTCATTTTACAATATATTATAATATCATGTTTTTCAATTTCATTAATTCATGATTTTAGCATGACAATTAAAAAAATGAATATATCTCACTCACTAATTGCCGATTTATATTGTTACCCTCTATCAATAGGCCTACTTGATTTCGTTACCTGATACTACCTGAAACCTTGATGCTGTAAACCCAGTACGCACTACATCTACCGGATGAACAAGGAGTAAAACATAAGCTGTTTTTGAATTCCTACCCAGACTAAAACAGCCGTGTTACATTCTCCAATATCTCTTTCCGAATGAAACCCGGGTCAGAGTGAGAAAAAGAAATGGAACCCTCAATTGAAGCACTGTATAAATATGATCACCCTGAAAACGATGCAACGCTTGAACTTTCTTACTGAATTTCAGAAAAATATTCATTGTTTTTAAATCAAAAAATTTAGCATCGGTAGGTCTAGAAAAGTAATGTTCGATTTTTTTCAATCTCAAGCACATTATTTCAAAAAGGAGACCACGAAGGTGTACGCTTACGGCTAAAATACAATTTAACTCACACTTCATGGAATAATAACTTGGTTTGTAGCATGAGTGATCGTCTCACCTTTTCTTCGCTCTATCCTTATCCGCACGTAAACTTGAGAGAATCGGCAGGAATTGAGTCACACAGGTATTCGATTCACACATCTTCTATCATATTTCGTTTAATTCGAAGAAGTTTCACAAAATTATAGTTTGCCAATGTAAAGAATCAGCATGAAAAGTCGTTGGCACATCCAGTGAAGCCAGTGAAAGCTTTACAATTCACAGCCCTTCTGTTCGACAGAGGAGCGCATATCGAAACGAGCGCAGCAGTATGGCCAGACAGTGAGGTCACGCATTGTTAAAGGAAACGCAAAGTAAGTCAGTGCACGCCATGGACGGCGAGGGCACGCGTACTCTATGCGTGAGTCACTCTATAAAGCAATGATCCTACGTGTAAGGCAAGATTGATGTTGTTATGACGTCACTCGATCGTAAGTCCTCGACTGAAGGCATGCAAGGAAGAAACAAACGCTCATACTAATGTAGAGCTGCAATGGGGAATATTTAGTATTTAAGAATTAAGTATGGGGAATATGAGTGCTGTTATTGTGCTTGTCTGTGAAATCAAACTGCATGTTCATCGACTTCAATGTGATGTGAAAATATTACACTGCAAGTGCAAGTTACACTGTTCAAGTTCAATTCCATTGTTCACGTATTTGTCTTGGAGATTCGGTTCCGTTTTGACACCATGCAGCTGCTGGCTAGTGATAAAAAGTTGTGATTTTTATATCATTTGACGTAAACATTGTCATCATGTAGCCAAACAGATGAGTTCAGAACTCCGCTTACTGCACTGTTTAATGCTAACAATCATATAAGCATGCAGAAATATGTTTGTTATATTGACAAATTAATTCATAAATATTTGTAAAATGTTTCAGATTTGAACATTTAAGTGATTATGATAATATTTGTCAAATAATGATCAAATATGTATCAAAAATTATTCAAAATATCAAATATACAGTATTTGATTGTTTTATAAAACAATTATTTAACATTTGTAAAATCTATCACCATCAGTCATATATTAGATAAATTATCTCGGTTTTTTCAACCCGAGTAGTACAGGTATATAATAAATTACTACCTTTTTTTGGTATCAACATAGCCAAAGATATGGGTATATGTACATTCAATACCGGTATTTAAAATTTTGCATTATACAATAAAATATTACGTGGTATGCGCTAAATCTGCAAGATTAAATTGTACATCCAATAATTACGCTATTGACGTTATTTATGTTGTGTAACATTAATCACACAATTTTCACGTAATATTTACGTTTACTTAGAGAACTTTTTAAAGTAAATTTTGATACCTATAATTACCAAAATTAACTTCGTCAATAAAGTTCATAATTATTTTTTTCTTTTTTGAATATCTTTTCTTAATGTAATTCAATATAAAACATCGTATAAATTATGAATTAAAGTTCAGGAACCTCCTGTTACCTATTGTAGCGAAAAATTTCCCATAATTTATGGTGAATTTGTTATGCGTGGACGTGGACAAAACGTGGACGTACGTAGTAATATACAGTACATTGAACTTGCGAAATGTTTTGGTTTGGAGTGTGCCGCAATTTATGTGTAGTTTGGACTAATTTCCGTCCGTTTCATGAATCTTTGCACATGACAGTATGTTCGGAAATGAAATCCATGATGTCTGTAGTTCAACAACATCTTGGTTCATATGTTTTTCATGGCTATGTGTATGATGAAACAATGATTGATTTGAGCGTGGTTCACGCGTAACTACGGATGTAAACTTGAGCGTGGTTCACGCGTAACGACGGATGTATACTTGAGCGTGGTTCACGCGTGAATTACGCGTGATTGAGCGTGACATGTCACCTAGTGTAATAGTAGTAAGAAAACGGCGAACACCCGACCGGCGCGCCCCCCCCCTCTGGAATGACAGAGTGTCGTGGTGTGCCGGCCAGGCGGGTCCAGGTTCGCTGACGTCCCCCCCTCTGGAACGACAGAGTGTCGTGGTGGACTTGGGCGACCGCCAGGTTTTGTCTTGAGGCTATAGTGTGTGATGTTTTTTTGTGAAATATGATGAATGTTGTGTTGAAAATGGGATGTTTCGAGTGGAAGCAGTGCTCGGATGGGAAAACGGAGGCCAGATTCGGATTCAGCGTGAAATTCTGCATCTGTATGGTGAATTTGAAAGCAATCGGAGAGAAAAATTTTCGCTGACGTCCCCCCCCCCGGCACCGACCTTCCAACTTTGCTTCTAGTGGATGGATTTTGTCGTGCAATAGCTCGTTTGAAAGCTAAGAGTGAGACAAATTCACTGAAAGAAACGACTTGTTCATATCTGTCTTCGTTTAGATGTGAGACGCCATTTAAGATTTTGGGGATTGGCGAAAAACGACAGAGTTAGAATTTTGGACGTTTTGGGCTCTAGCGTCAAAACGAAGCATCGGATGGGAAGACGGATTTCAGATTTGGAATCAGCATGAAATTCTCTATCAACATGGTGAGTTTCAAGTCAATCGGAGAGAAAAAGTTTTCGCGGACCTCCCCCCCCCCGACACCAAACTTCCAATTTTGCTTCTAGTGATCGTAGAAAGTCGTGCAATAGCTCATTTGAAAGCTAAGATTGAGACAAATTCACTGAAAGAAACGGCTTGTTCATATCTGTCGTCGTTTAGATGTGAGACGCCATTTAAGATTTTGGGAGATTGGCGAAAAAACGACAGAGTTAGAATTTCCCAAGAAACAGCTCCAGCGGGCGAACGAAGGCTCGGATTGGTAAACGGAGGCCAGATTTGGAATCAGCTTGATGCTATTGTCCAATGAGGATCGTCATCCAATGAGAATCAAGCATTTCTATATAAATAGCGAGCCTTCCACAGTGAGAATCATTCCATCGTTGAATCGCACGAGTGACGGACGCACATTTTCTCTCTCTCTCTATTCTATTATCCAACTAAAATGGTAAGTCGCTACTTCCCTCCCTCTCCTCCCTTGAACGTAAACTTAATACAATCTTTTTCATTTTCAGGCATCTACTCCATCTGCTGCACTAGTAGGACAAAATGGCGGTCAAACGTCACAAGGTTTGCTACGATCAGATCATCTACAACTGAGGCCAGTGTGAAGAAACAACCAAGGTACATAATCCTACACCGCTACAGCGTAAATTTAAACAAGTCTTGCGTTATGACGATCATAGCGTAGTACTCCAAACGGGAATGCTCCCTTCCACGGATGTCAAGATAATGCGCAATCAGTATGGGGACTACATACTGATCCCCGTGAGTCCGTACATTCGCCACCAACTTGATATTATTGAGGAGTACGTGACATTAAATATGGACATTCCTACTCCTCTTGCTCAAGAGTGGAAGGCGAGAGATGACAAGGATACTCCCTATAGAAAGATTTGGGATGGTAATCACATTTGCCTACCGGTATCACATTGGTGTACTTACATACCATAAGAAGGAGGGAGATCAATCAACACCCATCAGATGTGATGAGCTCGGAGAAGGTACTTGGGATATCCTTTTCAAAGTGAATGGGCTATATTATGGTCGGCACAAGGATAATAAAATAGCCTCTCTCTCCATGCATATGGAATCCATCCTATATATTCCAAAACCACCCAACGTGGACGATATAATTGATCAAATCCTTAACAGCAGTGGTACGAAGCGCAAGTCGGAGAAGAATGCTGCCTCAAAACGCAAATCAAAGAAGGAGAATTACTAGTCCTTTCCTAACTCTACCCTATGACAATTCGCTTATGTGCTTTGAGTGTCGTAGACGTGGTCTTATTAGATACATTTTACTTCTTCGTTGCCATCATATCATTTGTGTATTTTGTGTAATTTCCGTTTTAGGCTTCTATCATCATTTTTATGGATTGTGAGGGTGAACCTGTACAGGAGCTCAGTGCTATTGCTATGAACAATTGGACATATCAGATTGTTAGTGTCTATCATCAACATGCCAACTGCGATCCCAATGTTGATCAATGGGCGAGAAAACACATTCATGGACTTAATCTGAAATATTTGCAAGACTATGGCTTTTCTTGTGAGAGTGCTCTTCTTATTGACTTTAAACGATGGTTAGCTGCTTTCAATGTTATACGCATCTTTTGTAATAATCCTGGTAAGGAGAGGAAAGTATTTCCCAATCTAATCATTGATGACATTTTGCTCCCACCTTGGGATAGTAGAGTGAATCAACATTACCATGAAGTCACGAAACGTTTTAAGGATTTGTGTGTTCCTATTTTGTCTGTTCGTTGTAGTAGCTACGTTCATAACCAATGCTTCTTTCCTCCTTACCTCAACACTGCCAAAGTCCTGTATGGTTATCATTGCTCGCTGTATGATAGTTACCAGCTGTATCTATTTTATCTGTTTCAAACCATTGATTTATAATGCATGCTTGTTACCGTTATTCAATAAATGTTACTATGAGAAGAGTTGTTTTCATGCAATGGATGGGTTAGATAAAGGGCGATCATGTCTTTCTCAAACGACTGCGGAACATTACATTTTCATAGGCAAAGTTTAAAAGGAGCTGTTCAAGATTATGTGATAAATTTTCATAAAGATGAGACCGACATCAAAGCAGTGGTCGATGATGCTAGCACTCTATTTCTAGAGTTAATGAATACATTCTCTGATAGCATTGTCATGGCGCGATTAGTTGCGAAAATTAAGTTTAGTCATTTTGGAAAGGAAGAGGTGGAAAGTTGCTCTTTCCATTTTGCTTCTTATTCAATGGAAGTGGTAGATCACCCCGAAGAATGTTTTAAAAGACATATAATAAAAATTGCTGAACGTCTTAACGCATTTAACCATCATGGTAGCAGTCTAGTGATTGAAGCAATTTCAGATATTCACATTCAACTTTCTATAAAGAAAAATTGAAAATGCAGTGGTACTTGATTGTAGCACAACTGGTTTTCAAGCTATGCCTGCTCACTCTCGAAGTATATTCCTTCTGTACATGCGTCTATTATTTAGAAAAGGCTAGCAAATTCATATCTTCAAAAAGACTTGCTATAGACATCAGTAACGGTGAAACCATGTGTTGCGATGTATGTAAGCGAAAGGATGGAAATGAAAAGCGCATCTTCAAGAGATGTAAGCATGCTTTTTGTCAACGCTGTTTCATACGTAATTGCATTCAACTTTGCCAATGTAACCACTGTGATATTGCTCATTTCGAGTGTCACTTATGTCGCAATAGTTAGTACCTATGCAAATGTGGTAAAGACAGGTTTTAGCAAAGACTAACACGAAAAATGGTGAAACGTAAAATGACGAAACGTAAAAGTCAAAAGTCTTCAAAGTTTTCTTCAGCCATTCAAGCTCTCCGACGAATGAAAGCAAATCAGCGATACAATGCTATACGGCATGCTAACGATAAATTAATTCGTGAAATTATTTCTCATGTGAGGAAGTTGAGGACGAAGAAATTAGCACCAAAACAACGAAAGTTACTTAAGCGATATGCTACGAAATTGCGTTTCATCTCCAATTCTAAAGTCACCCTTCAAAGAAAGAGGGAAACTCTAACACAAAAGGGTGGTTTCCTTCCAGCGTTACTACCGATGCTAGCTCCTATCGTGGGCAACGTATTGGGTAATATCTTTGGCTCTAGACGTTAATTATGCAAATGTTGAATCTCAAAGTATTATAATGGATTTCAGACTTCAATGTGATAAAGTTCTGACATCTCATGCAGGTAAAACTGTTTTCACGCTGAATTTATTGGATAAAAGAAGGGAGTTGTTTAAGGAACCTATCAATCGAGTGATTTGGTGTTATGGTATTTATCAACCGTCGCTGTTTCAGGAATTGCAAAGTCGCAACTTTATTCGACATGAAGGAATTATTCCAGTGGATAAACTTCAGTCTAATGATGTTGTTGTATTGGATGATTTATTAAAAGAAAGTAAGAATTCAAAAGATGTTACAGATATGTTCACTCGCGCAGCACATCATAAAAGGTGCTTTATCATCTATATCACACAAAATTTGTTTCCTGATGGAAAAGAAGCTCGTACACGAAACCTGAATACACACTATTATGCTATTTTCAAGAATCCGCGAGATAAAAGTCAATTTGAAATTTTAGCGCGACAAGTTGCACCAAGAGGTTCAAAAGCCTTAATTGAAATTTTTCAAGCAGCTACTGAAAAACCACACGGTTACTTATTCTTTGACTTTACGCAAGAGTGTCCGGAAGAATTTAGATTTCGAAGTGATATTTTGAAAACTCCCATGATTATCTACAAACTATGAGTTCTTATTCTCGCATGATTGTTATTCCTCAGGATGAATATGTACAATTGACTGCCATGCAGTAAGTAAAGCAACCTCTTGCAAATCAAATGTATAGGAAAGAAATAGATTATCAGCAAAATGTTCACATCAAAGATCCACATCGTGCTGTATTATTACAATCGGAAACTGTTGAGCAATTGAAAAACTTGAAGAATAAGATGCGTGACTCTGTATCGACTGCTACACTTTTAGCATCTCGCGCACATGCCATATCTCTTTTCAATAGTATTGAACCCCATCTCAATGTAAATGATAGAGGAGAAATCATTACAGATGAAAATAAAGTGATTGATGCTTCACGTTATGAAGACTTGATTCAGTATGCGACACGTAGAAAGCGCCGTCAGGGCTATGTTCCACCTTGTTGGTCATACTTTCTTAAACTATTGAAAAAGCATAATGTACCAAAAGTTGCTTTGAATAATGAGACATTGAAAGAACTTGATTCAACAGTGGCTACTGCTCCAATGCTTCAGACGATGAAAATGCCAACAAATTGGTTTAAGACGTCACCTGCTACATCCCCTTCCACACTCACTAAGCAAACAAGAGGAAGAACTCGACGTAGATCTACGCCACCACTAAAACTAGTAAAAGGAAAACGTAAAACAGCTCCTCCCAAGAAATACATGTTCTCAGACTATTAATATGAAGCAGATGTGTTGCTTGCTATGTAATGAACCGCCAGAGGTGAATGTCGTTGTCACTTGCACTTGCTGCGCTAGCTCTCACAATGAAACCCCTAAGCAATGTGAACACGATTGCAAAACCGCTAAAGCTAAATGCTGCAGTTGTTGTAAATGTAGAAAGGCAAGAAAACAAAAAGATGAGAAGGAAGAAAAAGAGTCAGTCGTCATCAACTGAACGTTTGAAGTCAATCTATTATGATGTAAAACATCCGGCAGGATTTGCATCTATCAAGAAATTATCAAAAGCGAGTGGTCTTCCACAATCACAAGTGAAACGATGGTTAAAGGGTCAGGCTACCTATACACTCCACAAACAAGCGAAAAAGAAGTATCGCACCCGCCATTATATTGTTCATGACATCGATGAACAGTGGCAAGCAGATTTGTGTGATGTTGCCTCCATTTCAAAACATAACTCGGGTAATAATTTTATTTTAACCGTCATTGATATTTTTTCTCGCGTTATGCGTGGGCTCAACCTTTAAAAACTAAAGAAGGGAAAGGAGTAGCAAAAGCATTTCAAACAATTTTTCGAGAAGGTCGCATTCCAAAAAGAATTCAAAGTGATCAAGGAAAAGAGTTTGAAAATCAGCATGTGAGAAGATTATTTGAGAGGCATGACATTGAGTTGTTTAGTGTAAAGAGTTCTTATAAAGCTGCTCTCGTTGAACGTTTTAATCGCACATTAAAAAATCGCTTGTGGCGACATTTTACTGCCAACTTGACACAAAATTGGACAAAGGTTCTACAAGATACACTCCATGCCTACAATCACTCTATCCATCGTTCTATTGGACTCAGACCAGTAGATGTAAATGCTGACAATGTAGATAAAGTGCGCGAATCATTCCAACGTAAACGCACTCATGAGAAAAGTGATGTGAAAATTGGTGATAAAGTTCGTATCTCAAAAGTGAAAAGTGTTTTTGCTAAAGGGTACCTTCCGAATTGGACAGAGGAGGTATTTACAGTATCAAGGATTGATCAAAAAGACTCTCCCACCACCTACAAGTTGAAAGATTACGATAATGAAGAAATTGAGGGTAGCTTTTACCGCGATGAGATTGAGGTAGTCACTGAAAGTGAAACATATTTGGTAGAGAAAATCATTCGATGTAAAAAACGGCAAGGTGAAGAATGGTGTCTTGTTAAATGGACTGGTTATCCTTCAAGTATGAACTCTTGGATGCGTCTTGCCGACATCTTTCATCTAAGTGATCGACAGTGATTCATGCAAAGTTGTAACTAACAATGTTTAGGGTTTGAGCCATGAATCCAACTGCCTCATTTTATTCACGACCCTCCTATGTAAGTGGTGGAGGACAAATTTACATCGGCGCTTGCCGCCAACGTGGAGGTAGCATACTTGGTGCACTGAAATCTGTTGTAGCACCTCTCATATCCAATGTCGGAAGATCTTTAAAACGAAATGTTTTAAGTAATGCCGTTGGCTTTGCTGGTGATGTTGCTAGTGATCTTTCCAGAGAGAACTTAGACGTTTTAAGAGCAGTTTGTTGAATCGTGGGAAGGAACGCGGTTTAAAAACATTGAAGCAGACCTTTGCTGGTGTTACTCAAGGAAAGAAATCACCTAAACGAATGAATAAAGGAAGAAGGAAACATCGCGGAGCTGGTAAGGTGCGATCTTCAGTCAAAAGGCATTCACGCAAACGTCGCAGAGGCTCTAATCATTCATCAGGCGCTAAACGACGACGCCGCCATAACTTCTGATCATGGAGTGTAAAACTTCCGGGTTTTGTTTGTTTGATCAACAAGCCATACAAACAGATATTCTTAGTTCAAGTATTGTAGATTATCATCCTCGAACAGCTGAGAATGCTGGCCCCATTGAATTTGTTATTCCTGGTGGTAGTGATGACTACATAGATTTGAGTTATGCGATGGTTGATTTGAGGTTTAGAATTCAGCAAGCAGATGGAACTGCTATTGACGATACACATAAAGTTGGACTGAACAATTTACCATTGACTACATTACTTCGCGATGTTTCTCTAACGATTGGAGAGCAGCAGGTGGAAGGTGGCCAAAGCGATTATCCCTATAAATCATATTTCAATCATGTATCACAGTTTCATCCAGCAGCACAAAAAAGTCATATGGAAGCCATGGGATGGTACAGAGATGAAGCAGGAAAATTTGATGCTGAAACAAACAGTGGCTTTGTAAAGCGATCTGCTATGATTAAAGATAGTAAAATATGTCAGCTATATGGTCCGCTGAATTTAGACTTTTCTAGACAGTCAAAGTTTTTACTCTGTAATACCAGCATGCGACTCAAGCTGACATTGAATAAGCCTGAATTTGCGCTGAATGCATTTGCTAAAGTTGACAATTTTAGAAATCATGTGGAAGATATTGCACTTTACATTCGTCGAGTAGTACCGAATCCAAGTGTCATTAGAGAGCATGCTGAAGGTCTTAACCGCCAGAATGCCATTTACTCCGTTCAGCATACAAAGCTTCTCACCTTTACATTTCCGAAAGATCAAAAGAGTTTCATAGCTTTGGTTACAGTACCACTTTTAAAGATATTTTGATCAAAACCCAAAATGTCCATTAGAGTTTTATCCATAATTAGTTCAATACCTTTTCCACTTATAGTGAGAGACAAAACACCTTCTTTTTCAGAAAATGAAATATGTTGCTCATTAATCACTTCATTTAAATAATCTACAACCAATTTAACTGAAGTAATAATGCGAGGCATCAACACTCTTGTTTCATGTAAGATACCACCTAAAGGCTCTACACACTTTCTGTATAAAGATACGGTCCATTCTGTATCAAATTGATTATCAAATTTTCCATGAACAGCTGCAGAACGATGTCGTAAGAACTGATGAAAATCTTTTGAACAAACTAATACTAGATCATCATCATTTAACTTACTTATTGCAATATGATTAGATGATTTGATATAAGTCAATGTTGCCACTTGTTTACCATCAACTCGAAGGAGATAATTAAATTTCTTCAATAATGTTTCAGGAGTCATGTTTGTCTTTCTTGGCTTAATCACAATCTTCTTCACCAACGTCTTCTCATTTTTTGGAATAAGATCTACATAATAAGCTTCCTCTCGATATATTAACTGTTTATGACCACTTGGGTGGTAATTAACGTTATAATTATCATAGCTTGTTAAGGCGCTAGCGAGGTAACCTAAATCATTTCTTAAACTTGGACTTAAACCAACAATCCAATCTTTCTCAACTACATGATGTTTATAATTATGATCATCATTGTGCGGAGTAAATTGGACAATATGTTTACACGCTTTATTCAAGAAATCATATATAAACTTTTTACATGATAAGAGATCTTTCTTTGGCCACTGTGGAATGTATACTCGACAGCCCTTTTCACATTGGTAAGCAGCTGTAGGTCTCATATTAATAGTCATCACCTCATGATCAAAAGTATAGACACAGTTGCTATGAACAAGTTGAGTGACACCCACTTCCCACTTTCCATTTAGCTGTTGTGTATGATCAATGGGAGTAGAAAAGAGTGCGGCTCGATTACTAGCAAATCTATTTGCGGCCGCATTGCTAAGCAAAATATGATAAAACGACATTTTGATATTGCTGATCTGCGGCTTTGCATAACATCATGAAGACTTGGATTTTGGACTCTCTACAATATATCAGAGTTGATCGTGATGGAAACGTGCATTTCAAAAATTCTCATGGTCATACTGCAAGAGGTATTACATTAACATGGCGACAATTTGTCAACCTCAATGATATCATGAGGGATTTGGAATATTTTGAAACATTAAGATTCATCTCCTTGGGTGATCAAGTTTGGCTTCAACATTACAGAAATGAAATTCAAATCTGCCATTCTCATTCCGCAAACTGTTTCTCATTTCGCAAATACAATTGGGAGAAGTGTAGAAGATACATACATCGCTCCATCATGACATTTATTCGTCGTGAGTTCATCGCCCTACTATGCAAATCTTAATCAGACATTACTACCACGCACCATGAGTTGGAAATTAGATTCCCTACAGCGTATTGAAACGGATCATGATCGAAACGTCTATTTCAAAGATTCAACTGGAAATGTGAGAAGAGAGTTTGCTTTATCTTATCGTCATTTTCAATCTCTACATCATATCATGAAGGATTTGAAATACTTCTATATGAAAAGACATTCACGTATTGGAAATCGCATCTGGTTGCGCGTCAACAAACGGCGAATTCAACTCTATCATTCCCAAATCCATACTAACTTCACATTTCATCAAGGTAGTTGGGAAAAGTATAAAAGGAAGGTACATCGCTCAATTTACTCATTCTTTCATCATGAAGCGCCATCGCTACACCATCGTCAACATTCTCCGTCGCTTCAGACTCTACACCAAAATCGATCTCACAACATTACACCAACACCTTCCAAACAGCAAGTATTACCCAGGCCGTCCTCAAATGTTAGTGGTGAAGATGAACAATTCACGGAATCTTCAACTCTTCCCAAATGGGACTGTACAGATTCTCGGCGCCCTTTCTCATTCATCGGCGCAGTCAATGCGCTTAGAGCTACAGAGACTACTACGTCGGATATGGAAGAGGGAGAGGTGTGTGATGTCGAATCTGACTGTGGACAATATGGTGATCTCTACTCAATTGAGTGAAAGTGTATCATTTTTGAAGATTCGTACCAGCAGTTACAATTTGTGTTATGAACCCGAACTTTTTCCTGCAGCTCTCATTAGTTGTTGGTTACCTGTGCATGTGGCAATCTTTTATAATAGTAAAGTGATCATTACTGGACTAAAATCTCATGTACAAGCAAATGTGATCCTAGACTATCTCATCGAGTATGTACGTACCCAGCGGATTGTAAAATAAAAAACAATTTTTTCCAACATGATGTTTTTATTTCAAATCATGATAGAACTTTCAAATCATTTTTTCATTAGAGGATGGATTACATGAAAAGTTTTGAATAACAGATACAAATAGAGATACATGTAAACGTTTTAAGATGAAGTACAGTACAAAAGCACCACACGTTGATGAAAGTGGATGTTGTGGTATGCGTTCATTTCGCTGATATTGACGCGTATGTTTTCTCAACCACTGCTGTGTTGGCATATTTGGAGGTTGAGCAAGAGAGTCAAATAGTTCACCACGTCGGTCTTCTCCAATAAAGATCGCTTTCCAATGCTCACCGCCTAAATTCTGCGAATGAGTGTTTAGTACAATAAAGATGGGATAGTGATTTACTGCAGGTGGTAAGGTATCGAGCGAATAGACATTATCGAAAGCTTTCAACGTCGCTTCGTCTGCATTACGCTGTACTTTAGTTTTAATATCGTCAGCAGTCAACCAACTCATTAACGATTATACTGAAGAATCACGTCACGATACTTTGTAATTTCAATATTTGAATCGAAGACTGCATAAATTAATACATTGATCGTCTCAGGTAGTGTTCTTTTGAACGTCAAATCCAAACGAATATTATGAGGCACGTTCGCTTGACGATAGGGTGCACTAATATTGCTGTCAGCAGTCAAATCAAATGCATAAATAATATATCCACTCTTAAACTCTTTCATAGTCAGTCCGTTGGTGTCATCCGTATTGTAAAAGCCAAAGACATCCATAAAATCAACATAATTGCGCATAAATTGATCCGAAGCAAAATCTGGTTTGTAGGGTGGACCAGGATGACTCACACCATTTACACGTAAAGCAATTTCACTTGACTGATTGTGTTTAAAATTGAAAGGATTCTTCTATATATTACCTTTAAATGCATCATTTTCAACCATTGCCACAATGAGGAGCTTCGGTGCCTCCGATGGAAAGAGGCCATCTTTCATGAAACTCTTTTGATCTTTCGGAATTGTAAAGGTGAGAAGCTTTGTATGCTGAACGGGGTAAGTGGCTTTTTGGCGGTTAAGACCTTCAGCATGCTCTCTAATGACACTTGGATTCGGTACTACTCGACGAATGTAAAGTGCAATATCTTCCACATGATTTCTAAAATTGTCAACTTTAGCAAATGCATTCAGCGCAAATTCAGGCTTATTCAATGTCAGCTTGAGTCGCATGCTGATATTACAGAGTAAAAACTTTGACTGTCTAGAAAAGTCTAAATTCAGCGGACCATATAGCTGACATACTTTACTATCTTTAATCATAGCAGATCGCTTTACAAAGCCACTGTTTGTTTCAGCATCAAATTTTCCTGCTTCATCTCTGTACCATCCCATGGCTTCCATATGACTTTTTTGTGCTGCTGGATGAAACTGTGATACATGATTGAAATATGATTTATAGGGATAATCGCTTTGGCCACCTTCCACCTGCTGCTCTCCAATCGTTAGAGAAACATCGCGAAGTAATGTAGTCAATGGTAAATTGTTCAGTCCAACTTTATGTGTATCGTCAATAGCAGTTCCATCTGCTTGCTGAATTCTAAACCTCAAATCAACCATCGCATAACTCAAATCTATGTAGTCATCACTACCACCAGGAATAACAAATTCAATGGGGCCAGCATTCTCAGCTGTTCGAGGATGATAATCTACAATACTTGAACTAAGAATATCTGTTTGTATGGCTTGTTGATCAAACAAACAAAACCCGGAAGTTTTACACTCCATGATCAGAAGTTATGGCGGCGTCGTCGTTTAGCGCCTGATGAATGATTAGAGCCTCTGCGACGTTTGCGTGAATGCCTTTTGACTGAAGATCGCACCTTACCAGCTCCGCGATGTTTCCTTCTTCCTTTATTCATTCGTTTAGGCGATTTCTTTCCTTGAGTAACACCAGCAAAGGTCTGCTTCAATGTTTTTAAACCGCGTTCCTTCCCACGATTCAACAAACTGCTCTTAAAACTTCTACCTCTGGAAAGATCACTAGCAACATCACCAGCAAAGCCAACGGCATTACTTAAAACATTTCGTTTTAAAGATCTTCCGACATTGGATATGAGAGGTGCTACAACAGATTTCAGTGCACCAAGTATGCTACCTCCACGTTGGCGGCAAGCGCCGATGTAAATTTGTCCTCCACCACTTACATAGGAGGGTCGTGAATAAAATGAGGCAGTTGGATTCATGGCTCAAACCCTAAACATTGTTAGTTACAACTTTGCATGAATCACTGTCGATCACTTAGATGAAAGATGTCGGCAAGACGCATCCAAGAGTTCATACTTGAAGGATAACCAGTCCATTTAACAAGACACCATTCTTCACCTTGCCGTTTTTTACATCGAATGATTTCTCTACCAAATATGTTTCACTTTCAGTGACTACCTCAATCTCATCGCGGTAAAAGCTACCCTCAATTTCTTCATTATCGTAATCTTTCAACTTGTAGGTGGTGGGAGAGTCTTTTTGATCAATCCTTGATACTGTAAATACCTCCTCTGTCCAATTCGGAAGGTACCCTTTAGCAAAAACACTTTTCACTTTTGAGATACGAACTTTATCACCAATTTTCACATCACTTTTCTCATGAGTGCGTTTACGTTGGAATGATTCGCGCACTTTATCTACATTGTCAGCATTTACATCTACTGGTCTGAGTCCAATAGAACGATGGATAGAGTGATTGTAGGCATGGAGTGTATCTTGTAAAACCTTTGTCCAATTTTGTGTCAAGTTGGCAGTAAAATGTCGCCACAAGCGATTTTTTAATGTGCGATTAAAACGTTCAACGAGAGCAGCTTTATAAGCACTCTTTACACTAAACAACTCAATGTCATGCCTCTCAAATAATCTTCTCACATGCTGATTTTCAAACTCTTTTCCTTGATCACTTTGAATTCTTTTTGGAATGCGACCTTCTCGAAAAATTGTTTGAAATGCTTTTGCTACTCCTTTCCCTTCTTTAGTTTTTAAAGGTTGAGCCCACGCATAACGCGAGAAAATATCAATGACGGTTAAAATAAAATTATTACCCGAGTTATGTTTTGAAATGGGGGCAACATCACACAAATCTGCTTGCCACTGTTCATCGATGTCATGAACAATATAATGGCGGGTGCGATACTTCTTTTTCGCTTGTTTGTGGAGTGTATAGGTAGCCTGACCCTTTAACCATCGTTTCACTTGTGATTGTGGAAGACCACTCGCTTTTGATAATTTCTTGATAGATGCAAATCCTGCCGGATGTTTTACATCATAATAGATTGACTTCAAACGTTCAGTCGATGACGACTGACTCTTCTTCCTCCTTCTCATCTTTTTGTTTTCTTGCCTTTCTACATTTACAACAACTGCAGCATTTAGCTTTAGCGGTTTTGCAATCGTGTTCACATTGCTTAGGGGTTTCATTGTGAGAGCTAGCGCAGCAAGTGCAAGTGACAACGACATTAACCTCTGGCGGTTCATTACATAGCAAGCAACACATCTGCTTCATATTAATAGTCTGAGAACATGTATTTCTTGGGAGGAGCTGTTTTACGTTTTCCTTTTACTAGTTTTAGTGGTGGCGTAGATCTACGTCGAGTTCTTCCTCTTGTTTGCTTAGTGAGTGTGGAAGGGGAAGTAGCAGGTGACGTCTCAAATCAATTTGTTGGCATTTTCATCGTCTGAAGCATTGGAGCAGTAGCCACTGTTGAATCAAGTTCCTTCAATGTCTCATTATTCAAAGCAAATTTTGGTGCATTATGCTTTTTCAATAATTTAAGAAAGTATGACCAACAAGGTGGAACATAGCCCTGACGGCGCTTTCTACGTGTCGCATACTGAATCAAGTCTTCATAACGTGAAGCATCAATCACTTTATTTTCATCTGTAATGATTTCTCCTCTATCATTTACATTGAGATGGGGCTCAATACTATTGAAAAGAGATATGGCATGTGCGCGAGATGCTAAAGGTGTAGCAGTCGATACAGAGTCACGCATCTTATTCTTCAAGTTTTTCAATTGCTCAACAGTTTCCGATTGTAATAATACAGCACGATGTGGATCTTTGATGTGAACATTTTGCTGATAATCTATTTCTTTCCTATACATTTGATTTGCAAGAGGTTGCTTTACTTGCTGCATGGCAGTCAATTGTACATATTCATCCTGAGGAATAACAATCATGCGAGAATAAGAACTCATAGTTTGTAGATAATCATGGGAGTTTTCAAAATATCACTTCGAAATCTAAATTCTTCCGGACACTCTTGCGTAAAGTCAAAGAATAAGTAACCGTGTGGTTTTTCAGTAGCTGCTTGAAAAATTTCAATTAAGGCTTTTGAACCTCTTGGTGCAACTTGTCGCGCTAAAATTTCAAATTGACTTTTATCTCGCGGATTCTTGAAAATAGCATAATAGTGTGTATTCAGGTTTCGTGTACGAGCTTCTTTTCCATCAGGAAACAAATTTTGTGTGATATAGATGATAAAGCACCTTTTATGATGTGCTGCGCGAGTGAACATATCTGTAACATCTTTTGAATTCTTACTTTCTTTTAATAAATCATCCAATACAACAACATCATTAGACTGAAGTTTATCCACTGGAATAATTCCTTCATGTCGAATAAAGTTGCGACTTTGCAATTCCTGAAACAGCGACGGTTGATAAATACCATAACACCAAATCACTCGATTGATAGGTTCCTTAAACAACTCCCTTCTTTTATCCAATAAATTCAGCGTGAAAACAGTTTTACCTGCATGAGATGTCAGAACTTTATCACATTGAAGTCTGAAATCCATTATAATACTTTGAGATTCAACATTTGCATAATTAACGTCTAGAGCCAAAGATATTACCCAATACGTTGCCCACGATAGGAGCTAGCATCGGTAGTAACGCTGGAAGGAAACCACCCTTTTGTGTTAGAGTTTCCCTCTTTCTTTGAAGGGTGACTTTAGAATTGGAGATGAAACGCAATTTCGTAGCATATCGCTTAAGTAACTTTCGTTGTTTTGGTGCTAATTTCTTCGTCCTCAACTTCCTCACATGAGAAATAATTTCACGAATTAATTTATCGTTAGCATGTCGCATAGCATTGTATCGCTGATTTGCTTTCATTCGTCGGAGAGCTTGAATGGCTTAAGAAAACTTTGAAGACTTTTGACTTTTACGTTTCGTCATTTTACGTTTCACCATTTTTCGTGTTAGTCTTTGCTAAAACCTGTCTTTACCACATTTGCATAGGTACTAACTATTGCGACATAAGTGACACTCGAAATGAGCAATATCACAGTGGTTACATTGGCAAAGTTGAATGCAATTACGTATGAAACAGCGTTGACAAAAAGCATGCTTACATCTCTTGAAGATGCGCTTTTCATTTCCATCCTTTCGCTTACATACATCGCAACACATGGTTTCACCGTTACTGATGTCTATAGCAAGTCTTTTTGAAGATATGAATTTGCTAGCCTTTTCTAAATAATAGACGCATGTACAGAAGGAATATACTTCGAGAGTGAGCAGGCATAGCTTGAAAACCAGTTGTGCTACAATCAAGTACCACTGCATTTTCAATTTTTCTTTATAGAAAGTTGAATGTGAATATCTGAAATTGCTTCAATCACTAGACTGCTACCATGATGGTTAAATGCGTTAAGACGTTCAGCAATTTTTATTATATGTCTTTTAAAACATTCTTCGGGGTGATCTACCACTTCCATTGAATAAGAAGCAAAATGGAAAGAGCGACTTTCCACCTCTTCCTTTCCAAAATGACTAAACTTAATTTTCGCAACTAATCGCACCATGACAATGCTATCAGAGAATGTATTCATTAACTCTAGAAATAGAGTGCTAGCATCATCGACCACTGCTTTGATGTCGGTCTCATCTTTATGAAAATTTATCACATAATCTTGAACAGCTCCTTTTAAACTTTTCCTATGAAAATGTAATGTTCCGCAGTCGTTTGAGAAAGACATGATCGCCCTTTATCTAACCCATCCATTGCATGAAAACAACTCTTCTCATAGTAACATTTATTGAATAACGGTAACAAGCATGCATTATAAATCAATGGTTTGAAACAGATAAAATAGATACAGCTGGTAACTATCATACAGCGAGCAATGATAACCATACAGGACTTTGGCAGTGTTGAGGTAAGGAGGAAAGAAGCATTGGTTATGAACGTAGCTACTACAACGAACAGACAAAAAAGGAACACACAAATCCTTAAAACGTTTCGTGACTTCATGGTAATGTTGATTCACTCTACTATCCCAAGGCGGGAGCAAAATGTCATCAATGATTAGATTGGGAAATACTTTCCTCTCCTTACCAGGATTATTACAAAAGATGCGTATAACATTGAAAGCAGCTAACCATCGTTCAAAAGTCAATAAGAAGAGCACTCTCACAAGAAAAGCCATAGTCTTGCAAATATTTTAGATTAAGTCCATGAATGTGTTTTCTCGCCCATTGATCAACATTGGGATCGCAGTTGGCATGTTGATGATAGACACTAACAATCTGATATGTCCAATTGTTCATAGCAATAGCACTGAGCTCCTGTACAGGTTCACCCTCACAATCCATAAAAATGATGATAGAAGCCTAAAACGGAAATTTACACATCTAAGGAAACGTTCTATAACATATTACAAAATGAAGAATTACATCGATGCTTTTCACGACAAAATACACAAATGATATGATGGCAACGAAGAAGTAAAATGTATCTAATAAGACCACGTCTTTGACACTCAAAGCACATAAGCCAATTGTCATAGGGTAGAGTTAGGAAAGGACTAGTAATTCTCCTTCTTTGATTTGCGTTTTGAGGCAGCATTCTTCTCCGACTTGCGCTTCGTACCACTGCTGTTAAGGATTTGATCAATTATATCGTCCACGTTGGGTGGTTTTGGAATATATAGGATGGATTCCATATGCATGGAGAGAGAGGCTATTTTATTATCCTTGTGCCGACCATAATATAGCCCATTCACTTTGAAAAGGATATCCCAAGTACCTTCTCCGAGCTCATCACATCTGATGGGTGTTGATTGATCTCCCTCCTTCTTATGGTATGTAAGTACACCAATGTGATACCGGTAGGCAAATGTGATTACCATCCCAAATCTTTCTATAGGGAGTATCCTTGTCATCTCTCGCCTTCCACTCTTGAGCAAGAGGAGTAGGAATGTCCATATTTAATGTCACGTACTCCTCAATAATATCAAGTTGGTGGCGAATGTACGGACTCACGGGGATCAGTATGTAGTCCCCATACTGATTGCGCATTATCTTGACATCCGTGGAAGGGAGCATTCCCGTTTGGAGTACTACACTATGATCGTCATAACGCAAGACTTGTTTAAATTTACGCTGTAGCGGTGTAGGATTATGTACCTTGGTTGTTTCTTCACACTGGCCTCAGTTGTAGATGATCTGATCGTAGCGAACCTTGTAACGTTTGACCGCCATTTTGTCCTACTAGTGCAGCAGATGGAGTAGATGCCTGAAAATGAAAAAGATTGTATGAAAAAGATGAAAAAGATCCGTCACTCGTGCGATTCAACGATGGAATGATTCTCACTGTGGAAGGCTCGCTATTTATATAGAAATGCTTGATTCTCATTGGATGATGATCCTCATTGGACAATAACATCAAGCTGATTCCAAATCTGGCCTCCGTTTACCAATCCGAGCCTTCGTTCTTCCGCTGGAGCTGTTTCTTGGGAAATTCTAACTCTGTCGTTTTTTCGCCAATCTCCCAAATCTTGAATGGCGTCTCACATCTAAACGACGACAGATATGAACAAGCCGTTTCTTTCAGTGAATTTGTCTCAATCTTAGCTTTCAAATGAGCTATTGCACGACTTTCTACGATCACTAGAAGCAAAATTGGAAGTTTGGTGTCGGGGGGGGGGAGGTCCGCGAAAACTTTTTCTCTCCGATTGACTTGAAACTCACCATGTTGATAGAGAATTTCATGCTGATTCCAAATCTGAAATCCGTCTTCCCATCCGATACTTCGTTTTGACGCTAGAGCCCAAAACGTCCAAAATTCTAACGCCGTCGTTTTTCGCCAATCTCCCAAAATCTTAAATGGCGTCTCACATCTAAACGAAGACAGATATGAACAAGCCGTTTCTTTCAGTGAATTTGTCTCACTCTTAGCTTTCAAACGAGCTATTGCACGACAAAATCCATCCACTAGAAGCAAAGTTGGAAGGTCGGTGCCGGGGGGGGGGGGGACGTCAGCGAAAATTTTTCTCTCCGATTGCTTTCAAATTCACCATACAGATGCAGAATTTCACGCTGAATCCGAATCTGGCCTCCGTTTTCCCATCCGATGCTTCGTTTTGGCGCTACAGCCCAAAACTTCCAAAATTCTAACTCTGTCGTTATTTCGAAAATCATCACACACTATAGCCTCAAGACAAAACCTGGCGGTCGCCCAAGTCCACCACGACACTCTGTCGTTCCAGAGGGGGGGACGTCAGCGAACCTGGACCCGCCTGGCCGGCACACCACGACACTCTGTCATTCCAGAAGGGGGGGTGCGCCGGTCGGGTGTTCGCCGTTTTCTTACTACTTGTAATATCACATTCCATTGAAAGCTGCACCTACATGTACGTTTGTTTGGCCTACATGATATGACATGCTTATTGTAAGGTCAATAGTTGCAGGGCTCATTACTTCTTCTTTTGACGTGAGTGTCTTATTATTTTTTAAGTGTTAAATACTTTTTAGCAGTGCATTACTATTCAGGTAAAACATCTTTATTTCTCGGTAAAGTTACACAATAGATATGAAAATTGTTCAACATGATGTATTGATTCAATTATGCTGATAATTCCGATTTCTAAGACTTTGAAATCTCTACCAAAGCTGCACGTGTGCTTTAAAAGATAGTACCGCTATGCACCTAAAATATTTACGTAAGTTAATCGATTAAAAGTTGAATCCTGGGTTGGTTCTGGTTGGTTCGAAAATTAAAATAACAACAATGATACGAAGACCTCATACTTATTTGAACAACAACAATTTACTCGCAAAAACAGTTAGAGATCGATTTTAATTGTTCCCCAGACGTGGTCAGGCATATCTTCTTCTTGTATTTGTCATCCTCCTCCTCCTCATCACAAAATTCAGTGGTCCTCTTTATAACTACCTTTTTCCCCTCGGTAATCTCGACAGAAGAAGTCGCACCACAGCTTTCCTCTTGGCACAGTTGTTGAAATCTTCCTTTTTCAGTCACAGAGAGCTCTCAATACGCCAAAAGAACTGAATCACTGCTGTGTCCAGTTTCCTTCGTGATGTCCTCCTTCTTTGCCCCTCCTTGGAATAGCCGGGAGATCTTCGTTCGCCTCAACGAATGATTGGTATAAAAACCTTCAATATTGGCATCAGCAAACAAACTTTTTATATACTCTCCCAACTTGCTTTCTCCTACGGCTTGATCTTTGAACCATTTTTCTGATGTGGGATTTTCTAACGGCTGAAGATAAAAGTGATGAACATTCTTTCCTGTTTTTGGTCGATGACTAATGTACAAGTTGTAAATTTTTACGATGTTTCTTGGACTGTCACTTTCAAATCGATCATTTGGCCTCGATGACACCGTCTCGTAAAACGCCACTTCTAGCTTTGGTGCAGTCTTCAGTATATCGTAAAAACATTTTACCGGAATCCGGGTCACTGAGGAGCTGGATTTGAGAATTCTCTCCAAACCGCAATTGACGATGTTCCTTTGTGGCTCTGAGTCCAAAATGTAAGCCAATTAGATAAATCAATGTCCTTAGCCGCTTTCGAGGAGATTCTGTTCCCAAATGATTGTCTGTCCAAAGCCTCTCTTCAGTATCCTTAGAAATGCAGCTTGCTTTTTTCTTATATACGCCGATTCCTTCCCTTGTTACACTCTTCATGCAAGCATCTAGAGCTTGAACTCCCTCAGTGAACTCAGCGTCTTTGAAAAAGTTCCATTCACGTTTAAGCTCATAGTGAAAATAGTGGAATAAAGAAGAAATCAATTGTCCTAGACTCTCTCCGGGAAACTTTGAGCCGTCCTTTTTCCTAATGTCATTAATGAAAAGGGGCAGCAGAAAAGCGACATTGCCTTTTGACATCTCTTCAACGCAGTTCTGTTGAATTAATTTGTAAAATATGCTGATTTCTAGCATCGTTGTATTCTCTAAACTTTTTGTGAGCCCAATTTTCTTTATAAACAGTTGCATGAGGCATCATTTCCTTTATTTTTCTATCTATATCTTCTGGTGTAGAAAACTGTTGAAGTGGTGCTGAATCAGTCATTCTTGAACGAGATTGTTATGATTACTGATACTGTCCACGTATCATGGCTTAAAATTTGAAATCCAAACACTGCAAGGTACAGATAGTAGCATAGCAAGCTGCAAAATGTAAAACTTGCTGGGCTGCATAGATAAAACCATGGAATTCTAATATATCAAGAAGTCCATGGACAAAAATAGATTGCTTTACATGTGTGGATATCCATGTGTGTCTCAGGTCTATAGCCTTCATAGATTTCTTGCAATATCCACAATTCACAAACATTTAGAAGTCTATGCACAATTATGCATAGAACAGCATTTTCACAGATTCTACATAGATTTCTAGAAAGTATTTAACCATTCTCGCCTTCGGTTCGAGTTTTCAAGAGATACCTCTATTTCTCGTGCAATTATCCATCGTGAATGCACAGTAAGCCATGTATTAACTAATAGTTAGATTAGTGTATGTTAAGTGTACACGAAGACTTGAAATATATTTAGCTACCAGTATTATCTTCGATTAGAAAGTGCTTGAAGTAACACATCTTCTGTGATAGCTACCACTTTATCCTTCCATAATATTAAGGCTCTGACAGAACTCATAGTGTACATGAAAATTACTATATTCGAATACAGAATAATCGATGAAGTTGCAAATTTAGATGCATAGGGTGAAAATATTGACACAAATCAACTTAAGTTCCAATTAACAATCAAGTCCAGAGCATATCGCAATACGTTTTACCGTGACCGGCCTCAATACATTGGCTGCATTGCAATGCTCTCATAGTGTCTGCTGCCGCTCCAATGGCAAGCCAGATAAGTATTAAAAGGTATGTCCCTACTTTCATGAGATTGAGCTTCATCTTTGCTAGAAGTATGTAGCATGTAGAAGTCCTACATCTCTCTCAGTTTAAGTTTTGAGTGATGTACTATGCAATAGATCATGCACAGAAGTCTCCATCCAGGAGAATAGCTAGTTTATGAAGCCAAAAAGTACAAGAAAATGTAGAAATCCGAAGCCGCGAGGCGGACGAGGATTTCTACGGTTTTCTTGCCCGCTGGATTCATAGAATAGCTATTCTCCTCTTTTCTTTTTTAAATTAGCAACTCGATGGCCTGGTATTGATTTCATCCTGAACCTCAAGAGAATCTTCTTGAGCGTGATCATATCGTACGCAACCTTCCACTGAATAAACAAAATAGCTTAATCAGAGAAATGATTTCAATTACCTTTGAAAGATGTGAATGGTCCACATCACCATTCAGATTCAAGAGGTGAAACATGAATTTAGTGAATTATAAAATCATGCCGATGAAACTTGAATTAAAAACATGAAATTTCAGCCATAAAGCACTAATAATATCGCGACTTTTTCATGAAGACTTTCATTATAATACCGATCATGAAATTTCCTTGATAATCAGCTTGATTTCCGCTTAGTTACGATGCTTGATGCAAATATTCATTCCTTTTGATATCAAACTTGTTTCATGCTACTTACAAAGGGGCGCCATGTCGACGCAGTGATGAAAATTTTCTGGAAAATTTTGAATCAAAATTTTCCGTGGAAAATTACGGAAAAAAATTGGAAAATTTTGGAATATTATGGAAAATTATGGAAAATTTTGAAAGTTTTGATTTTTTGATAGGCCCCATAATTTGAGCGCTTCAACTGCCAAAGCAGCTGCGTACCAATAAATTGGGTCGTACCATTTCTGCGACTAATTTCAACTAAAGCGATCGTAGCAATACGATTTCCGTCCGCGGATTTTTGAACATTCCTTTGCCACCAGTGGCTTGTACTATAAGCTGTTAGCATTTTTACACTAGATGAAATGACTTACCTAATCTTACTAAGGAAATCTTGCAAGTTCTGACCAAAAAGTATCAGTCGTGCTAAGTCTTATTAGCAAATCTTATCAGATCTTATAAGATCTTATTTGTGATTTTTTCAGAAATCTTTTGAATAGAAAAAAATCATATTTTGCGTTTGCCTACATATATCCAGTGCACTTATGTTCCATCAAGGTCATTTAACAACCAAAAGCATTGATGTCGTCAAAGATAAGACTTAGTAAGTCAGATACTTTCTGGTCAGGAAATGTAAGATCTTAAATAAAATAAATTTTGATCAGACTTTGCAAGAATCTGATCAGACTTAATATGACTGAGCAAGTCATTTCGTCTAGTGTAATTCGACGCTATTTTGACTAACTAACGTAACTAACAAAAGTGGATATTTCATAAACCCTCAGAAAACGCAAAAATGTGTTTTGCTAATATTTCAACTCCCATCTGTGAGAAGATTAAGCATGATTGAATGAAAGCGTTTGAAGACATTAAGAGCTCACTATACCTACTTACAAATGACATGATACATAAGAGAAATATGGAGATCTTGTGCTCAATTTTGTGAGTTCATTAGAGATACGTTAGTTAGTCAAAATACGGCAGTTCAGAGAGCTATGAATGATGTATGCAGAGTATAATACATCTCTAGAGTATAGAGTTCCTTTAATATTCCATTTAAATGCCAGACAAAAAGACAATATTTCTGCGCGTTTAAAGCCAAATGAGCATGTTTCCAGCAAACATATGGGCTAAAACATGTGCTACCAACAATTTTGAAAAGGCTGTGAAAAATGTCACAAAAATTCTCCCTGCCTGGAAAATGCTGCCATTATACCCCAACTTTTTCCACTGGGATGGCATGATAGATGGTCATGACATGATTCAGAGACTTTTATTTACAAAAAGTACTCATATTGAAAAGCATCGCTTTTTGAAAAAAGTTGCACAAAATGCTTCCAAAAAAGTGACAAAATTCAGACATTCAAAAAAGTATGCTTTTGAAAATCGCTTGTAAATTTGACTTTCCTGTGGGCCCAATTCCAGCGATTCTTTGTGAAAGCATGAAATGATTTAGATGATGATGAATGATAAATTAGATAAATGATGATTTAGCTTTGCGAGGACCACAACAAAAATGTCTGGGGAGAATGCCACCCCGGAATGGTTAGGGCTAGAAGAGCAAAATTGCCTGTTATTGCAAATCACAGTAAATCAGGTAGGCTAACAGAGTATAATTAGTATTATATAGTAGCGTAGATCATCTAGGAAATAGTACAAAACGTGGACGTACGTATACAGTACATTGAATCTGCGAAATGTTTTGGAATGTGGAGCAATTTATGTGTTGCTTGGACTAATTTCCGTCCCTTTCATGAATCTTTGCGCATGACATTATGTTCGGAAATGAAATCCATGATGTTAGTAGTTTAACAACATCTTAATTGATTGTTTGTGATGATTATGTGTGTGTTGAAACAATTATTGATTTGAGCGTGAGTCACGCGTAATTACGGATGTTTAGGGTCATGAGCGTGACATGTCACCTAGTGCTGTTCGCCGTTAGTGGAGATTCTTACAGAAAAATCAAACAGCCTTCGTCCATTCTCGCTCTCTGGTATGTGGTAGTATTTCAAACTTCACTTGAGATTTTTGCCTTCACAGATATGCAGCCTATAACACTTTACACCTTGGGTGGGCCTCTGAATCCTGTCATGTTTTCGACAACACGGAACAAAGATCCTAGAGGTACATTTCTTTTATTTTCAGAGAATTCTATGGCTCCCATCAATGTGCTAATTTGTGTAAGAATATGATTTTGCTTTTATTTTCACAAAGATAAATATTGAAATAAGTCCCTTGTGAATGCTTCCTTCTGTCAGCGCAGTGACTGTCCAAAACACTGGTTGAAATATATTGTGTTTTACAAAAGAATTACAAAAATACTTGCTTGGATTCCTAATTGTTGTTTTGAGGAATTCAGTATCAATGAAGGACTATTCTTTTGTTATTTTATACCATCAGTCTTACGAATAAATTGAAGTACAGTGCTTTCAATACGCAATTAAATTACAAACGCTAAAAGGATAATTTATGAAGTATTGATTAGAAAACAATAAAATATATTTTTTAAAAATTTTATAAACAAAATTAATGCGTACTTGTCTGTCTACATTACATAGTTCACATTATCCTTTCTGCTGGGGATTTTCACTTTGCCATCTGCTTTGCCATTTGCATAATATATCTGCTCTACATTAGGGCATGGATCTCAAAGTTTTTCAGTATTGATCAGATGGACTTTAATCTGATTTCTTCCAGGATTTTGCATTAGGGCTTTTACTTCACTCAATATTTCTTTCCTCCGTTTGCGGATCTTTGACGCTAACTTCGTGTTTTTTAACGTTGTCTACATTTTATCCAAGCGCAATGGCCTCAGAACAACCTAAGTATAGAAAAATCAGGCCTTCTGTGTATATATAAAAGTAGTCCTGAATGAAATGCTTTAATGTGAAATATCTTTATTGCCACATGCCTTGTTTCTGATGCATTTTCCCTTGTTTCCGATTTTCTCATTCCTAAGACCTATTGTCATTCAGAAATTTTCCATGAAAAATCATTTTTATTAGGCCCCTTATTGTTCTACGTCGATTCTGAAACTATCGCACTGCACTGAAAACTAAATGATGCAAGAGTCGCATCACCAAGGCTAGCAAGTGTTGTTGTTGTGGTTGTTGTTCACGAATTTTATTAAAATGACATTATGCTAAGTAGCTTCAAGGTCAGTTCACAAGATATAGATAAAAGAAATACATAAAATGATCGAACACATAATTCATACCGAGAAATCATAAAAAGTCTCGAGCAGATGATTTAAAAGTATGTATGGACATCTTTGATTTGCAACTGTTTGGCAAACTGTTCCAGCGTTTTGCAGCATACGAAGAAAAAAGTTTCTTTTGTATGCACTTCAGTCTGCATTTCGGCATGATCAGATTGTTGGTCGAGGCGGAACGAAGGTGATATCGATTTGGAATATCACTAACAAATGTAAATCTTTCACTCAAATAAGCCGGTGCTGATCCATATAAACATTTGTGAAGGAGAGTGAGTGCATGTAGATCGATTCTCTGTGATGCCGAAAGCCACTTAAGTTCATGCATAGCATTTGAGACATGCCCAGTGTAAGGGATGTTGCATACCAGGCGAACTGAGGCATTAATTACACTCTGAAGACGCCGCACAGTAACATCCGGTAAGCCAGTAAGAGCTGTGAGACAGTACTCAAGTACAGGGAAAACCAGTGTCATCACTAGGTAGGCAGCATTTGATTTAGTGATAGAACGGCGGATGGCACGGATTTGCCGGAGAATCCCAAAGCAAAGCGACACAGTACGAGAGACATAACAGGAATATGAGAGCGTGCGGTCCATCGTAAAGCCAAGATAACGGAAAGAGGTCACTGGCTGAATGCAATGGTCACCAATCAAGATGGGCTCATCATGACGCAAAGACAGTCTTTGCCGTAGTGCACATCACATAACATTAGTTTTTTCCATATTCAAGGCAAGATTATTAGAGTTAAGCCAGCTCTGGATGGATTCCAAACATTCGGATACTTTTAGGCAGAGAATGGACTCATCACCAGCTTTACATGAGCCATAAACCAAAATGTCATCGGCGAAGATATGGATGTTCAGATCAAAACTCGTAGCAATTGTGGAGATATCTGATGTATACAAAGCAAAGAGGATTGGACCTAAGACTGTGCCTTGAGGGACGCCACAAATTACTTGTGAAACGCTGGAACAGGAATTCATGTATTGGTAATATTGATACCGGTTGGTCAAGAAGGATTGCAACCATTGTAAGATAGTACCAGTGAATCCATAAGATATTGATAAACGTTTGGACAAAATATCAAAATTCACCGTATCGAATGCCGATGAAATGTCAAGCGCTGCTAGTAGATTCAATTCACCTCTATCAATAGCACTTAAAAGATCACTCGTTACATTTATAATTACAAGAGCACATGAGTGATGCTTCCTGTAAGCAGGTTGATATTTTGGGAACAGGTCATTACTTTGGAGATATTGAACCAGTTGATGTAGTACAAGTCGTTCAAAAAGTTTTGATATTACAGGCAGATTATTGATAGGTCTATAAGAAGATAAAATGTCACTCTCTGATTTGCCCGTCTTAATGACTGGAGTAACCCGAGACACAGCAAGACTTGATGGAAACACTCCATGAGTAAACGATTCATTTACCAAATATGCTAGAAAGGGAGCCAAAAAATGTATGCATTTTTTTAGTATCCGAGTTGGTAAAGGATCTGCAGCGCATTGTTTGTCTGGTAAAGATAGGACAATTGACATTATGTCAGATGGCAGGATACGTGCAAAACATGATAAAGCACAGTCTTTGTTCAATGATGTGAATGATGGTGGATCAGTATTGCGGGTAAGTGATACAATGTTGTTGACTTTATCACCAAAATATTCTTGAAATTGCGTGGCATTCAATAAGCTTGACGAGGGAGTGGCTGATGGACCCAACAAAGTGTTTATATCTCCATAATTTGCGAAAATCATGTCTGTTGAGTTGTATCTTGCTTCGCCAAAATATCTCGCGTTTACATTTCAGAATATTTCTATAATATCTCTTGCATATTCTCAAAAAATTAGGAAAACCAGACCTCTCAATCTTACGAAGTAAACGCTTTGCAAATTTGCAGTCCTGATCAAACCATGGATCCGACTGGCGTATTCGTATTCTCACAGTTCTCTCAGGCAGTAATTGATTGATGGATGACACTATAACATCGTTGTAAGTCTCGACAAGTTCATCGCATGATAGACCGTGCCAAAAATCTTCATCACACAAGATAGAATCGGCGATGAGTCCTTGGAGGTCGCAGATATTCAGGAACTTTCACTGTCGAACAGTTATAGATTCATAAATGGGAGCAGTACGTGAAAGACTAGATCTCCAATAAAGAAGCTTGTGGTCTGAGATACCAGTCTCGATGGATGTAATGGTAGAAATTGAGAAATTATCATTAGGTCTTGTAAAAATAAGGTCTATCGTACCACCAAGAATATGTGTTGATTCGTTGACTAGAAATTCAAACCCAAACGAATGGAATAAGTCGAGCAAAGTTCGAGCACTGGGGTCATCTGATCTTTCAATATGAATGTTAAAGTCTCCCGCTACGACGATTTGCTCAGAACCAGTGATGTATGTTTCAAGGATTGTTGTTAGTTCCATGGAGAAGTTGGAGGAGAGTGGGCCTGTGCGATAGAGAAGAATAACAATACATGTCGACGATTTAGAGGCTACTCTGCCAACCGTCATTTCATAACAATTAGTTTCATAACAAGGTAGTTTTGTGAGACCGACGGCTGCAGAGGAGGTAATGGCGACACCACCATGGTTAACTCCCATTGTATCACTTCTTATACGTTTCCTAGGTCTTTCAATAACATGAAGGCCAATAGACCGTAATCGACATAATGAAACCGAGTCTTCGTCGTGCCATGTTTCTACTAATAACATTACATCCACACGCTGTTCACTGAGGATCTCAAGTAAATCGTCGACTTTGCTATTCAACGAGCGTATATTGAATAGACCAAAAGAGAGCGCTTTATTTACGTTCAAAATATGTCGATCACACCGAGAAAAGGTGCTCAAAGTTCGAGGTCGTAGAGTTCGTAGATCATTCGATGGTTCTTTTGTTTGTCTTGTACGTGAGATTCGAGTCTTGATGGGGCAAATCCTGAACTTATCACAAACATGAGACTTATTGTGGATTTTCAAAATGAATATCTTTCTTTTGACAAGGCGTTGAAGACCAGTACACGGTTTGCGTCGGATGTCACATATGGCAGGAATATCGTACACAATTACCATGTCATTGATCGATCAGAAATACTGCAGCGAACGTCTCGCCTGCACAATGTAGCAGGAGAGCGCTGCGCTATCCGACCAGCCAGCACGAGAGTGACTGATCGAACGAGAGTGTTGATCGTAGGGTACGACGTATTTCTAAGGTAGGCCCAAAATGTCTTTGGGAATGCGTGTACATTAAAACTTGTGTTTTGAAATAATTGGATATAAATTTATATTTTGATGAGATCCGCGATAAGTTTTCAAAGAAACCGGTTAGTTCAATTAAATGTTCACTCGGTGCGAATTAGTATATTCCTTGATTTCAATTTTTCATTGCAACCTACTTACGGGCAAATTGCATAGAAATCCAGGAAATAGTTTAGGCTGAGAACCTGTTTAGGTCTGGATAAGAATCTGTTTTGTGCCTATGATATGATGTTACGAACGATTGAAATAATCCTATAGGCCTACTGCATTAATTTTCATAAATCTTAATGAAATTATAATATTTTCTGATTCTTCATGTCAGCAACTATTGAATACGTGTACGTGGACGAAAAATATTCACACAAAATTTGTCTCCCTTTGAAGTGATAGGTTTGAATTCATATACTAAGTGTTCTCGAACACTATCAATTCCTGATACGAAGTATTATTCGTTTATGTGTGGCGCCTATGTGCAGTATACTCCATTATTTCTGTGTAAGCCAAATACAATAACAGCAGAACCATTGCATAGAAAATGCAGGTCTGCAAAGTTGACCTGGTGTACTGAAATTTCCATAATCTGAATTGGTATAGTAGATACATGGATGTGCGAATATATTTTCCGTTGCGACGATATTTTATTGTAATGTTCAATTTCGTCATTTCAGCAGTGGGTTTCGTGAAATCTCGGACCGTGTCGCCAAAACGTGAGGAAGATTGTGATAAGTATCTGAATTCTTCACGAAAGTTGCATGGTAACTTTTGCAGCAAAATCTAACATTTCCCATTAATATAGCCTGCTGATTGGAATAACCGATCCTTTGATTTTTCGGCAACTGGCACCAGTAGGTAGGGTTGAATTAACTTTTTTTTTTTTATATAATAAATTTTATTCAAACGAGGGATTAGTAAAGTTGCATGCAACACATAACTCATCAAAGAGTAGTCGATCCACAGAATCAACACGTCAAAGATAATTCAATTCGTATAAATTGTCTGTCTTTGGCATGCAGGATTGAATACTGGCAGCGTTTCCACGTTGAACAGCCAGACTAAGTCTTTGTTTAAAAAACAACGTCGATCTTGTCTCTCCACTTCGTTCACAAATCTTCTTCCCGATGATGTTGACCAGGGTTTTGGCGTCGCTACCCCAAGCTCCCAGTGTTTCCATTGCAAACGGGCAGAAAATATGAGTGTTCGCCAAACTATGGTACTTCCGTCTCTTTCTTTCTTCAGCATATGAAGCTAGTTTGCCTCCTTCTTGAGCACTGATTTGGATGTTGCTGGCTGCTAGGGTGTCGACACATGTGTAGTCCCAGATGAGAGGCAAACCTCGGCTCCATGGCGTTAAGGTGATGCCGTCGGGTCTTTTGCCGTCGTCTCGGCATAGGCCGACAGGTTCCAAGACGGCTGGCACACCTGCTGAGACAAGAGCTCGACGTATGACATCGTTTGCTTCACTATGTCGTGCCACTCTACCTCCGTTGTACCGGCAAGAGAGACCATGAGTACCGAACTTATCGATGGTTGCACCACATTTGCATTTATGAGGGATGCAAATCTCAGCACCAAGGCGTAAGGCAATGGCAATGCGCAATTGTTCATCACTTAGTTTTAAACCCAAGGATTGAATAGGCATGCAGTTTAGCCATATCCCGGCGTCAGGCGCGGAAGCGGATAACAGACGGCTCCTCGACTTGGCATCAAAAGTTTGGTGAAGAATCTCCTCGAATTTTCCTTTCACAAGGGGTTGATCCCAGGCCTTCTGTACGGCGACTGCAGAACCCGTTGGCGGCTGTTCAGAGGGACAAAGCGTCTGCCACAATTTCAAGCCAATCTCCAACTGAGGATCTGAGAATTCGACATTCGGTATTAATGTATTCGAGATCCCAGAAACACCGTATGAAGATGCTATAAAAGCTGGAATGGCCAAGTCCGTTGCTCGCCGAAGTCCGAGTCCACCAAAAGCAGTTGGTAAAAAAGCTTGGTCATAAGACGATGGTGTAAGTGAGCAGTTGAGAATGTTCTCTAACGACGTTCTTTGCAAATCATCAAATTGCTTTAAGAGATGATGCAAGTTGTAAAAAGGAAATGTTCTTAAAGTATAAAGGAGTTTAGGAATGGAAAAGCAATTCTTCATGATGTAGAATGCATAATGTGAATCGAGGTCATCTAGTCGGTCAGTCAACTTGATCATGGCGTCTAATTTCTTCAGGAATAGAGTTGAAGCGGATTGTTCAAATAGAGGTGCGCCCAGAAGGGTTGCGTTGCTTTCACTCAAAAGTGTCATTTGTTCGAATATGTTAGGTCTCATGTCGTCAATGATTCTCATGGGATCAAAAAGTTCACATTTAGACACATTCAAACTTAGGCCAAAACTGTCTGCAAGGTCTATAATTTTGTTCAGATCGTCATGCACCTGTTTGAAATCCCCTATCAAGCAGCCATCGTCCAAGTACCACAGATTCACTTCACTGTTAAGTCTGCCTATAAGCTTGTTAATAGCAAGACTGAAGCACATTGGGCCTATTGGATCCCCTTGCTGTACACCCTCGGCCGAATCGAGACAATGGTCGCCATAGAAAAGGCTTGAATCATAACAGTATAATTGCCAGACAAATGGATATAACTCCTTGATCTCTGTTTTTACTTTGTTAAGAACCACATCTCTTCGTATTGTATTAAAGGCGTTGGTGAAATCAACCTTCAACATTATGGACGGTATGTTGCTTTCAATTTTCCTGTTGAGATAACTGCGAACAGTATGAACAATAACTTCGGAGCCCCTACAGATTCCTACACCGAGTTGGTGAGGATAAAAGTCGCTCTTCAGTGAGCCAATACCATGGCGTGCAGCAATTTTGGCAGTAATGCGCCTGTAAACATTTCCAACTGCTATCGGGCGAACGTCAGAATTCGCTTTGGTTAAGGCAGTCAAGGAAGCACCATAAAGGAAGGGAACAACCTCACTGGGAACCTCACCCCTCAACATCAAATTGCACAGACGGGTTAAGGCCTTGATCAGAATGTTGGCAATTTCCCCACATGGCTTTGTAATAAGGTCCTTCAAATGCTGCGGCTCTAAAAGGTCGGGACCGCTAGCTGAGCCTGAGGCAAAAGTTCGGATAGCCTGCCGCACTTGAGATTCATCACATTGTAGGGCCTCGCTGATATCCTCTACAGTGGGACTTTCCGGGTCATTGCGATTGGTATGAGACGGTGGATGTTTACTTTTCAACTTATTCAAAGTTTCATCATTGAATTGGGATAACTGTTCCACCGACGAAATAACACGAACCGGATTAACTGAACTAATCATCCAAATTGCTGCATCTGGCGATCTTTGGATGATTTCTGGAATACATCCGGATGCATTATTTTGGGCATGCATCTAGCATATAGATGCATCCTAGAATATATCTTTGGATGCATCCTGGAATGTATTCGGATGCATTATTTTGGGCATGCATTGGATGTGGTAATGCATCTCTGGATGCATCCCAAAATACATTTCGTTTGGCCACAAACTCAGGAGGTATCTCCCGACGATTCTTCCGCATAGTTCCTATAAATCCCAAATTCCTTTCTTTGAGTTTCTGCAATAGAGACAGAGATGAGAAAAAGTTATCAGTAACAACGGATCGACCGACGTCCAAGTTATTCCTGAACTCCAGAACAACTTTCTCTCCCAAACCAAATGCGCGTGTGCTACCTGTTCCAGGATCTATTCCCAGGTATGGTCGCGTCCGGAGGCAGTATCCGTAGAACAAAGATATTTAACACTACTTGTTTATATGGAGTTCCCTATTAAATATATATATTATATATATATATATATATATTATATATATATTATAAATTATATATATATATATATTATATATATTATATATATATATATATATAAATATAAATATAATTATATGGTTCCCTATTAAACCTCTTTCCCGTAGAAGCATCACAAAGCGACCATAATTTTAGCCCGTATTTGCTAGAAGGCTTCGATGGCATATATTGACGAAAACTGCATCGTCCGCGGAATGGAACTAGGGTTTCGTCAACTGTAACGTATTCGAAAGGGATGAAACGGTAATGAAAGAGTCTGTTCCCACATATCAAAAATATTGCCCATAGGAGCAAATTTAGAAGATTCACGACGTGTACTCAGTGTCGATACCAGATCGAAGCGCAAATACTTCGCGATCAATTCGTACCGATTTCTCGACATAAATTGGTTTACACAAGTACGACCTTCGTCTTTCGACCACAGTGCGCGAATAACCTCTCCTCTACCTTTATAAACACCGGTAAGAATAGTAATGCCGATGTATTTTGAAATCTCTTCTTTGTTGGTAACAAAAGAAACTTTCTCAGCTTTTGCTTTGTTATTTGTGCATTCAACAATGATTTGAAGCATTTCCTCAGTAAAGAATATCTGCCAGATAGATAGAACAACTCCCGTTTTACACTTTTGTTGTGCATGCGCACTCAATCCACCTGCAGATCTCATCACATTGTGTGTTTGTCTTCGGCTATCGATGTGCGGTTCTCTACTCCATAGTGTTCCATCGCGTCCTACAACAGAAGAGTCATAGCTACAGTGAAACAGGACTATAATTATGTACATGTGCAGTAATTCTATTGAAATATACCGGTACAGTAAGAGCATAAAATTGAAATAGCCTATATAGACAAGCTTCTATGCATTGAAATGCATGTCTATTGAGATATGCAACTTATGACTGTTAATGTATAGGCCTACACTGTATGTACATTACAAAAATTCTAGTGAAATATACATTATGTACATGTACATGTAGGCTATAAAGGCCTACATGCAGCCTACACCACATGAGCATGCAGTCCTTACATTTGCATGAAGCTTGTCAGACATAGAATAATAATGCAGGGCATAGCTGGATCGAACAATAAACTTAATATTGAAATACTTGTACATCACACATTGATTGCACAGAATGAGCAATATATATTGAAATACATGTATGCACTATACATTTAATAATTCATCATGCTGAAAACTACACATGTACTTTCAGTACCTAAGCCTACTGAAATGTACAACGATGAAAGCAATTCCACTTTAGGTCTGCAGTCTGCACGAGACATTCACATTTTTTATATCATACTAACTTGTAAGAGGCTGTGCAAGCTGCTTCAAACATCTAAGTGGGATTCATATAGGCCTATACTGTCTAAAACTATTTCTGTGATCCATATTCTTTATTACCTGTGCATTAGTAATTCGACAATACGGTATAGAACTTCCTATGTAGGATAATAGAATAACGTTCATCAATAATTGATAGTATAATAGTGTCTTTTATAGGATACAGCCTTTTATATTACATTTGGGCTAGTAGTATATATTTCGCAGAATATTTGATAGATATGATAACTCTGAGCCGAGGCACAATTTATTATGAAAAGTTTCGTATATGTTACACACTTACCTTGATATGGGAATTGTTCTGTTTCCATTTCATATAGAGAGGTCTGTTGACTTTGTTGAATTTCATCTTGATTGTCACTATCTTCATCGTTGTAATGTTGAAGTGTTGGGCAGTTGATCTTCAAATATAATTTGCTGTTGGTCACCATCTTCATTGCCACTTCCTACATTTACTTCATAATCACTGTCGATGTCACTTTCGGATTCGAGACTATCATTGTCCTCACACAATTCCGTAATACGAGCCAAAGCTACTTCTGCAGCAAAACGACGTGCAGCCGCCATCACACACTATCTCAATGCGTAAACTGTTTTGCTGATTGAGAAAACGAACAACTACATTAACTCACTTGCGATCACGTGATGACGTTTAAATCAACAATAGCCATTCACGATTCGCGATTGTCATCACAGCTGCTGAATGGAGAACTAGTCACTCGCTTGCATTATAATGTCCAGATGCAAGTAATTTACAATATAATATCCAGTCAAGCTACAATAGGCCTATGCAAATAATGTAGTGGCCTTCGCTCAATAACTTGAAATATGAATTACGTAACTAATCAGTCAGATATAGATCACGATGAACATGTAACTAATGCTTGTATTCATAGCTATCTCTTTTAAATGCATCTTATTAAACTATTCATTCCTGGGTCAAATCGACCCATGTGGACGCCAACGCAATTATTTTTCATTGGTGTTCAAGGGTTAAGAAATCAAACTGACTATCGTGGTGTGTACGTAAAGCCTGATCTCACTCCAAGTAAGTTGGAACATGAACAAACATTACGTGCTGATTTGAAGCGTCGGAGAGATGCTGGGTTGAACGTTACCATTAGGAAAGGAAAAACTGTGCCGATTTCTACGTGACAAATTCCAAATGCTCCCATTTTTTTAATGATTAACGCCTGATCAATCGTTTCTCCTGGAAAAATGGATGATTTGAGACTATCCTGTTCGTGTTTTTCCCCAGACTTTCTCATTGTAACAGAGTCATGGCTTAACGATACACATGATACATTGCTTTTTCATATCGATGGTTCCCTTTCCGCTGTGATAGAGGTGGTCGCATCGGCGGTGGTGTGGTTGTTTGAGTGCATTCGCATATACAAGTTTTAAATATTCGTGAACTTCACTTTCGTGGTACCTCTGAATCATCGGTGGTATTTTTCAAAAGCGGCCGGAACCATCATGTATTTGTGGCTACCGTATATACATTCCACCTAATTTAGTCCATGGCCAACGAGAATTCATGCGTGTTTCACATGCGTGTTTTCATGCGTCAAAGTTTTCCCAAGTTTCAGTTTGCGTACAGATTGAAATCTGATACAACTAGTTGCCTTATTGGTATTCACGATGCTGTCACGAAGCTTTGGACCTTTGTGAAATGGACGGGTGTGTTTTGCTCAGCTATGATTTTTCGAGAGCGTTTGATACCATTGACCATTTAATTCTGATCAAAAAGTTAAGGACTCTGAACTATCCAAATGGTTTTGTTAAATTAATGATTTCTTATTTGTCAAACCGATTTCAGTGTGTTAAGGTCGGTGCTGTTACCAGCTCTTTTCTACCCATCTCCAGTAGTGCACTCCAAGGCTGTTTGTTGGGCCCATTTTTATTTGCAATCTATTGTTGCGATATTACGCCACTGACATGTTCAACGCAAACATTTTAATATGCTGATGACAGTTATGAGATTTTGCCAATATCAAAATTGTCAGTTTCTGCCCCCTCAGAAATGGCAAACTCTGAAATTTGTCATCTTAGGGATTGGCTGTACGCAATATTTTTCAAATTAGTGTTAATAAGACCAAAGCTATGTATTTTCCGAAGCGCTTTTCCGATGTCAATTTTGAAATCCCAATAAGCATTGTAACTGAGTTGAAAATGTTAGGTGTCACTTGGAGTTCGAACTTAAAGTGGAACGCGCATTTTGAGGAGATTGAAGTACGTTGTTCGAGAAGGCTATACCTCCTAAAAGTTTTGGAACCTCTTCTCAATCATGATGATTTATGGACTGTTTACCGAGCCAATATCGAGTGTGTCTTGCTTTATTGTTCTCCTCTGTATGGAATTTTGAGCTATGATTGTCGTAAGATAATTGAACGAATATTCAAACGTGTTCAGAAAATAATATGTTCACCAATTTGTAGTTGTAGCAATACTTTGATATCTTTTCAACAAAGGCGTTGTCGGTTCTACAATAATTTTTATAGAAAGTGTCACAAACCTGATCATCCGCTGTATGAAATTATTAATCATCATGCCAGTACTAGAAAAGACCGCAATCCTGTAAACTTTTCTGAAACGGAACATCGAAGAAATTGTTTTACTGTTTTGTCTACGATAATTTACAATAACTTATGTGAGCTTGTGTGTGATGAATTTGTTTTATGTCACTTTTGATTCTCATTTGGAAAATATAAACTTTATTCTCTCTTCTCTCACATCACAAGCAACCTGCCACTTGCAAAGCAAAATAACATAATCAAAGACAATGATTTCAATAAACTTTAAAATATGCAAACGGGTCCATATCACTTGTCAGATTCAAAAAATGAAACATGAATTTAGTGAATCACAAAATCATGTCGATGAAAATTCAATAAAAAACATGAAATTTACAGCCAAAAAAGCACAAATCGACTTTTCCTTGAAGACTTCCATTAAAATGCGGTCCATAAAATTCCCTTGATCAACAGCAATAGTTTGATTCGATTATCCGATTCGATAGCGCGGAAGTTTGATTCGATTATCCGATTCGATAGCGCGGAAGTTTGATTCGATTATTTGATTCGTTAGCGCGGAAGTTTGATTCGATTATCCGATTCGTTAGCGCGCAAGTTTGATTCGATTATCCGATTCGTTAGCGCGCAAGTTTGATTCGATTATCCGATTCGCTAGCGCGGAAGTTTGATTCGATTATCCGATTCGCTAGCGCGAAAGTTTGATTCGATTATTTGATTCGTTAGCGCTGAAGTTTGATTCGATTATTTGATTCGTTAGCGCTGAAGTTTGATTCGATTATTTGATTCGTTAGCGCGCAAGTTTGATTCGATTATCCGATTCGCTAGCTCGGAAGTTTGATTCGATTATTTGATTCGTTAGCGCTGAAGTTTGATTCGATTATTTGATTCGTTAGCGCGGAAGTTTGATTCGATTATCCGATTCGTTAGCGCGCAAGTTTGATTCGATTATCCGATTCGCTAGCGCGGAAGTTTGATTCAATTATCCGATTCGTTAGCGCGGAAGTTTGATTCGATTATCCGATTCGTTAGTGCGGAAGTTTGATTCGATTATTTGATTCGCTAGCGCGGACGTTTGATTCGATTATTTGATTCGTTAGCGCGGAAGTTTGATTCGGTTATTTTACTCGTTAGCGCGGACGTTTGATTCGATTATTTGATTCGCTATCTCGGAAGTTTGATTCGATTATCCGATTCGTTAGCTCGGAAGTTTGATTCGAACTTTAACGGTAATGAGAAAAAATGTTGAAGAAGAGTTCAGAAAATGCTCGTTCAGTTTCATGCTCACATCTTTTCCTATTGAAAAAATGCGATTTGTAAATTGAGTGTATTTTGAGCACTGCTCATCAAATACAACAACGGATACAAGTCTCTCATGGCTCATTTTAAAACTGGGAATGCAAACTCTCGATTGATGTATGGCACGTTGATGTACGACGCGATTGGAAGACATGAGAATCGATTGAATTTCAGCGAAATGTATGTGATCCGTTTTTTATCATCAGCTCTGTAGGAAATACAGTTTTGCTGGGAAACAGAGTCATGTGGCAGATCAAAATGAAGTTTATGGTCTGCTTTCCAATGTCCACTGTGGAAAACGAGAAATAATATATTATGCTAATCCAATATAGTATATGACTAAAATTTCAATTAATTCAAAACACAACATTTCAATTTCAATCAAATGGTTGAAAATAGCAATTTCATTTCAAGTTTTTTTTATCATTTCTTAAGTTACATGGAGATGGAGACATCGGTGTTGCATCATTTAGCCTTAAATGGGTGAACGCCCTCAGGTCTGTCAACATCCGGATTGAAGATGAAATCATTTTTGAACAATCATTCATTTCTTCTGACTTGGCCGTCACAGACAGCCTCCATTGTGAAAGAAGATGGCGGAGATCACCTGATATGCCATGACAACGGCGAGCTGAGCTGAAAGGAACTGAAACTAAATTGATACGTGCAAAGCCCTGGAGTCTGTCAACTCTATTCAGACGGTTCCACTTCGATGATATAGCGAGTGTGCATCAAATGATTTTCTCATTCATCACCGACGCTGATCAGCTGCTGTTCAACTCCTCTGTGTAAGTCGTTTCTAGTCGGTATGTAGAGAATTCTAAGAATTTCCGATAATTGATTAATCGAACGATATTTCATCAAAATCATTAGGTTATAAGGATCAAGAATGATTTCAATTGACTTGTTGTTGCAATTTCTATTCATTTCTACGTACTAGACAATGTCATTTCCCTTTTCCAGTATTCCAGTTTCCACATAAGGCAATGTCCTGTCTTTCTGCATATAAAAATTAATTCTCGCATTATCTTGTTGACCGTTCTGTCTAATCTATAACTTTTCTTGATTAAGGCTTAGCCTCTATTCAACTGAAGATAATTCGAAGTAAAATCATTTTAAATTAAAGCTTATTAATTTTTCAGAGATGGCGCACTTTGAAAATTGTATGTCTGATTACTGTTTGTGCACTTTGAATAAGAAAATATATGTTCCGATAAGTAAAGTTTTCTTAAAATCGAATTTTATCTTTTTTAAAGTTAGTTCATCGAAGTTGATTCTAAGAGATGTTGATAGCACAGCAATATTCGTATGGAACCAAACTTTTTCTCGTCATGTCTGATGGTTGGAAATGTTGAGCTACATACAATCATTTTAATATCAATATAAAGGCTATCCGAGTTTTCAGCAAACCCTACTGTAACATACGGTTCTGCTATAGTTTCTTGTCATGTCTGATAGTTGTGCAGATTCCACAAAAGTCTAGACGCACTTGTAGATTTTCAAGTTTCCGGATATATTTTGCAGTAACTCTACATTTTCGAACTAAATTTAACGTCACAATCATAGAGAAGACAATTCAATTATTAGATACCATGGTGTTGTGTTTCAATGTTACCAACAAACATTATTCAAGAATTCTTAAGATTTGATCATAATACGAAGTTCGGTGATAAGACCACAGAATTTATACGAAGCGTTGATCTGAAGACGCACGTGAACTATTTCGTTCCAAGGATAGCCTCCAGACTTCAATATGGCTTCTAAACTCCTTGGCACCCACCAACTTTTCGCAGGCCTTCAGTGTTGATTTTAAGTTTTCATGAATTCCTTGTTAGTCTGACAAAGTCTTGCACCTGTTTTAATCGATTCTTGCATTTACTGGTGAGTTACTTCATTTTACAGGTGAGCTACTTGATAACTTTATATTTCTATCTGATGAAATGCTTGCTAACTGTACATGTATATGTGTCATGCATTGTATAATGACCGGCTCCCCAAAACTTATTAATAAAGTTTATAAATAAATTGTGATTGTTGCATGAAAAAGAAATTAGCTCAAGAAAAGCAGTTCGTTAAAATAGTGCTCTACGATAGATCGCTCTGCTTCAGATGTAATGCAAAACTTACACTCACACTTGCAACAAAAGGATGGCTGTGAGAAAAACAGATACCAAAAGCTCATTCAGAAAGCTAAAATCCTGCACGAAGATCCCTAAAATTAAGTCTGAGTCGTTGATGAAGAAACTACATAGAAATAGTAGTCGAATAGTCAAAACATACACGTACGTTTCATTTCACAGTGATCGATGACCTCAGATCGAATTTTCTTTTGACTTGTTCGTAGACAAGAAGCAAAGCAGACGATATCACGATTTGCCTCCGTTAAGGTTGTTAAGAAATTTATTTTCAGTTTGAAACTCCACCATTGAGTGATGTACATGTTTCACGTGATTGCGAAGAATGACAGTGCTGCAGGAAACTGAAGCAAAATTGCAGTTTCTGAACTTCAATTGTACTTAGTAGGGTAGGGTGGGGTAAGACGCCCACATCGACTTCTCAGAAGTCAAAAATGATGCAGGATATTTAATCCCTCCCAGGGGTAATACTCATGAAAAGTGGGCTGGAACCCAAAAATCATTGAATTTTCATCATTAGTTTAGAAAATATGCTGCTTTCTCAATTTCGATGCTTTTGATGTAACTTTTTTTGAAGTTAATGATAATTTGACCAAGAAGTGACTTACATGTACTTTTCTAACTGTTTTTCAAGAGGTTGTTATTCAAAAACTATGCATCGTTAAAACAAGTGAAAGGAGTTCTAAAATGAGAATGTACCCAAAAAACACATGCAAAAATTTCAGGGTTATCGAATGAACATTTTACGAATAATGGTATTTCCATAATAGAACTTTGAATTTCTGCAAGGAAAAATTATCTAAAATTAGTTGTATCGTGGATTTGTGAAAAGTGAGCATATAAGGTGACTTTATTACTGTTCTGATGGAAATTAATGTTTTCCTGAACTAAACTTCAAATATTTAAATAATTGATATCTTTAATATTAAATTAATAGTATATTGAATCCAAGGTTTTAATTTATTAATGTAGGCCTATAGTGCTATTACAAGAATGATAATAGCTCATTTTATCTCTTGAATTCATTTTTTGAAAAGGGTCATTATAAGTATTAGTATTAAAAGTAAAATTCATAATTTTATTTAGAATGATTGATTTTAGCAATAATCATGCGGTGCACTACATCACTTTGTCAAAAATTCTTGAAGAGTAAACGTAGGCCTACCTGCGTGCAGGCCTAGGTCATTTTATAAAATTTGAACATTTTCGTTAATATTTGGACATTTGCTTTATGATGAAGATATTTTGACATGTGTGCTATGTAAATGATATCAGCTCGTTAAAATGAGTAAGAAAAGTGCCTCAGAATGGATATTTTGACAAGGAAACACAGAGAAAGGATGATTTGTTTGAATAAATTAATAATCACTTAAAAAAATCACTTAAAATTCTCATATTTCAATTCTATGTATCATGGATTAAGATGACATTTTTCAATCTATAATCTAATAGTTACTATAAATTTGTCCACATCAATATTGCAACACTAAACATTTTCAGGATTATCAACGTATAGACTAAAAATGTTAAAGAGTGAAAATGACCTACATGTTTCATTCGAAATCTTCCAGATATTCCATGAAGTTATAACTTGTCTTTCAGACCAATTGAATGGTACAGGAATAGTGTCCATTCTTTGAGTATTGCGTAACGTTGAAAATTCCACCTCACAGGTCTTTTAAATGATAGTCTTAATCCCAAATATATTTAGTGCTCATCAAAATCATCAGTATTTTGCATAAGCTAATAGTTCTAGCCACTTTAGGAGCTATATGAGGTGCAAAATGTGTTGCAATTTTAATCTCGAGTGCTTAGTGCAAAAGATGGTGTGATTTTTATAACTATTGGCGCTGTAGTTTGAGAGAAGATGCTATTGATAAAATAGTTAGTTGATTTTGTGATAAAATTTGACAAATTTTCACTCTTTTGTTTCGATTCAACTTAATCTATTTGCACTTGAGATAAAGCTATCATAATTTCTAACACATTTCCTGAATTGTTAGACCGCTATCTTTTCAATGGCATAAGCTGTTACTTACTCGAGGAATTTTATCAACACGAAAATAAGTGTAGAGTGAGATCAATGGATATGTACCTACATGTAGGTACTTGGTCAAATTATCATTAAATGAAGCATTATAAAGCATTCAGACATCATTTTAAAATCTTTAATGTAGGAGATTTAAGTTTACGCATCACTAGATACGAATTGAATATTTCACTTGATTCAGTTTAACGTTTTCATCCGAAAACAGATTGAAGAAAAAAGATACAGCTGGGGACAAGACGAACTCCTACGTGGCGGGGAAGGACGTATTGCAGGCTGTTTAGTATACTTATATTAAACAATCGGTCTTGATTGTCAGCTTACTGAATTCATGATGAATGCTTCCAGATGTCAAATTGTGAGTAAATGTCATCAGCAAACTGTTGATGTAAAAAAATAAATATACCCATACATACATTAAATTACCTTTCGGTCATCACATCGACGCATCAACGTCATCACATCGACGGCCTCATATCAGAAACTCGGCTACAGATTTCCTCATAGTACTGATATGTGGTTTAGCACACATGCTGTATCTTGCAAGAACCAAATATAAATATATACCACTACCAAAAGAAATTTTCGAGAACTTTCTTGAGTGGAAAAAACGGACCACTTCTTGCTGGATTTTACCATATATTCATAAACCGATCAAAGCATAATACCTATGCATTCAGAACAGTTCTCCTTTCTATAGCCTAATGAAAGAGCATATTCCACACGACTTTCGTCTTCAGATAGGCCAGAGCTGCTACGCAACATCTTATTTCTATAATAGATATCAAATTGAAATATAATTTGAATGCATGAAGCCTATTACTTTACGAGAATAACATAGGCACAAAGCATGCATTATAATTGGCAGTGTGATAATGATCCTTATTTTCCAATGATTTTTGCATTTTCTGCTTTACAGATTTCCTTCGAACATTTGAAATGGCGACTGCTGTTGATTTAGGTAAGTTTTGCGTGTTGTCTACATGGATAAATAGTGAAAGCATGCCCACACGTTTGTGCTTCCGCGTTTAGTCTTATTTCAGGCGCAATCAGCGTGTCACTTTCACCAGTCACAGTTTCATACCTTCATCAACGTGTCTACAGTGATCGTCCCAAAACTCTTTCTTCAATTTGCTCATTTGTCATATTGCAGCATTGGATTGAATAGATGTGATGTTTCAGAGCTTTCTCTTGTGTATTTTAAAATATTTGCTTCTTTGAGTTGACATGGAAATTCCTTCAGAAGTACAAGTGGTGAGATGTCCTGAATATGCTTGCCGATTGGTAACAAATATGAAATATCCATTTGAAATCAATGTTAGATATCCATGGACAGATGACAGACATAAATGTGAAAAACAGTTCATTTGTGGAATATTGTCCGATTATGCTTAATTAATAGCGTATTGGTCTTGTGGTGGTACGGTGTTTCGGGAAAAGCTGTTCTCTAGATGAGCTGGTATTGATCGTAACAGGGGTGATTTTGACAGGATTCATGAATGTTTCGTAAGGCTATTGTAGTTAGAGGCAGCAGATCTTATACCAGGTCATTCAAAGAACAGTTGATGTTGATCGGCGAAATCTACGGTCATCTGCATGCAAATTCTCAGATAGAATTGCAGATTTGACGTTATGAGTTTGTTTATATCCATGCCGCTAATAGACTCAAAGTAACGAAGTTAATTTTATAAATGCTAGCAACATGAAGCTACGAAATGATAGTTTGGTCATTGACTTACGTAAGCCCTTAAATGTGATCTTATCTATGCAATGGTATATCCATGAACTCCTGTATGTAATGGTTGTATCATGGCTAAGTCTAGTTTAACAGGGCTCAACAAGGTCAATTACCCGAAGGTGAAGCCTGTCGTGAGCCACATTTACCCATGATGTAACCGCTTGCCTGCACACGGTACTTTTGACGTCCAATCTATGTAGAGGACTAGCTAACAACGATAGGAATACCAATGTCGAATACCGGTTGTGCTTATATAATTGTGACGGGTTCCCTCGAATGACCAAATTTTATACGTACACGTTGCTTTTGGTGTCCACTATGTCTGTATCCAGGGATGCAACGGATTTGAAAAGTAAAGCGAATCATCATATCTAAATCAATTTTATTCTATACTCGGGAAAGACATTTTTGATTTTCATGGTGCCGAAGCGTTGCTGTAGACTTGTTTAACTTCGATTCGAGAGGATATCACTCGATGCAGCTTGAGGAAATCGAATCTGGCTCTAGAAGTATCAGCGTCTGCAAAATTGTGATGAAATTTCCGACCAGCTGGAGTTTTGCAAAATTTTCCATGTCACCTCACCAATTCGTCGGTCATCGATGTAGGACGAATTGTTTAGATAAAATAGAACTTTCGCAGATGTCATCATAATTTCGATCATCTGATTCTATCAACTCAATTTACATCAATATCTGTTTTCCTTATTTAACACCTGCTTGTTTATATTTTGGATCTGAATCATTAATGTTGTGAATTTGACATGCGTTCATTAGGCGTGATTATGCAGATGTTTTGGTGGTGTGAAGCCTACAGAATCTACAAATTATCGAACAACGATTGGCATGGAAGTTAACGAAGATATGGAAAACATTGCCATCAATATACATGCTCTGCCATATTCATTCAAACTTATCCGACAAATGTATTTATTGTTGAATCCGTTTTTTGGAAAGCGCGATGCGAAACTAGAACTCTACTTTGTGTACTTTAAAACTGCGCCATATTTGCAATGCGGCTGAAAGCCGTTCCACTGCGCCGAATTAACATCTTTCATTTAGGAAAGTCAATGTCCTCGAAGACAGAGCATGTATTGATTTTGCTGAAAATTATCACATTTTGAATATCGTACATTTTTGAGGGAGTCGGTCTGTCAGCAGACCTATGTGGTAATTAGTTTGAGGCAATAAATAAACAATCGATTAATATTGCAGATAAAAGGAAGCCGTCTGAATTTGGTGATAAAATGTCGCTTAATGCTGAATGTTTTTGGTTTGAATTCACAAAAGTACTGAAGTTTTTTCATGTTTAGGAAAATCAAGAGCCACATGCTAATGTTTGCAGGGTTCCCATTTGGCGCAGCTGTGCCATTTGGCGCAGCTCTGCTAATCTTGGCATTACTGTGCGATTGCGCGAATTTTTAGAATGCTGCTCTAATTTTGTGAAAGTCACTTGTCAAAATATAAAACAGGAGAACACGTTCAGAAACAGACATTAAAAATCAAGGTGATGATTTGGTACCACTGTATGAATATTCAAGTTGCCTTTACGATATATTTGCATATTTTTGTATTACTTAGGTAGGTGCAGATATTACCAGTTAATTTTAGTATAGCAATGCAATGGATCCATGTCTTGCATTTCAGTCTAGAGTAGAAAAACAGGCTAATTTTGCTATCGATGAACTCTTGAACGCAATAATTAGATGACGCTTAAACGTATTTCGATCCAGTTTATTTTGTTGAAGATTTTGCGCTGGTCTTTAACCAACAATGTTTATGCATTTATTGAATATACAGTCCGTTTTTTAACAGTGTTGTCATTTTATTTGATGTAATGTGGCTGTGTTCAAAAATTTTTTGTAATCACAAAATTATCTGCCGGTTTACGTAGTAACAGGACTGTACATGCGCATCGTCGAACGGGGCAACAGTCACATTCCCCTTTGTATTTATCAGTATTTTTAATTGTAATTGATTGGGCCTGTAAATTTGACGGAAATTTCTAGTGCACAATGACGATTAGGTCCCTGCGCAATTTTTGAGGAAACTTACAGTAGGACTATCGCTTGGAAACATCAGACTGTGGTCGCGATAAGATAAATTCGCTCTATCATGATCTGGTCTAATGCCAGTGCGTGCATTGCCGTAATAGTGTTAGATGAAATTGATACTAAATCTGCAATATATGAATCATATTTATTATAATATTACACAATCTTGCTTTTGATGACAACATTGCTATGCTCAATATGAGAGTAATATATAGCGTTAGAACATCTTCATATAGGTCTAATTTAATATGCCGTATTTATATAGCGCTGTATCATAAAGAGGCTCACAGCACAAAACGGATGCAAAAATGCAAGTCACAAAAAAATGAAGTTAGAAAAATTAAGAGAAAGCTTAATCTCAGCTTAATCATCAGAATCTTCCTCCAACAACGCTTGAAAACGAGCAGGCAGATTGCAATGGAATATGAAGTTTTCAGAGCATTTAGAACAAAGGACGTAGTTTTGTGTTTTTGCTACTTTTGTTAGTAACACTAGATAAAGCAGACTGGTTTCTTTAACAGTTTGAATTGGTAGGACACGATGTTATGCAATTTTCTATTCCAGCGATCGCTAACATTATTGAATTTGCTTCTGACTTTCCTTTGATTATTGATCTTCCTTTTATTTCTGTTTTTACGGTCATAGTCATTTTTATAAAATACAAAATATGATTAAACGAAAAGTACGAAGCCCAGAGTCATAATTTTTGACATGGAATGTCTTCAGGTCACTTCCTGTGATGTGCATGTGCTTTTATCATGCATCTAAGCGGCAATGTATGTGAGAATGTGGATAAAGTTGCTCAAAATGCTTGTGTTTGCCGACATTAAAGAGGCTCCCCTAATCTAAATGTATTTAGTTTTATAGACAGAGGTGCATGAAGATGAAAGGAAATGACCTGAAGACATTCCATGCCAAAAATTATGACTCTTGACTTAGAACTTTTCGTTTAATCAGAGAAAAAAATGGAATATGCGTCTCATTGGATTTTCATGTTTTTCTTTGATCCTGTCTGACAAGAAGAGGAACTCACTAGAACTCGGCAGACGTGCAGATTCGTAGTAGGCATAGGGTGTACATCATTCTGTGAATGTCTCACTTTCGGCCTTGCTATTGAACTACATGTACGTCCTGTTTATCACCTTCAACTTGTTCTTGAAATAATAATTATTGAAACGTTTCAGTCTTAGAATAAATAATGCATCAACATCACTTGTTCTCCTACATCGATGACGAAACTTTTCAACATGAAAGTTAACATGGAATATTTTTCCATTGCAGACGTTTGGAAGGTATTTGTTACCGCTGACGATGAAGAACTAGAAAGGAATTATCGTCTGCCGCCTCAGACTCTACTAAGCGAGATCTTAGCAAGATGGCAACTCCATCAAGGTCTTTCTGGTGATTGGAGATTTATGTCAGAGGATAGACAGATTGAGTACGATATCAATCTATCATTGTGGGAAGTTGGTGAGAGAATAGCAGGATCAAAAGTGATAGTATTGACAGCTGAGCTGCCCAACTTGCCGGCTACAAAGGTGACAGAGAACATTCATCTCTTCATGAACGGGAAAGCTAAGAAGATCTCCGTCAAACCGCACTATCGATTGAGCAAAGTCATTCCAAACATCCCAGCAGACGCCGTACTGCAGTATGACGGCAAACTGATCAATAAGAATCGAAGAATAAAGCAATTAGGTATCACTGAAAACGGGGTTGTTTCTGTTCATCAATCATTCAATGTTGAACTATCAGAGGGTATACAAAGGAACGTCTGTGCCTCACAGGGCTCTTCTGCAAGTCATGTGAAGCAGAAATTAAAAGAATATGAAAGCAATGATTGCTGCCTCAAAGCAAATGATCGAATCCTTGGAGAAAATGAGCCGCTACAAGCCCACATGGGGCCAATGAAGGTCCACAGACTGAAGTTTGTCGTCAGGATGGGTGAGAAGGAGTTCAGCTGGAAAGTCAACGGAGGTCAAGTGCAATATCATCATTTCATTGCCCGACTGGCGGAGATCTCAGGAATTAGCAGAATGACCTTATCACGGGAGGTATTTGTCTGCATCGGATGTCGAAGACGGATATATCGCGAGGATGAAGAGTTCCAGGCATTGAATATCGATTGTTGTCGCCAGCGATCTCTCATTCTCAAAGTAGAAGAACGTGTCAATCGCAAAGGTAAGCCATTGAGATGTTCTTTTCTTCAGGGGACTATCCGTCTACCTGCAATACCGTCTCATTTGAAGTATGAATGACTTCGATGGAAAGTGACATCTTGGTGTAGCTGCAAGCCTTCCTCAGTCACATTGTGACAACGTAGCCTCAACTTTCTATTGACTTCACTGTGATTGAAAGAAAATTATAGGACATGGATATCGAGGTTGATGAGAGAAAACTAGCCGTGACATTGTTGAACGGTTTCCATGGTAACATTTATTTCTATGACAGAAGCTATTGGGGCTGTTCATTAACTAAAATTCTGCCGACTTAGCGAACGACGATATAACACCGAAACCGTCTGAATATTCTGCCACTTTCGGTGTTATACCGTCGTTCATTAAGTCGGCAGATTACGCATGCAGAGAGTTTCTACTAACGACATTCTGACTCCCTGGAAAGACGTGACCAGCGGCGTTCCTCAGGGATCCATCCTAGGCCCCTTGCTTTTCATCCTCATGATTGATGACCTTCCCCAACTCCCCGACACTCGTTTAGTTGCATACGCTGACGATATTACTTTACTTCATCTATGCGATCCTGACTCTGTTAATAGCTTTCAGTCTGTGGTTGATTCCTTTATTTCCTGGTCAGAAGCCAAGAAGCTGTCTATTAATGTAAAGAAAACTAAATGCTTAACTGCTTGCCGTCTTTCTCACAGTCCCACACCTGTCCCCGTTTTTATCCATGGTTGTGCTGTTGAACGTGTGAATGATTTGAAGATTTTGGGAGTGTTTTTCGAAAATGATCTTTCATGGAATTATCAATTTCCCTTTTTATTTAGAAAATGCTGCCGTGGACTTTCTCTTGTAAAAAGGATAAGGAGTAACTGTAGCGACCCGCAAACCATCTGGCAGGCCTATATGGCCTTTGTTTTCAGTCACGTTGCTTACTGCTGGCCATTGTTGTGCGACATGAAAGTTGCTAATTTACGTAGGTTAGAGAGGCTTGATCGTGTTGCCCGTCGATGGGCTGGTGTCTCGGACAAGCAACCTCTCGGCTGTATGTTTGAGAATATTTGTAGACGCCTCATTGTAAAAATTTCCAAATGTAAATATACTCATCCTCTCTCCCAATTTTTTATTGTACGCAACAATGTTTCGTGTGACATGCGACACCAACGTGTTCTTCTGCCTCAGAGGAGGAATCGAGCTTTCTACCGGAATTCTTTTGTTAAATTTTCTCATTTTTCTTGATGCCTGATGTACATGTTTCCGTTCCCTCCCTGTCATATACCGCTTTCGTATTGACCAATAAAGATTTTCTATTTCTATTTCTATTTCTATTTCTGCCAGCAGAATATTAAGTCGGTTTAATTTTCTGTCGGCAGAATTTTAGTTAATGAACAGCCCCATTATACGAATAGATTTGACATAAACACGAATTCAAAAACAAACGCATATTAACATGCTGTCATGCCATGGTCTAGAGGGGATATGAACATTCGACTCTGAAGTAGACTGATAACCCACTCCCATTTGATCCCCTCGAATTCTCTCATTCTGATGGTATATGGAATCAGTTAGGTCTTTTGCTTTGCTCAAGTAATTATTGTTGCCAGCGATGTGACAGGCACATGGATTATATTTAACTCATCATTCCATGTTGCTATTATGGTTTTGTGATTGAGCATGCTTATAAACTTGATTTTGAAAATGGTTAACTGTTTGTTTTAAAATAGTTTTGTCAGTTGGTTATTTTTATAAGTAGTATGCAAAGGGTATTGGGCCGTAAGTTAAGAAGACAACTGTTGATTTCTTTGATCGTCCTTTTCTGGTAATCGATGGGCAACCATTTTCGAGCTGTTTTGACAATAATAGTTTGTACGTATTATCAGTATGATAATTTATTCGGTTCACCATTGACGTAATTGCTTAATTTGAAAATCGAAGACAAGGTCAATAATAAATTGTATCGAAGAGCTTTCGACTACGTCTTTGTCAAGTATGATAAGCATAAATGTCGGTCGAGTTTGTTAATTCTCTCCTTTTCCCGTGATTCATTTATCTTATTGACTTCATTTTTATTAGGAATTAGAGCAATTTGGTGGAAAGTTTTGAAACTCACCGTGAACCCACGGAGCCGAATTTTATCCCCATTTGAAGGGTATTTGAGCAATCAGAGGCGTTAGTGCCAAGTGATCTCTGCTGTTCTTATTGATCTGCACAACTTTCGCGATGCCTTCGAAAATGACCTTGTGAAATCTGTATTGGCATCCGAGGCCATGAATGCACATAGAGATGATCAACGGGATACCGGCAATCACTACGTAACTGACGTAAGGGTGCGTTTACACGTGCAAACTTATTGCAGACACTTTTCGATCCATGATGAGTCAGAAAACAATAGACAGACAATGGAAGCAAACCTTCAATATGCTTCGTGCGTCACCAGACAACAGCATTTAGTGAATGTTGATAAAGAGAAATGCACTGATCTCACCAGCTTATTATGAGAGTCAGTAAAAAGTGGCAGCTAAAGTTGCACGTGTAAACTCACCCTACGTCAAGCAGTAGTCACGCAGATTGGATGAATCTTGATAGAAAAATATCCGCCGTAGGAATGATCTGATTGTCAGAAAACTTCGAATACATGTAGATGAGGATACCCTCTTACAAAAATTATGCAAATCGGAAAAGTACTTTTTGAATTAGAGACGATATCGTGAAGTGTAGTATTGTCGGCGGTCGTCTGATTTCGTCCGTTCAACGCATTGCTTTTACTCGTGTGAGCTTTGTTGTCTCACCAAAGTTTTGGCCCCAATATGTCTGCCTAATGAATTCTTCATTTTTAAGTATTTGGGACCTTTGAAATATGAATTTCCGCCCAAGTCCCCGTTGTCCCATTCTCATCCCTGTGTACGTCTCATCGACTGCAATTCTAAGTTTTTCGATGACTTCTAACCTATTACAACTTGCAAACCATTGCAAGGGATGTGGCCCAAGGCTGTTAGCCCTCCACGAGGTGTCGCGATGTGAATTTGTTGGCCTCATGTGCTAAGACAATTCAATGTGCTGACATCGCTACACTTCAAGTCATCCTCTCTTACTTGTACAGCATCTGTACAGTTCGTACAGCTGTTGGTTGTTATTGTGGTAGAAGACATCGTCTCTTATTTATACAGCATTTGTGCAATTCGTACAGCTGTTGGCTGTTATTGTGGTAGAAGATATCCTCTCCTATTCATACAGCATTTGTACAATTCGTACAGCTGTTGGTTGTTATTGTGGTAGAAGATATCCTCTCTTATTCATACAGCATTTGTGCAATTCGTACAGCTGTTGGCTGTTATTGTGGTAGAAGATATCCTCTTATTCATACAGCATTTGTACAGTTCGTACAGCTGTTGGTTGTTATTGTGGTAGAAGATATCCTCTCTTATTCATACAGCATTTGTACAATTCGTACAGCTGTTGGTTGTTATTGTGGTAGAAGATATCCTCTTATTCATACAGCATTTGTACAATTCGTACAGCTGTTGGTTGTCATTGTGGTAGAAGATATCCTCTCTTATTCATACAGCATTTGTGCAATTCGTACAGCTGTTGGCTGTTATTGTGGTAGAAGATATCCTCTCTTATTCATACAGCATTTGTGCAATTCGTACAGCTGTTGGTTGTTATTGTGGTAGAAGATATCCTCTCCTATTCATACAGCATTTGTACAATTCGTACAGCTGTTGGTTGTTATTGTGGTAGAAGATATCCTCTCTCATTCATACAGTATTTGTACAATTCGTACAGCTGTTGGTTGTTATTGTGGTAGAAGATATCCTCTCTCATTCATACAGTATTTGTACAATTCGTACCGCTGTTGGTTGTTGTTGTGGTAGAAGATATCGTCTCTTAGTCATACAGTATTTGTACAGTTCGTACAGCTGTTGGTTGTTCTTGTGGTACAGTAGAAGATATCCTCTCTTATTCATACAGTATTTGTACAGTTCGTACAGCTGTTGGTTGTCATTGTGGTAGAAGATATCCTCTCCTATTCATACAGCATTTGTACAATTCGTACAGTTGTTGGTTGTCATTGTGGTAGAAGATATCCTCTTATTCATACAGCATTTGTACAATTCGCACAGCTGTTGGTTGTTATTGTGGTAGAAGATATCCTCTCTTATTCATACAGTATTTGTACAATTCGTACAGCTGTTGGTTGTCATTGTGGTAGAAGATATCCTCTCTTATTCATACAGTATTTGTACAATTCGTACAGCTGTTGGTTGTCATTGTGGTAGGAGATATCCTCTCTTATTCATACAGTTTTTGTACAATTCGTACAGCTGTTGGTTCTCATTGTGGTAGGAGGTATCCTCTCTTATTCATACAGCATTTGTACAATTCGTACAGTTGTTGGTTGTCATTGTGGTAGAAGATATCCTCTCTTATTCATACAGTATTTGTGCAATTCGTACAGCTGCTGGTTGTTATTGTGGTGGGAGATATCCTCTCTTATTCATACAGTATTTGCACAATTCGTACAGCTGTTGGTTGTTATTGTGGTAGAAGATATCCTCTCTTATTCATACAGCATTTGTGCAATTCGTACAACTTTTGGTTGTTATTGTGGTAGAAGACATCCTCTCCTATTCATACAGCATTTGTGCAATTCGTACAGCTGTTGGTTGTTCTTGTGGTAGAAGATATCGTCTCTTATTCATACAGCATTTGTACAATTCGTACAACTTTTGGTTGTTATTGTGGTAGAAGATATCCTCTCCTATTCATACAGCATTTGTACAATTCGTACAGCTGTTGGTTGTTCTTGTGGTAGGAGATATCCTCTCTTATTCATACAGTATTTGTACAATTCGTACAGCTGCTGGTTGTCATTGTGGTGGGAGATATCCTCTCCTATTCATACAGTATTTGTACAATTCGTACAGCTGTTGGATGTTATTGTGGTAGAAGATATCCTCTCTTATTCATACAGCATTTGTACAATTCGTACAGCTGTTGGTTGTCATTGTGGTAGAAGATATCCTCTCTTATTCATACAGCATTTGTACAATTCGTACAGCTGTTGGTTGTCATTGTGGTAGAAGATATCCTCTCTTATTCATACAGCATTTGTACAATTCGTACCGCTGTTGGTTGTTATTGTGGTAGAAGATATCCTCTCTTATTCGTACGGCATTTGTACAATTCGTACAGCTGTTGGATGTCATTGTGGTAGGAGATATCCTCTCTTATTCATACAGCATTTGTACAATTCGTACAGTTGTTGGTTGTCATTGTGGTAGGAGATATCCTCTCTTATTCATACAGTATTTGTACAATTCGTACAGCTGTTGGTTGTTATTGTGGTAGAAGATATCCTCTCTTATTCATACAGCATTTGTACAATTCGTACAGTTGTTGGTTGTCATTGTGGTAGAAGATATCCTCTCTTATTCATACAACATTTGTACAATTCGTACAGCTGTTGGTTGTTATTGTGGTGGGAGATATCCTCACGTGTAGAAGTGAAGCAGAGCTGACATATTTGAATGCGTGGGGCCGCCCATTCTTGCGCAAATTTCAAAGGGCAGCGTTTGACCTGCGACTGCCGTGATACCATCGATCTCATCTGCTGATAAATGAAACGAATTGTTCCTCCTTGCAGACTGCGGAACGTCCACAATTTGTATTACACAGAGACAGCCACCAGCGGGAAGATCAAGGATGACAAGACGAAGGACTTTCCTCGACTGTCATCAAGTGAAAGGTGAGACTGAGTTATGGACGTCCTAGCATTGTCTAAGTGTCATTGTTCTTGCAGTTTCCGGCAGTCAGACTCCACAGACAGGTGAGTACTATCCTGTCCAACAACAGGTCGCAAGAATTCTCTTGAATTGTCGCGAAGGCGCAGCTAGAAAAATACTATTCTGAAGCAAATTCAGACACTGCATAATTCTAGATACCATAATGTGCCCATTGTAGCTTCTATTCAGCTGAATAGCCTTAGCAGGCGTTTGACTTGACGCCCGGTGTGAGGGAATAGTTATTTACGCAATTCCATCATTTATTGCATTTTTTGAGATCAACAAGTCTATGGAGAGTCCGAAGGGCTGGCATACTTTGTTGATCGAGAATATTGCAATTAAGATGGATACTTTGCAATAATTTGATGTTTCACAAGATTGTCAGAATTTATGACCATCAGACTTTCATAGCTATGAAAAATCTACCTCTATTTGTTATGGAATTGTAGATATCAGCGGTATTTCCTGAGATTTCTATGTAGAATTCACCGTTTTAGTGGATGAAAACTTTCTATGTGCTGATGTATTCCAATGAAGGAGTACAACATAGACTGTATATTTCACGTAATAATTATTTACACGAAACTGGCAAAGCGTCATTTTACAATACGAGGTAAACTTTCTATGACGAGAGAGCGCAGCGATTTTATTAATTCATGGACATTAAGGCACATGTCTATCAGATATCATTAGTCGTATTGTACAATGTGTCGGTCAAAATACTCGTTAAGGAATTTAAAACAACGCCTATAGTTCAGTCTACGCTTTCCTAAGCATACTATCGGTAAATGAATTCAGCTTGCTAATCCCTGGATCAGAAAAAGTCGGTATTTTGAAAACCCTACCATACAGGTAGTTAGACTTATTCCTTCGCCTAATCTTCATCCGGTGTGATCACATAAGATACCAAGATGAGTGCTTGATTCTCAAACATCAGCAGAAGTGTTATTTTCAAGAAAATTGTTGAATGTTACAAAGACATAATGAAAGTTTGGTGCGAGTTAATATAACCGGGTATATTAAGTGGAAAACTCCGGTCACATTATGCCAGCATACCAAGATAATGAAAGTAAACCACGTGATGTAAGTATGTTGAAGCCTAAGCCTGTTGATAATGTTCTGAATTCAAGAAAATGTCTAAGAATGTATATTTCGTGTACAAGAAAGAGAAGATGTAAAGGATGAGCACTAATTTACGTAAGGATTTAACAATCCAATAAATTTGATAGGAATAGATGTCTGCAGATATGATCAATGACTTGTTTCTACGAAGGACGACGAAATATTTCATTGTCTTCCTAAGGTTGTTGATTAAGAACTCCCTCAAACCCCATGCTATCCAAACATTTGCTTGGTCTATCTGGTTCGAATGCTGGTACAACTATATGCGGTTAGGGCTGTCATCCATTTGTGTCATACACATGTTAGTCATCACAAATCCAAACTCACTGAAATTCTGTAACTATTTTGCATTCTTTTTTACAGAAATTTTAACAAAAGATACTGCCATGCAGCACCCCCCTCAACAACCTAAAGGTAAGTGTGAACCTTCTGTCATTGTCTACTGATACCAGACCTGAATATTTCATCCATTCGTGATCTTCGTGATTTTGAAATAGATAAACATTATGACCACCTGGTCGACAAACCCCCTCTCTGCTGTTGACAGGGGGGCAAGGTTTGACCTTCGGTTTTGGGTCGACCTTGTGTAAGTGATACAAAACTTTGGTCTTCTATTAATGCTGCACATACACAAATCAAGTAACAAAACTTAACATTTTGACTTGAATCTTAGGAGAAGTACATGATAAGAGCATGAAGTTCTGATTTTTTATCAAAATTGCACTCAATTCACAGAATATTTCATAAACGGAGTGATTATTAGCTATTTCTCATGGGCCCAACAGAAGTTTTGGCCTATAGAAGAATCTTCATGTCAGCACAAAATACAGAGAATGCACTTCGTTTACTTGATTCTATTTATTTATTGAAACTAGGGTTTTGGGTTTTGCCCAACCTTGCCAGGGGCCGTCAGGTGTTCGGTGGGCCAACCTGACAGGGCACGGTGCTCCGCACACCTGACGGGGCAGCCCACAGGTCCCATGGTGTGAGAGATGTTTGTATGTGAATGCAAGAGAAGAGGTGTCTTGTTGTATGTGGTTGTGATTCGCATAGGGGGGCAAAGAGATGAAGAGTAGACAGAAGGGTTTACTTTGTGGAGATGCTCCTTTAATAAGGATGGTTTGTTGGTGCGGAGTTGTGCCAATGTTCTGCGTGTGCATCAGTCGAGTGTTTGTTCTGATTTGTGAACTGTGGGGGGGATTGCGTTTATGACCTTGTTGTTTTGTCTGTTCGTGAGGCATGTGCCGCCGTGTTGGGTGTTTGTTTGTTTGAGTAGCTGTTTTGTCGTTGCGTTGGATCACTGTGTGGAAGGAGATGAGGCGTACGTCCTTGTGTTGAAAATTGTGGGTTTTTGTTGTCTGTGAGGTGGTGGTTGTTGCGTGATGAGATGAAGAGGGTGCTGTTGACATTTTGCTTTGTTTAGAAGATGTTTTGCGAGGAGTATGAGGTGTTCAGCAATGGTGAGGACCTGTGTTTCATCGTGTAGGTGCTGTGTATGTGTGTACATAGATAGCCGTCAATATGATGCAATCAGTATGGTATCTCCATCTACGGTGCTATCGACCTTTTCTGCAGTGTGATACATAAATCATGACGTAAATCAAAATTGATGTCATTTACTCAGTTGATGCAAACCAAATGCACCATAACGATGGAGTGATGTTGTACATTTTGTATGTAACATTGCAATAAACAATCTATGACGTTTCCAAGATATGAACGAAGTACATGTTATTTCATGTTCTTCAAGGTTCGTCGCAGATAATCCCGACAACTTCACTACAGAAGTCAATGGCTTTTGGTCCCAGATTTCTATGGTGATGATGGAAGGATCTCCGTCTATACTGTATAAGATGCATAGATATCGAAGTCAGATAAGTTCACTCTTTCAACACAATCTGTTGTACGTTACAGTAGTGTCGGGCGGGGGCCTTTTTTTTACAGAATTTTCACCCCTAGCACCGCTGCGAGCCATGAACGAAGCTAGGCGTTACTCAATTAAAAAAATTGGAAATTGCATTATTTTAAATAAAAGCAAAATAGCAAATCTTCTAATCTGATTCAGGTGTCCCTATCAGAAGCCGGTTCGCCGCCTCTTGAAAGTATCAAGATTGTATTGGTCAGGGGAAGCTGATTCCAAATCTGTGCCATGCAAACAAAATAGCTTTCAGTACGTTCTAAGCTCACATGATAGCATGTGAGCACATAAGCTCTGTATGTGCTTCTGAAGACCATCATAGATTTGTGCATGCATTCATTTGCTGCAGAGCTGCTTCTACCGAGATAGTATCTGTGGAAGAGACTGAATGAAGCAACATCCTGTCTGACGGAGAGTCCTGCTGCAGCAAGATTCTTGACACGTTTCTCAACCAGTTCAAGGAGGTTAAGATGTGTTTGTGGGGCGCCGGCTCACAGATTACAGCAATATTCCATCAGAGGACGAATAGTGGACTTGGAAAGATTGCAAACAGTCTGTGGAGAAAGATAGCTGCTGACACGATAGAGACTACCAATGCGTTGAACTGCCTGTTTGCTTGCTGATGGACTGGATAGTACGATTTCCATGACAAGTCATTCGTAGCCGTTAATCCAAGGAAGGAGATGGAATGTTGTTCTCTGATCTTATTATCTGACATCTTAATGCTTTACTGATCATCATCTACTTTAAGTCATGAGTGCAGAATACTTGAAGGATTGAAAGAAATAAGACATTTGACAGCCCATTCTGAGACCCTGCGTAGGTCTACATGTACATGAATATTAATAGCGTCGCATAACCGCTGACGTTGTTGAATATTCTTTGCTAGTCGCTCATTGGAATTGAAGAATGTCGTGTCATATACGTACATCTCCAGATTACTCACTAGGCAGTCTGGGAGGTCATTGATGTACATCAGAAAAGGAGTGGGTCCCAACATTGACCCTTGTGGAACTCCTGCATTGACAATCTTGGTGGAAGAATTTTGGTCATCTAAGACGACAGATATCTGCCGATTGCTAAGGAAAGAAGAAGTTATGGAATTGATTGACTGCTCAACACGACATCAGCTTCCCAATGGGTCCCTGATGCCCGACTTTATCGAATGCCTTGAAAATATCCAGATAAACTGATCTCGTCTCACCTTGGCTGTCAATAGCACGACTCACATGATCAAAGAAGATCTGCAGTTGATCGAGAGTGCCGGAAGCTACACAGTTCATCTGACAGAAAGTTCTGAGTTTCAATGAAGTTAGTAATAAGTTGTTTAATGACTGCTTCAAAAATCTTGCCAACAATTGGAAGCAGGCTGATAGGACGATAACTAGTTGGAAGAGATGAGTCGGAACCTTTATTTGGAACCTGAACCACGGAAGCTATTTTCCAACAAGAGGGGAGCTCACGGGTGTATACACATCTCCTGAACAGTTTGGATAAAATTGGGGAAAGCTCAGGTAGGAGATGTTTGAAGACCGAGACCGGGATACCATCTGGTCCACCAGACCTAGAGCTATCGAGACCTGCGCTGATATTTTTGATGTTTCGGACAGTGACTGAAAGATGTGTAATTGTTTCATCAGTGCACGTGAGAATTGGAGGTAGAATTCAACCTCCGTCGTCTCAAACTCTTTGCAAAGAAGCTCGGCTTTGTGTGCAGAGGTTTGTCGCCATAGAAATACTGACTTCGGCATGACGAAGTGCTGGGATGGAGGATTGTTGCATGCAGCCTCATGGTTCCTCCCTGATGACTCCGCACATAGCAATCTTATTTGATGTTTCTTCATTTTCTTGGTTATCTTCATTTATCATTTTGGTTAACTTCTCGTCATGCTTCATGCCGAGCTCACATCTTTAGTCATTTTGGTTAACTTCTCGTCATGCTTCATGCCGAGCTCACATCTTTAGTTTATGAATGAGTAATTCCATGCGTAATTACATCGCACACATTTCCTACATTTCAGTGACAGTTTTGTAGAAGATAGTAACAGTTTGGCATCGGCTTCCCGGACAAAATGGTTAATAGATACCCTGAAATCAATGCATGTATGCTTCATTTGTGACCAAATACTTAATTAAGGTCAAACGTAATAACATTACACGAATTGACATGAAAATCGAATAGTGGTTACTTATGTGAAAAAGTCTGCGAATTGAAAGGCTTATGATACCACAACATCCAAGGTGGAGATCATCATCAAAGTTGTTGGAATTGAATTCGTGCATTATTGTAGCGGTGATCTAAAGAAATGAATCGTAATAACTTCTTTACACGTACGAAATCAGGATTTGGCTGAGGTGAAAATTATTTCGGCTTCACATACACCAGTTAACCTCAATACAACACTTGAAGGTCCTTCTATGGCTCTATGGGGTTTTCAAGTGCATGGTGAGATGTTTCCGTCATACTACTGATAAGTGGGTTAGGTAGTAGTGATAAAGTTGTTTTTCTGTCAACAAATTACTTTGAAAATAATGTCTTATGAGATCAGCAAAGTTAAGAACTGTAACCAAGATATTGCCTTTACAGACAACATGGCATGATCCACAGACATCATAATGATCATATTATCTGCTTATATGTTTACGTTTATCCTTACATATTTCAATTGTTAATAATTTGCTGTGAATTACACTGTCACAAATAAAACCAGTTCGCATAATTCAAATTTCTATGAATAAATTTCAAGTTATGCGCTTTTACGAACAATACAGAACGGCAGATTCATCCTCGGACACCAGGCTTTCACGATCACAATCTGCTGAGAATACGGCTGTTGCTTACATTTTATTTCGAGACTTTCCCTGGGAGAGTTTTGTCAAGACCAATATAACCTAGATAACTATTTAAAATGATAAAATATAATTTGTGTAGCGTATACGTTTGAATCTAACATTATTACGCTTAAGCTGAGAAGACTAATGGTATGTCATTTCTACGATCAAATGTTGATTTTAAATACTGATAATTATCTCAGCCTATTTCAATGTTTTTCTAGTATAGAGACTGCAATTTTCTCCACCGAATCCGTAGAATTAAAACGTCTCTGCTGTACATGTTTCAGTGGTTACAACAGCATTGCATTTGTTGAATACTTCAATTAATTATTCAAATTAATAAGAATTACATTATATGATAAATGATTGCTGGGATGATTTTTATCATCGCATGAGGAATACAAGAAAAGAAGGTATTCTATGAATCAAGGCGAGCAAGAAAATCATGGAAATCCGAGGCTGCTTAGCGTACATTGCACTACATTGTTACCATGGACTCCTAGATATTTAGAAGTCCATGATTGTTACCCACCCTATGTGTAGATATCTTTGTATTATCATAATTGAAGATCATACACGTATTGTGGACCAGAAAGCACAGATAGCTAAAAGTCCGACCTCTTTGACAAGCGTTAATACTATTGTATAATCAGTTGCTGTATCCCTCGCATATGTAATGCAAAGAACCAGCATTTGTTACATCACGAATTATGTAAAGTCCGTTTGTAAATCCAATTATGTAAACCTCCTGGAAACCTCCTCTGGAAATTTCATCAGAGGGCTCGTGGAAACTCCTGAAAACCGCGGAAACCCTGTTTATATAAGAAACGCCAACGAAAAACGAATTTTTCTGTCAGCTCCTATATTCCGTATTTTCTCTATTAATGCAATCTTATATGCATTCAGCTTCCTCACTCTCTATCACAACTATGGCTGGCACGAAATATTTCGCGAAGTTTATTTTTTCGAGTGTAATGTCGTTTTTCTTGCACTGATATCATATCGAAGTTCTGCTTATGAAAGGTATACTTTAATTTATCATTTAAGAATTAATTACTACTTTGAAGGCTGTGATAAGTACATGTAGGTGCTCATCAGTGGACTAACTTATCTCCCTTCACGAGCCAATCAAATCAAGACAGAGTCATGTCTCGGTTACCATGAATACGGGTGCGGAAATAAGACTACTGCAACGTTGGCCATTGTTTTACTTCTCGTTCAAGGAACGAATTAACGAATTTGATTATTCAGCTCTTTAATGTCCAGTGCATAGCAGAGGACCGTTATCATTTGGTAGTCAAAACTTTTCAGTAAAGAGCCTATTCCTATAGTAATCCAATCTGAGTCACGATCACAACTCACAATGTGCCTCAAGCGTTTGTAATCATCACTGTAAACCAGCACCTCCTAATCAAATTAAGACACGACACGGTTAAAAAATTCGAAGAATCCAGGAAACGGAAGACGCCAAAGTTAAACAATTACCCTAGTGGAGAATCTTGTAAATAATTAGGTAATTAAAAGTCATGAATGAATGAAATAATACTGACAACATAGAGTAACCTACTCTAGTATAGAGCAGGTACTGAAATACGTATAAAGGCAAGTCTACTCAACTAAAGACGGCAAGGGAAATAAATTAAAACTTATAAACGATTTAATTTTTTTTTTTTTTATCAAACAAGAAAGAAACCTAAAAAACCAAAATTAAGTTTGCTATGTATGGAGTCATCAGGGAGGAACCATGTGGCTGCATGAAGCAAGGTTTCGGCCCCTAACCTCCAACCTATACCACATGGCGGGGCCAGGCCAACCATATCGAATGTACGATATGGAAGGTCTCTCCAAGCCTGAGGAAACATAGCAGAACCAAACCGAAAATAAATTTCTTAATATATTTGGACAAAAGGACGCACTTGAAACTAGAAGAGGTAATCTTAGCCCAACATGCCAATGATGGATGGCATCTGGCGGGGTGAAAAACAACCAAACTTAAAAACGAGGAACCTATTCTTGGAGAAGGACTTAATGCAAGAATTAACCAGCAAATTATTCTTATAACCCCGTCCTTTAAAGATATCAAAAATGCCCTTAGCTCTTGATATGAAGGCGGAAGCATCAGAAGAAATCCTAGCGAATCTGATGAGTTGGGCAGCAAAGATGTTTAAGCCAGTGTTCAAAGGCATGTTACTCTCGGGGAAAGTATACAGCACCACTGGGAAGCTGAACTCATCAACCTTATGGTAAACCTCTGTGATGTAATGGCCACCATCTTCGATCCTGATTTTAACATCCAAATAATTAACACATTTGTTGTTGTCCCCGCTTCTGCAAGCCAAGAGATCTACCGGGTAGATTTCAGGAAGGATCTTATCAAAATGTTTGAAGTTAAACACACAAATGTCATCGACATACCTAGTGGTACGAGAGAGAAGTTTTGCTAAGCCAAATCTCCTACTCGCTAGGAGTCCCCTCACAAAATAAAACTCCCTGTTAGCCAAAAACAGGTCAGCCAAGAGCGAGCTGGAATTCCCACCCATAGGTATGCCTCGAATTTGCTTGAAGACAAGTCCCCCGAAAGTGACAAAAGTGTTATTCAGGATAAAACTAATTGCATTAAGGAATTGGGTCTTGGACCAGCAGTGATACCCTCTGTATTTTTTATTCGAGAAGAAGGTTCTATAATAGCCAATGCAAATAAAGCTCTTGGAACTGCTAAAAATTAACTCACATAAGTCTTTCAAGGACTCCATAACCTGGTCTAAATTAAGATTCGTATAAAGTGTGGAGAAATCATAAACTTGTAAGGAGTGGCAATTCAAACACGACATCCTGTCAAGGAATTCCCCAGAAGAGTTAATGCTCCAGAAGGCGTTCACACCAGAATTATGCTTGATGGAAAGGCAATAACTACTAAATTTGTCCCGGATCAATTGCAAACCTTTGTTCACCAGTATGGCCAAATCTTTGGAAGTGCTGTTCCTAGCACCAGCTATGAATCTACTTTTATACTTTTATACTTTTATATACTTTATATACTTTTATACTTTTATACTTTTATACTTTTCTACTTTTATAAAATCGAGGAAATCTGCATCCTAAAGCGCCACACACTAGAATTTTAGGAGGTTGTGTGAAATAGAGGGTTGACACACTAAAGAGAACAATAACTCTAGTGCGCTAGCCTCCTAAAACGCTCTACTTTAGGAATTTTTTATTAGTTACGAATAGTGTCTTGCTTTAGTGTGTGATTTAGGAGGTGCTGGTTTAGAGTGATATGTGTGTACAAAGATGTAGTACATTTGCATTCGATGTTGTGGTGTGGCAAAGGCGCAGCTCCCAACTTCAAAGGGGGATGGGGTGCGGCAACAGAACAGAAGAGGCAAAATCTTCATGTTGTGACTAATAATATTCAATAGAGTTCTTACAAAATTTCAATGCGCTAAATAAAAGTTAGTAGTCAGCCTGTTCATTACCGATAGGCTAATTATTGATTGAGAACCCACAGGGCTCTTAATTCACAGCTTTAGAGTTGCAGACTTGCAGTCAACAGACAACTATTTTGAGTAATTTTAGCTTGAATACATAGCTCATACTTTCTAGAATGTGATATCTGAAAATTCAATAAATTATCAAATTATCAAAATGTTAAGAACGCTATTGCCTGTAATCCATTAATTCTGCCAGCAATCGCAGTCGTTAATTCAGGGATCAAGTATGCTAGTAGAGACAACATATTAAACCTGAAATTTCATTTACATGTGCGTGTACATTTACATAGAAGTCGAAGTCAAAGTAGAGTGTGGTTGCTCATGCGCAAATTCATCCAGTATAAGCGAACCGACACAACGGAAAGTGTTGAGATGGTGGACTTCTACTTCGGTGGCGAGGAGGGAGTGGGACCAGAATTGGTGCAGGAATATGGGGCAACAGTGGAGGGGGATCAGGAGGATGAGGGTGACTTTTAAAGCGCTGATGTATATAAATAAAATTGTTCTCTAATGCCAATTTTATTGTTAATTAACATCATTGTCGAAGAGCTCAATCGTTGCACCGGTCATATAATCTGAACATATTCTACGTATACAAACTGATAGATGTTGACATAGCGCTAAAAATGTTAACTTCTACATCTAATTCGCATCAAAATTTACAATGCAAAAGTTGAAAAATAATTACCTGTAATCAATATGAAAGCGTTCTTCGGCTAGTCATCTCACCAGAATGGCTTTTAGATGTTATGACACAGCCGGAAATTTGCTTTCTTAGTGTAAATTCTCATACGATGATGAAAGTCATCCCAGTAGCCATTTATAATAGAATATAATGCTTACTAATTTAAATTATTAGTTAAAGTAGTCCTAAGGAGGACTGATGGCGTTCTCCAATCCGCAAGTGTACAGATGCAATGCTACTGTAACCATTGGATTAATCAGTTCTTAAAAGAACTCAATGTAGCTTTCTCGTGGCAACGAATTAAAATTGATCAGCTTTGGCCCAATATCTGGTAAAAATGGAAATCTTAAGACTTGTAATACTACTCATTCTTGCTGTTAATATATTAATACCATAGATTCCAAACACTACCGTATACACGTTCAAAACAGACTTCTAATATACTGTACCGACTACAGATGCTGATAGTGGAAATAAAATAAGACAATGGTCACCATAGGTTAAAGAAATTAGAAATGGATATTATAAAACAACAGGAAACCGATGAATAAAAATTGGAAAAGTGGAGGTAAAATATGGAAATACAACGATGCTACTACACTGATTACAAGTGAACTATATCTGACACTACACAAAGTGGATAATGGTAAGAGTGGATAAGTGGAAAGTGGATAATGGAGGTAAAACAATAGAACTACAATGACACTCTACTACACCGAAAGCAATGAAACTATACACACTATACCTAAGACTACACATGGAAAATACTATTTCTTCACTTGAATTTGTTATCGCCAGTTTCTTCATCCGTCTATAGTACTTCATGTAATTCCACATTTCTTCATTTGAAATACAATACATCGATCACTACTTCAGTTACCGATGAAGGGATATAAAACATAATACTGCAGTCCGTCAGTCATCAGCAGGTACTCGTCTAGTTGTGTTTCGACCCCTAACCTAAACACTCAAACCCAGACGAGCGGGGTCCCACACATAGTGGCTGACAAAATACTGAATAGGTAATGATATGTCTTGAAAGATATGTCACAAAGATAAATCAGACATCATTCAATTGTTGCGTTTCCCACATGTAAACAGATCCTGTCATTAAATTCATCACATCAATAAATACAGTATGCTTTTTGCGATCCTCACATGTAAACAAATCCTGTACATCAATCTTTGCCTTTTCGATTCCCACAAGTAAACAGATCCTGTTCATCCTCGAATCCCATAAAGATGTAATCGCTGTGTGATAAATATGTAATCCGCCTTTACACAAACTTCGCCTCATACATCAAGACTTAACAATGGGAACTCTCTCATCTCCCGTAAGCCACGCTAAGCGCTCTATATTCACTCTTCACCGCCCACCCCCATATGATGGCTACAAGTCATTGTTAGTCGTTTATTCACCTATGCAGCAAGGCATTAAGGAAAATGTGAGTCGTTTGTTGGTCGTGTGCCTCATTGAAATTCACAGAGTGAAGTGAATTGTCGAGCCGAGAAAAGACCATATTTGTGAAGCGATTTATTATGGGGGTGAGAGCCTTGTGAGAGCCTTTTCTGTGTAACTCATCAAGTCATGCTGAGAATAACCTCTAGATTTCATGATATTTAGTGTCTTGTTAGTTTTGTGTACAGCGTCTTGTAACTTCGAGCATATTCTACAATATCTGACTACCTGCGACGTGAAAACATGAAGGGCCATCTGTAATGGGATCATACTCTCCGGAAAAGTCAGTTGCACCACAGAGAAAGAGAAGTCATCTACCTTGTGATATACTGAAGTTCTCAAGCTGTTCTGTTAGATTTGTATTTTCACATCAAGGTAAACTACCTCTTTATTGTTATCACCATTTCTCTCCGCCAACAAGTCAGGTGGATAAATTCTTTGAATCAACGAATTAAAGTGTTTATAATTGACAACACATATATCGTCTATGTATCTTGACGTAGGTGATAACAAGCGTGCTAAATGATATTTCTTAGTTTTTATCAAATTTTGCATAAAAAACATATTCGCAGTGTAAGAGGAATAGGTCAGCTAGGAGTGGACTAGAATTTCCTCCCATTGGAATGCCTTTAATCTGCCTGAAAACTAAATTACCGAATGTGACGTAGGTCTGTGATAATAGGAAATGTATGGCTTCTTTTAACTTCTGTTTATCAAAACAGTGATAACCACTATATTTTTTCATTGAGCAAAAGGACTTATCATATCCAATGCAAATAAATTTTCTATTTGAGGAATTAAACATCAAATCCAAAATAGCGAATATGTGATCTTCAATCAATTTTTGATCAAGATTCGTATATAAGGTTGAAAAATCGAAAACTTGCAATGAATGAACGTGTGTCGAATTTAATCTGTGTAGAAATTCTTGTGTGGACTTTATACTCCAGAAGCAATCGAAACCGCTGTTTCTCTTAATTGCCATACAATATCTCTGAAAATTGTCACGCAAAATACTTAAGGCTGAATTTACTTTGATGGAAAGCTTTTTCGATGTGCATTGTCGTGCTCCTGCTATGAATCTAAATTTGCATGGAGTTTTGTGAAATTTTTGAATCCAGTATAATTTTGGTAATTTTCTGTCTTTTTCACAGACAGATAGTTTAAACTCGCTTTTCATAATTGTTGTGTGTTGCTCAATTACATTCTGCGCTAAAATTTGCTCTGGACCATAGGTATCATTACCCGATATGTTCGACGTGGAAACATCAATTCCCAACTCGGCTAAGAGAATTTGGAGATAAAACTTTTTGCAAATGAAGGCATAATTATTAGATGCTTTATCAACTGGCGTAATTATGACGTCATTCTGCAATTCTTTCAGATTTTTACCCATTTTGACATTAATCTTGTGTCGATTACTGTGTGCGCGAAATCTATTCGAGGATTTCTTGGCAAGATATATTCGATCTTTAATCAGCGTCATGATTCTTGATTTCCACGCTGAGAATAAAGTAACCTCAAGCTTCTCTTTCTTACTTATTTTTGTAATATGCTCATCTAATGAATTACTAATTTGAGTTGTTATGGCACTCCAACTAAGGCTTTTGGGGATTCTGTGTTTGGTACCAAAACTGAAGAGTTGACGTAAGTCTTCATCATCCACAATATCCAGATCACCCGTTATTACGTGACCATAATGTGGGTAAACAAAAGATTGCCTCTTGCTACATGAGCATGGATTGTTCATGATGTGTATCACATCCTGAAACTTTAGGTTATTCAAAAAACGCCCATAATTGCAAAACTTCAATGCAGTGGGTTTATCTAATTTATAGAATATTTTCGGTGGATAACGTTCTTGAATTGTGCTTGGAATTAGCTTGCACACACTGTGATCGCAGAATATAGACATGAGATTGAGTGAGTCTATTGTCTGAGATTCGAACGGGATGATTATGGTTGCTCGTTCTTTTACATTTTTGTTCTCCGAGTCTAGTTTAAGTTTATTTTGAATGTATGCTGTTAGTACAAATGTCATCATGTTTGCCTCATCCCTTGTCTTGCCTAGAATGGCTCTTAGCATAGTTTTAGGGAGAGATTTTAGATGATGATAAAAGCTTGACATCCTACGCGTCTCAAAAGAATCTTGTAATTCTTGATAGGTATTGTCAAGTTCCATAATACCTGAGCTTTTTCTACCCGATTTTCTTATTCCATGACTCCTTTTTCGTCTGCTAATCGGATAACTAAAAAATTGATCATTGGATATGGACTGCTGAGATACACATCCACCTCCCAAAACTCTATCATTCAAACCCAAGGGGTATAAGGTATTGAGCATCTTGATATGCATGTCTTCCTTGCGGTTGAGCTCTCTGTTTATCTCTTCCGGTGATATGTATATATTGTCATCAACATGATCAATAATTTGCAATTCAACATCAGTCCAAGAATGATGATCTTGCTTAAAGTGATTGCTAAGATATGTGTTTAAGTGACCTTTTAATACTGAATGACGATGACCATTTAATCTACAATGTAGCGGTTGCTTTGTCTGTCCTACATATTGCATTCCACATCTGCTACATGATATAAGATAAATAACATTTCTACTTTTACAAGTAAAAACACCTGGCTGATCAAAGATAAACCGGTTGCCTGTACTGAAACTTTCGTAGCAATTTTCGGTATTCAAAGATTTACAGCAAAGACATCGATTGCTACCACAAAATCTAATGTTTTTCAAAGTAGAGGGCGCTATCCACTCCTTCGCATTAACGCTGAACACTTTTCGTACCATATAAACCATGAGAAAATTTGCCAGAGCCTCGAAAAGAGCGAGGAATTTGCCGAGGTTGGACTTTCAAATTCCTGCTATCTATTGGCATTCTATTGACATATCTATTCATTCTATTGGCATATCTATTGACACAGTTTACTGACGCAGCCCGTTAAAACAATGTATATGTTTTCACTAGTTTGGCCCCACCAATTCCAAGAAACATTTTTCTGAGAAGTGAAGCCTGAAATAATAACTTCAGGACAGTGCCCAAAGGCAGTCAAAATTTCATGACTGTGCGCGAACAGGAAGTGTCACTCAATTCAAGAAAGAAAATAGTTAAAAAATGCGCAGTCATGTTGGCCAACTGCATATTCGAAAAATTATGCCCAATATTGACTGTTTCTAGGTTGCATGTCATCTAGAATAACCGGCGAAATAAACTTCGAACTGTTGCTTATCATGCACTGGGGGAATTCTTTTGTATTCATCCAAGAATGATAGGCTTCGATAAACTTCGCGAAGTATTTGATTTTTTATTTCCTCCGAAGCAAAAAATAAACTTCGGAGTTTTGCCAACCCTAATCACAACTTAAACGAAATCTGTTGAGACGTCTCCCTCTAGTATTAGGACATCTTCTGCTATGACCTGTTTTTCAATGATTGAATGGTAGGAAAGTCCACAACGTGTCTTTCGTGCCAAGAAGTTTTTACGTGAAAACAATTCTTTTCCTAATTCATCTATAAAGATATCACATACGTATCTCAAACGTAGCCAGACGGCAACTACATTAGATAGCTAGGCTACTAACCTCATATCTCTCTGTTTAGCTTTTTTGAGACAGACAGTGGCCTACCACGGGATGATGAACAAAAGAAGGGCTTAAAGACAATGCTAGTCAGTACTCCGGAGCAATTGAAAACCTTGAAAAATATATCGAAGAAACAGAAAATCCTCTGTCCTCGAACATATGTTTAGAATTTTGAATAATAATGCATTTGAACTTTCAAGCAATCACTTAATGAATGTCACTCACCCTGTAACTTGCGTAATAGGTTGTAGAAGAAATAGCACAGATACCACAAAGATTTATCATAGATTTATCATAGATCAAAGATTTATGATAGAAATCCTTCCATCTTTACCATAGAAGTCTCGAATCAAAAACCCTCCACTTCTGTAGTGAAGTTGTCGAGATTATCTGCCACGACCCCTCAAAAACCGTGAAATAACAGGCACGCAACCGACACTCTTCTACTGATGAAATCTGGAGGTTGCCAGGTATCAAACTGTCATCCATAGAGACATCATTGTAATACAAGGAGGCACAGTGATATATAATTAGAAAAGAAAATTTAGTCGATATAAAAAATAGCCGGGAAATGTGATGAAAACGCCCGGGAATTTGAAACTTCAGTCTTGGTTGCCACCCTGTTAGATTATTCACAAGATCTTCACGGAAATGAGAATTAACTTGTGGGTATGTAAACATATACACGTGACCATCGCAATCTTCTCCATGTGCCACTCTGTGCTATGAGGTGGCAGTATCAGTCCGCTTCCTAAATCATTGCACAGCTCAAAAGAATCCTACATCTCTTGTATATTGTCATCAACTTTAATCGCCAGTTGATAACTAATTACTAAATATATTCAGTTGGTCAGCCTAGACACTTGGTATAGGAAACTGGGCACTTCTGTTCTCCCCTATTCAACCCTCGAGTGTCGCATCGTCAGCGATCTTCTCTTACTCCTAAGTGCAGTCTCACTACCGTCGCAAAAGCGTTTTGTGTAAAATTCCCAGCATTTGCTTTTCCGTTCATAGTAGCTGCATTGTAGACAACAAACCCACGAAGTTCATGATCACAGCACAGCTGCTGTATCTTGTATTCTAACTGGGTATCCAAGGGACCAATCTCTCATCACAAGGGTCAAGTAAGACTTCGCAGTGTTGTTGTGCTATCACTCAGTGACAGATCAAGTCTATTCCATATCCAATGTGACTTAAGTTTGACGAAATTCGATGAATTTGGAAACATTGGAAAACATTGGGGAAGAATAGAAGTACCAGAAACTGTGGTTTGTCTAATTAAATGAAGTACTGTAATTAGTGATTGTTTTGTTGCTTCCACAGTGGTATTTCAGACATCATGTCGGTCCTCGCGTCCCTCACTGTCTTGTCATCACTGATGAGCTGCTCTTGTGTCTTGTCGATCCATTCATCGAACGCAAGAGTCAGCATTCCTACAGCGTGAAGAAATGCTATTATTTATTGTCAACAAGAGGAGGTGCAGAGACGAGACAAGCCCTCGTCTATCTGATCCGTGATTCGAAATCTGACCTCAAGTGAAGGAGATGATGACTCACCCATTGACCGAGTATGGGAATAAAACAAATTTGAAGTTTGCCAATGAAGGGATGGGCCGATTTTGATGACACTTACATATTCTTGGAGCTGATGACACCAGCATTCTTCTGAACCCAAACTGAAAATGCTAACGTCAATACATCAAAAGTTACTAAGTTGTGTGCAGTTGACCGTTAAAAACATCGTGATCGCAAAAGTAGCTTAGAATTTGACAAAAGTGTAAATTGAGTGAAATTGTACCAAATGTTGTGGAAATTCGAAAAATATTGTATCATCTAGTAGTTCAACACGAGCCTGATTCAATGGTGATAATCATACTTTTATGTATTGCGAAGTTTTGTCTGTAGGAATCGGTGAATGAAATGACCAGAAATTCATATCTATAAGTCTGCTGACCACAACTGACCAGACACAAACTAAACACTCTGCTAATTCAAAGTACTAAACGATACATTTTACATGATATAAAATTTATTGAGATTAATCCTCTTCATCATTGAAAAATCATGTCAGACCTTTTCAACAACATTATATCGGCAAAATTCATTTGTATTGTATCTCCGTGCATTCAACGAAACCTAAAAACCACCTGTTCCATGGTCGCCCTCACTTTGTCGGTCTTCTCCATGCGCTGGACGTGTCCGTACCATCTCATTCGGATCTCTATCACTCTTTCCGCAATAGGGATCCCTCCAAGCTCCTTTCTTATCACTTTGCTTCTCACTCAGTCCTGTAGAGTCACTCCTTTGATTCTTTTTAGCATTCTCATTTCTCTCCTTTCCAGAAGTTGTTCCTCTTTGAAAGTCATCGTCCAACATTCTGAGCCATATAGAAGTATGTCGGTTGTCAAAATTGAATCAGGACTTCAACACGAAAATTACATTCTAAAATGGGTTAACCTTTTTGTGCAATTACTTTTGAAGTGGTCTGTGGTCTGTGTTGATTGTTAGATGCTGTCGAGAATTTCATGCGATGAAGCGTTCATTGTCATATCCAATCGCCTGCTGCGTTTTTTCATGTGAATAAGGCGAGTGGTAACACTGATGATTTGTTCCGTTTGAATACACAGTTCTGCAGAAAATCACTGTAGTAGTCTTTTAGTATCAGCGTTGATTCTGCAAGCACATTACGGATGCATGAATCTGTTGATATTTTGGTGTTATATGATATCATGACGTTAAAATTTCTGTGGTTCAATGGATTAATGAATTTGCTTTTATTTTGACAGATTCTCCAATGGGAGCTTCAGGCACGGCGGGTCGGCGTCCTCCTGCTCCTCAACCAGGACCTACGGTTGAAGGTAAGTCAGAATTATCACTGAAATTCTAGTAAATAGCTTTGAGTTGTGAATAAGTGTTTCACGGACTTGAAATGACTATTTCGATTTTCTTTCTGTCTTTAAAGCGGCGTTATTTTTAGTAATATTTTTCAATGTTTTATTTATTTTCATTTTTCCAATAAATGAGAACAAAAGCTTATTGGAAATTGACAAATATTTCGTCGGTTTTGAGTATTGAAACCTGCTATCGATCGAAAACAGTTGGTGTCTACTTGAATAAATTTTCAACATTTTGCCTTTGTTGTCAATTTTGCTTCCAGTGGCTTAGCAGTTTTTAGCTCGCGGTCCACTATTTTCATAAAACTTCGATATATTAATTCATTATAATCATAAAAGTTAAACCAATTAATTAGTAGGCAGTTTCGAAACTTCTGCCGACAGTTTTGCTATTTTTGATTTAAAATAGTTGAACATTGTTTGTTTAATAGATAACATTGTTATTTTATTTGAATGATAATGATGGTTTATATCAAACTAAGAGAACAATGTTCTATCGACAATATTTGTTATTGAATATCTGCGATATTTTCTTAGTTTGTGAAGCATTTTGTCTTCAAGCAATTTTAGAATTTAATTTAAATTTTGTAATTTCCTTAATTTTTTCTCAAATTTTAGAATTTATTTTTAAAATCGTTTCAATCGTTCTTCTATTTTATCTTTAATTTTCAAGGATTATTATTTTCCGCTGATTCTTTGTTATTAGAATTTTATTTTGATGAATTTATATTTTGTTTCTGCAATAAAATGATTGAAAATTATCCAACAACTTTGGAAATTAGTTTTACGTCGACTTCTCTTGTTTATTCTTTGATTTTTGGAATTTTCATGAATATTCAACAACAGTCGACGCTTTGAATTTGTTTAATAAATTTTGGAATTTGAATAAAGAAGAAAACATTTTCATGAAATAGAAAAACTTTTATTTTTCATTTGAGAAGAAGAAAGTTGTTGAAATAAAAGAACAAATGAATAGAAAATACTTCTGCAGGACAATCAGCAGTTCTGTTAATTTTCCAATTATAAAATGTGAAAAATGATTCAATTAACAGAAGAGAAGAACTTCCAAAACAAATTCTTTCAAAACATTTTCTCTTCTTTGCAGCGAAGTTCTGGCTGTTGTGGAAGAACGGTCCTCGTCGCTGCACCTTCCAACTCCCAACTCCGACAACAGTTGGAGATCTTCGAAATGTTGTCGGAAGGGAATTTGGACAAAGACCGCAGAGGACGCGAATATGGCAGCTGATCGCCGTTGCAGAAGATGGAAGACGTTTGTTCGGGACGGGAGGATGGTTCGCAGGAGGAGTGTTCGGAGAATACACAGATGTCGATGGAAATAAATTCAGATTCCATGAAGTGAAGGAGAAGACACGACAACTCCTGTATAACGATGATGAAGTCTTTGTTATTGTTCCTGGAAAGACTCTTCACCTCCTCATCGATGAAATTTGAAACTTTTTTATTTTCTAATAAATTTTCCTGCAAATTTTTCTTTTTTAATTGAAATGAAATAAATTTTGATTTCTGTTCATTTTCATTTTGCAAATAAATGGCCGTCGATTTGACAAGTTTCCAATTCATTTTCTCATTTAAATAACTTTCTCATTTGTTGATACAATTTCCTCCTCTTTTATCCAAATGACAACTTCGTAAACAAATTATTCACAAAACACATTGCAGGCAGAAGGAATGATATCGAATGAAGTTGTCTGAGAAATAGAAGAATTTGAAATTCAAAGTGAAATACAAATGTCAGCATTAGCAGTGGAATAGAAATATGGCCGTTATAGAGAAATCGACACTGCAGGATCATAGACTTCTATAACATTAGTATAGATCATAGAAATTGACAATACCATAGAAAGTCTTAGAATGGAAATTGCACGTGTATTTTATCGTCGTGGAATGTCGATTTTCTCAACCTTTGTCCTTTGCCCTAATAAATGGGTGGTGCCCGTCCGGCAGTCGACTCTTTGCCGGATGGGGAGAAGACCTTCCGCAAATCTACCTTAATCACACGAACTATTTTATCGAGGTCAATTTTGTTGATGACTTACCCGCATACAACTTTTTTCCGATCACGCAGAATTTAACACAGTTTGAATCAATAGTTTTCTGATGCTGACGTCAACAAGGCGCGATCAACAGTGAGCTTCACATAGATAAAACGACTGCATTGAAACTGGCCATTAAATGAAATCAAGAACATTTCCGTCATGAACACTAAAATACATTTGATAGGTATACAGACATATAGAACAGATTTGGTTGTGAACATATTTCTGATTACTAGCAATTCAAATGCAATGTGTCTACTCAGATCAATTGTAAGACTTTAAGATCGGGGTGATATGGACATGTAGATTAAACGCAAGCTTTGCTCTATAGAAAGCTGAAAATACAACTTCAGTAACAAAATTAGGTTGCATGAATATTTTTCTTATCACTTGACTCTATTCTTGAAATTATTTGGGAAAGTAAATTCCATGAAGGCCAATTAAAAGCTTAATTTAACCAAAATTGTACATGAGTCGATTTCTATTCAATTGCTACCTTATTTAGTTGACCGATGCTTTCATTTCAAATAATAATTTCTCCACATTCACTGTCATCAATTCTGGTCCAAATTCGCATTAGCAAATTGCAATAGATAGCGGCATGTATGATGAAAATAAGAAACATGTAACATACATGGTAATATCACCCTGATTTCAAAAAATAATTTCAAACACTTGAAAATCCATGAAACTCGAATGTTGCTTACAATTTACTGTGCAATATGAACAAGATGATTACGAAATAGTACTGGAAAACATGAATAATTATGCACAGATGACATTCACTGTTTTTCAAAACTTTGGTTTGTCTGTAGTGAAAGTCATTTGCAAAATATTTTACTTCACAGAAAACTATAAAAGATATGTCGAAAATCGTGTCATCTAATAAAGACACAAGTCAATAATTATTTTCAGGTAATTCTCAATCAAGCATGCTTACTCTACGCATTAAGTTTATTGTTTCAAAATTTTGTAAACAGTTCAACAATTTCCATCAATAAAGTGAGCAATTCGTCGAATAAATCAAATTGGAATTTCATAATGTTACTGTTATACTGTATGCAAATATACGTGATAATATGTGCTACTACAATGTAAACTTACGTAGTAATATGCATCTGAGATGTAAGATGATATGTAGATGTGAATGCGCACTTGATAACACAACTACAGATAAGTTCCTAGCGGACGGTTGTTTTCTCTCTCCCGAGTCAGTGGGAATGACCTAGCAACGATACAACAGTTACTGCAGCATCATATTCTATCTCTGGTCTAATAATGTGGTATCAAGGCGGAGCTGCTAGGTCTGACTTACTTGACTTAAGTCCCGACTGACGGCGTCTCAGGTTGGGTCCCACATTGAACGTCTGAATGATATCCATCTTTCACGATGTCTTGCTTGATGCAGCATTTCTTGTGCTGAGACATGGCTGTTGGCTGATCGAAACTGCTGCCACCAGTTGATTCGAGGGCGGCCCCTTGGCCGTGTCCCATGCACTCCCCCGTGCAACATCATCTTGGGCCATCTCTTCTCATACATTCTCTCCACATGGCCGAACCATCTTCGTTGTTGGTCTTCGATCACATTCAATACTTCTCCATCCTACCGCCATTTCTCTCACTCGTGTGTTTGGTACTCTGCCATGCCATCGGATGTTCAGCACTTGTCGTAGGCAGTTCATCTCGAATGCTCTCAGCTTTTCTCTTTCTTTGCTCTTCAGGATCCAGCTTTCCGATCCGTGAATCGCTGTTGGAATCACTATGGCGGTTAGAAGTCTGAACTTTAGTTGCAGTGGTATGCGCCGGCTTTTCCACAGTTTGCTGAGTTTGCCCAGTGCTACGTACCCCATGCTCACACTCTCTCTCTCACAGCTTTCCAAGTGTCTCTATTTTGTGAAAAGAGGACACCAAGGTATTTGAAGGTGTCAACCTGCTCCACCAGATCAGTGCCCAATGATATGCGGATTGTCTCCTCTCTCCTGCTGAACACCATCGCTTTCGTTTTTGTTACACTGATTTTCAGCTTGTACTTAAAGCAGGTTCGGTAGATGCTATCCGTCATTGCTTGAAGTTGCTCACAGGAATCGGCAACAAGGACTATGTCATCTGCATATCTTCTACGTAAGTAGTAAGCAAAACTCCACTTCTGGACCGCGCAAGATGGCGGCCATCGCTGCGTCCCCCCCCCTCTGGCACGGCAGAGTGTCGTGGTCGGCCGCCGTGGTGCTTCGTGTCTGAGTCCCCCCCCCTCTGGAACGACAGAGGTTGTGGTCTGTCGTGGTGTGCCGGCCGGGTGGGTCCACGTTCACAACATGTTCGCTGACGCCCCCCCCCCTCTGCAACAACAGAGTGTGAGACTCGGGTGAGTTGGTCCGACCGCCTGGTTGACGTGGGCGACCGCCAGGATTAGTCTTGAGGCTATAGTGTGTGATGTTTTTGGTGTGTAGCGCCCAAACGAAGCATCGGATGAGAAAACGGAGGCCAGATTCGGAATCTACGTGAAATTTTGGGTTAGGAAGGATGTTTCCAGCGAAATCGGAGAGAAAAAATTTTCGGCTGACGTCCCCCCCCCCTGGACAGCTTGCTTCCAGTGGACGGATTTTGTCGTGCGATAGCTCGTTTGAAAGCTAAGAGTGAGACAAATTCAGTGAAAGAATCGGCTTGTTCGTATCTGCCTTCGTTTACATGTGAGACGCCATTTAAGATTTTGGGACATTGGTGAAAAACGACAGAGTTAGAATTTGGGACGTTTTGGGCTGTAGCTTCAAAACGAACTATCGGATTGGTAAACGGATGCCAGATTTGGAATCAACTTGATGTTATTGTCCAATGAGGATCATCATCCAATGAGAATCAAGCATTTCTTTATAAATAGCGAGCCTTCCACAGTGAGAATCATTCCATCGTTGAATCACACGAGTGACGGACGCACATTTTCTCTCTCTAGTTCCCTGTTCTATTATCCAACTAAAATGGTAAGTCGCTACTTCCCTCCCTCTCCTCCCTTGAACGTAAACTTAATACAATCTTTTTTCATTTTCAGGCATCTACTCCATCTGCTGCACTAGTAGGACAAAATGGCGGTCAAACGTTACAAGGTTCGCTACGGTCAGATCATCTACAACTGAGGCCAGTGGAAGAAACATCCAAGGTACATAATCCTACACCGCTACAGCGTAAATTTAAACAAGCCTTGCGTTATGATGATCATAGCGTAGTACTCCAAACGGGAATGCTCCCTTCCACGGATGTCAAGATAATGCACAATCAGTATGGGGACTACATACTGATCCCCGTGAGTCCGTACATTCGCCACCAACTTGATATTATTGAGGAGTACGTGACATTAAATATGGACATTCCTACTCCTCTTGCTCAAGAGTGGAAGGCGAGAGATGACAAGGATACTCCCTATAGAAAGATTTGGGATGGTAATCACATTTGCCTACCGGTATCACATTGGTGTACTTACTATAAGAAGGAGGGAGATCATTCAATACCCATCAGATGTGATGAGCTCGGAGAAGGTACTTGGGATATCCTTTTCAAAGTGAATGGGCTATATTATGGTCGACACAAGGATAATAAAATAGCCTCTCTCTCCATGCATATGGAATCCATCCTATATATTCCGAAACCACCCAACGTGGACGACATAATTGATCAAATCCTTAACAGCAGTGGTACGAAGCGCAAGTCGGAGAAGAATGCTACATCAAAACGCAAATCAAAGAAGGAGAATTGCTAGTCCTTTCCTAACTCTACCCTATGACAATTCGCTTATGTGCTTTGAGTGTCGTAGACGTGGTCTTATTAGATACATTTTACTTCTTCGTTGCCATCATATCATTTGTGTATTTTGTCGTGAAAAGCATCGATGTAATTCTTCATTTTGTAATATGTTATAGAACGTTTCCTTAGATGTGTAAATTTCCGTTTTAGGCTTCTATCATCATTTTTATGGATTGTGAGGGTGAACCTGTACAGGAGCTCAGTGCTATTGCTATGAACAATTGGACATATCAGATTGTTAGTGTCTATCATCAACATGCCAACTGCGATCCCAATGTTGATCAATGGGCGAGAAAACACATTCATGGACTTAATCTGAAATATTTGCAAGACTATGGCTTTTCTTGTGAGAGTGCTCTTCTTATTGACTTTAAACGATGGTTAGCTGCTTTCAATGTTATACGCATCTTTTGTAATAATCCTGGTAAGGAGAGGAAAGTATTTCCCAATCTAATCATTGATGATATTTTGCTCCCACCTTGGGATAGTAGAGTGAATCAACATTATCATGAAGTCACAAAACGTTTTAAGGATTTGTGTGTTCCTATTTTGTCTGTTCGTTGTAGTAGCTACGTTCATAACCAATGCTTCTTTCCTCCTTACCTCAACACTGCCAAAGTCCTGTATGGTTATCATTGCTCGCTGTATGATAGTTACCAGCTGTATCTATTTTATCTCTTTCAAACCATTGATTTATAATGCATGCTTGTTACCATTATTCAATAAATGTTACTATGAGAAGAGTTGTTGTTTTCATGCAATGGATGGGTTAGATAAAGGGCGATCATGTCTTTCTCAAACGACTGCGGAACATTACGTTTTCATAGGCAAAGTTTAAAAGGAGCTGTTCAAGATTATGTGATAAAATTTCATAAAGATGAGACCGACATCGAAGCAGTGGTCGATGATGCTAGCACTCTATTTCTAGAGTTAATGAATACATTCTCTGATAGCATTATCATGGCGCGATTAGTTGCGAAAATTAAGTTTAGTCATTTTGGAAAGGAAGAGGTGGAAAGTCGCTCTTTCCATTTTGCTTCTTATTCAATGGAAGTGGTAGATCACCCCCAAGAATTTTTTAAAAGACATATGATAAAAATTGCTGAACGTCTTAACGCATTTAACCATCATGGTAGCAGTCTAGTGATTGAAGCGATTTCAGATATTCACATTCAACTTTCCATAAAGAAAAATTGAAAATGCAGTGGTACTTGATTGTAGCACAACTGGTTTTCGAGCTATGTCTGCTCACTCTCGAAGTATATTCCTTCTGTACATGCGTCTATTATTTAGAAAAGGCTAGCAAATTCATATCTTCAAAAAGACTTGCTATAGACATCAGTAACGGTGAAACTATGTGTTGCGATGTATGTAAGCGAAAGGATGGAAATGAAAAGCGCATCTTCAAGAGATGTAAGCATGCTTTTTGTCAACGCTGTTTCATACGTAATTGCATTCAACTTTGCCAATGTAACCACTGTGACATTGCTCATTTCGAGTGTCACTTATGTCGCAATAGTTAGTACCTATGCAAATGTGGTAAAGATAGGTTTTAGCAAAGACTAACACGGAAAATGGCGAAACGTAAAATGACGAAACGTAAAAGTCAAAAGTTTTCTTCAGCCATTCAAGCTCTCCGACGAATGAAAGCAAATCAGCGATACAATGCTATACGACATGCTAACGATAAATTCATTTGTGAAATTATTTCTCATGTGAGGAAGTTGAGGACGAAGAAATTAGCGCCAAAACAACGAAAGTTACTTAAGCGATATGCTACGAAATTGCGTTTCATCTCCAATCCTAAAGTCGCCCTTCAAAGAAAGAGGAAAACTCTAACACAAAAGGGCGGTTTCCTTTCAGCAATACTTCCAATGATAGCTCCTGCCGTGGGCAACCTATTGGGAAATATCTTTGGCTCTAAGCGTTAATTATGCAAATGTTGAGTCTCAAAGTAATAAAATGGATTTCAGACTTCAATGTGATAAAGTTCTGACTGTATCAGGTCCATCTCATGCAGGTAAAACTGTTTTCACGCTGAATTTATTGGATAAAAGAAGGGAGTTGTTTAAGGAACCTATCAATCGAGTGATTTGGTGTTATGGTATTTATCAACCGTCGCTGTTTCAGGAATTGCAAAGTCGCAACTTTATTCGACATGAAGGAATTATTCCAGTGGATAAACTTCAGTCTAATGATGTTGTTGTATTGGATGATTTATTAAAAGAAAGTAAGAATTCAAAAGATGTTACAGATATGTTCACTCGCGCAGCACACCATAAAAGGTGTTTTATCATCTATATTACACAAAATTTGTTTCCTGATGGAAAAGAAGCTCGTACACGAAACCTGAATACACACTATTATGCTATTTTCAAGAATCCGCGAGATAAAAGTCAATTTGAAATTTTAGCGCGACAAGTTGCACCCAGAGGATCAAAAGCCTTAATTGAAATTTTTCAAGCAGCTACTGAAAAACCATACGGTTACTTATTCATTGACTTTACGCAAGAGTGTCCGGAAGAATTTAGATTTCGAAGTGATATTTTGAAAACTCCCATGATTATCTACAAACTATGAGTTCTTATTCTCGCATGATTGTTATTCCTCAGGATGAATATGTACAATTGACTGCCATGCAGCAAGTAAAGCAACCTCTTGCAAATCAAATGTATAGGAAAGAAATAGATTATCAGCAAAATGTTCACATCAAAGATCCACATCGTGCTGTATTATTACAATCGGAAACTGTTGAGCAATTGAAAAACTTGAAGAATAAGATGCGTGACTCTGTATCGACTGCTACACCTTTAGCATCTCGCGCACATGCCATATCTCTTTTCAACAGTATTGAACCCCATCTCAATGTAAATGATAGAGGAGAAATCATTACAGATGAAAATAAAGTGATTGATGCTTCACGTTATGAAGACTTGATTCAGTATGCGACACGTAGAAAGCGCCGTCAGGGCTATGTTCCACCTGGTTGGTCATACTTTCTTAAACTATTGAAAAAGCATAATGTGCCAAAATTTGCTTTAAATAATGAGACATTGAAAGAACTTGATTCAACAGTGGCTACTACTCCAATGCTTCAGGCGATGAAAATGCCAACAAATTGGTTTAAGACGTCACCTGCTACATCCCCTCCCACACTCACTAAGCAAACAAGGGGAAGAACTCGACGTAGATCTGTATCGCCACTAAAACTGGTAAAAGGAAAACGTAAAACAGCTCCTCCTAGGAAATACATGTTCTCAGACTATTAATATGAAGCAGATGTGTTGCTTGCCATGTAATGAGCCGCCAGAGGTGAATGTCGTTGTCACTTGCACTTGCTGCGCCAGCTCTCATAATGAAACCCCTAAGCAATGTGAACACGATCGCAAAACCGCTAAAGCTAAATGCTGCAGTTGTTGTAAATGTAGAAAGGCAAGAAAGAAAAAAGATGAGAAGGAGGAAAAAGAGTCAGCCGTCATCGACTGAACGTTTGAAGTCAATCTATTATGATGTAAAACATCCGGCAGGATTTGCATCTATCAAGAAATTATCAAAAGCGAGTGGTCTTCCACAATCACAAGTGAAACGATGGTTAAAGGGTCAGGCTACCTATACACTCCACAAACAAGCGAAAAAGAAGTACCGCACCCGCCATTATATTGTTCATGACATCGATGAACAGTGGCAAGCAGATTTGTGCGATGTTGCCTCCATTTCAAAACATAACTCGGGCAATAATTTTATTTTAACCGTCATTGATATTTTCTCGCGTTATGCGTGGGCTCAACCTTTAAAAACTAAAGAAGGGAAAGGAGTAGCAAAAGCATTCCAAACAATTTTTCGAGAAGGTCGCATTCCAAAAAGAATTCAGAGTGATCAAGGAAAAGAGTTTGAAAATCAGCATGTGACAAGATTATTTGAGAGGCATGACATTGAGTTGTTTAGTGTAAAGAGCGCTTATAAAGCTGCACTCGTTGAACGTTTTAATCGCACATTAAAAAATCGTTTGTGGCGACATTTTACTGCCAACTTGACACAAAATTGGACAAAGGTTCTACAAGATACACTCCATGCCTACAATCACTCTATCCATCGTTCTATTGGACTCAGACCAGTAGATGTAAATGCTGACAATGTAGATAAAGTGCGCGAATCATTCCAACGTAAACGCACTCATGTGAAAAGTGATGTGAAAATTGGCGATAAAGTTCGTATCTCAAAAGTGAAAAGTGTTTTTGCTAAAGGGTACCTCCCGAATTGGACAGAGGAGGTATTTACAGTATCAAGGATTAATCAAAAAGACTCTCCGACCACCTACAAGTTGAAAGATTACGATAATGAAGAAATTGAGGGTAGCTTTTACCGCGATGAGATTGAGGTAGTCACTGAAAGTGAAACATATTTGGTAGAGAAAATCATTCGATGTAAAAAACGGCAAGGTGAAGAATGGTGTCTTGTTAAATGGACTGGTTATCCTTCAAGTATGAACTCTTGGATGCGTCGTGCCGACATCTTTCATCTAAGTGATCGACAGTGATTCATGCAAAGTTGTAACTAACAATGTTTAGGGTTTGAGCTATGAATCCAACTGCCTCATTTTATTCACGACCCTCCTACGTAAGTGGTGGAGGACAAATTTACATCGGTGCTCGCCGCCAACGTGGAGGTAGCATACTTGGTGCACTGAAATCTGTTGTAGCACCTCTCATATCCAATGTCGGTAGATCTTTAAAACGAAATGTTTTAAGTAATGCCGTTGGCTTTGCTGGTGATGTTGCTAGTGATCTTTCCAGAGGTAGAAGTTTTAAGAGCAGTTTGTTGAATCGTGGGAAGGAACGCGGTTTAAAAACATTGAAGCAGACCATTGCTGGTGTTACTCAAGGAAAGAAATCACCTAAACGAATGAGAAAAGGAAGGAGGAAACATCGCGGAGCTGGTAAGGTGCGATCTTCAGTCAAAAGGCATTCACGCAAACGTCGCAGAGGCTCTAATCATTCATCAGGCGCTAAACGACGACGCTGCTATAACTTCTAATCATGGAGTGTAAAACTTCCGGTTTTTGTTTGTTCGATCAACAAGCCATACAGACAGATATTCTTAGTTCAAGTATTGTAGATTATCATCCTCGAACAGCTGAGAATGCTGGCCCCATTGAATTTGTTATTCCTGGTGGTAGTGATGACTACATAGATTTGAGTTATGCGATGCTTGATTTGAGGTTTAGAATTCAGCAAGCAGATGGAACTGCTATTGACGATGCACATAAAGTTGGACTGAACAATTTACCATTGACTACATTACTTCGCGATGTTTCTCTAACGATTGGAGAGCAGCAGGTGGAAGGTGGTCAAAGCGATTATCCCTATAAATCATATTTCAATCATGTATCACAGTTTCATCCAGCAGCACAAAAAAGTCATATGGAAGCCATGGGATGGTACAGAGATGAAGCAGGAAAATTTGATGTTGAAACAAACAGTGGCTTTGTAAAGCGATCTGCTATGATTAAAGATAGTAGAGTATGTCAGCTATATGGTCCGCTGAATTTAGACTTCTTTAGACAGTCAAAGTTTTTACTCTGTAATACCAGCATGCGACTCAAGCTGACATTGAATAAGCCTGAATTTGCGCTGAATGCATTTGCTAAAGTTGACAATTTTAGAATTCATGTGGAAGATATTGCACTTTACATTCGTCGAGTAGTACCGAATCCAAGTGTCATTAGAGGGCATGCTGAAGGTCTTAACCGCCAAAATGCCATTTACCCCGTTCAGCATACAAAGCTTCTCACCTTTACAATTCCGAAAGATCAAAAGAGTTTCATGAAAGATGGCCTCTTTCCATCGGAAGCACCGAAGCTCCTCATGGTGGCAATGGTTGAAAATGATGCATTTAATGGTAATATAAAGAAGAATCCTTTCAATTTTAAACACAATCAGTTAAGTGAAATTGCTTTACGTGTTAATGGTGTGAGTCATCCTGGTCCACCCTACAAACCAGATTTTGCTTCGGATCAATTTATGCGCAGTTATGTTGATTTTATGGATGTCTTTGGCTTTTACAATACGGATGATACCAACGGACTGACTATGAAAGAATTTAAGAGTGGATATACTATTTATGCATTTGATTTGACTGCTGACAGCGATATTAGTGCACCCTATCGTCAAGCGAACGTGCCTCATAATATTCGTTTGGATTTGACGTTCAAAAGAACACTACCTGAGACGATCAATGTATTAATTTATGCAGTCTTCGATTCAAATATTGAAATTACAAAGTATCGTGACGTGATTCTTCAGTATAATCGTTAATGAGTTGGTTGACTGCTGACGATATTAAGACTAAAGTGCAGCGTAATGCAGACGAAGCGACGTTGAAAGCTTTCGATAATGTCTATTCACTCGATACCTTACCACCTGCAGTAAATCACTATCCCATCTTTATTGTGCTAAACACTCATTCACAGAATTTAGGCGGTGAGCATTGGAAAGCGATCTTTATTGGAGAAGACCGACGTGGTGAACTATTTGACTCTCTTGCTCAACCTCCAAATATACCAACACAGCAGTGGTTGAGAAAACATACGCGTCAATATCAGCGAAATGAACGCATACTACAACATCCACTTTCATCAACGTGTGGTGCTTTTGTACTGTACTTCATCTTAAAACGTTTACATGTATCTCGATTTGCATCTGTTATTCAAAACTTTTCATGTAATCCATCCTCTAATGAAAAAATGATTTGTAAGTTCTATCATGATTTGAAATAAAAACATCATGTTGGAAAAATTGTTTTTTATTTTACAATCCGCTGGGTACGTACATACTCAATGAGATAGTCTAGGATCATATTTGCTTGTTCATGAGATTTTAGTCCAGTAATGATCACTTTACTATTATGAAAGATTGCCACATGCACAGGCAACCAACAACTAATGAGAGCTGCAGGAAAAAGTTCGGGTTCATAACACAAACTGTAACTGCTGGTACGAATCTTCAAAAATGATAGACTGTCACTCAATTGAGTAGAGATCACCATATTGTCCACAGTCAGATTCGACATCACACACCTCTCCCTCTTCCATATCCGACGTAGTAGTCTCTGTAGCTCTAAGCGCATTGACTGCGCCGATGAATGAGAAAGGGCGCCGAGAATCTGTACAGTCCCATTTGGGAAGAGTTGAAGATTCCGTGAATTGTTCATCTTCACCACTAACATTTGAGGACGGCCCGGGTAATACTTGCTGTTTGGAAGCTGTTGGCGTAATGTTGTGAGATCGATTTTGGTGTAGAGTCTGAAGCGACGGAGAATGTTGACGATGGTGTAGCGATGGCGCTTCATGATGAAAGAATGAGTAAATTGAGCGATGTACCTTCCTTTTATACTTTTCCCAACTACCTTGATGAAATGTGAAGTTAGTATGAAGTTGGGAATGATAGAGTTGAATTCGCCGATTGTTGACGCGCAGCCAGATGCGATTTCCAATACGTGAATGTCTTTTCATATAGAAGTATTTCAAGTCCTTCATGATATGATGTAGAGATTGAAAATGACGATAAGATAAAACAAACTCTCTTCTCACATTTCCAGTTGAATCTTTGAAATAGACGTTTCGATCATGATCCGTTTCAATACGTTGTAGGGAATCTAATTTCCAACTCATGGTGCGTGGTAATCATATCTGATTAAGATTTGCATAGTAGGGCGATGAACTCACGACGAATAAATGTCATGATGGAGCGATGTATGTATCTTCTATACTTCTCCCAATTGTATTTGCGAAATGAGAAACAGTTTGCGGAATGAGAATGGTAGATTTGAATTTCATTTCTGTAATGTTGAAGCCAAACTTGATCACCCAAGGAGATGAATCTTAATGTTTCAAAATATTCCAAATCCCTCATGATATCATTGAGGTTGACAAATTGTCGCCATGTTAATGTAATTCCTCTTGATGTATGACCATGAGAATTTTTGAAATGTACGTTTCCATCACGATCAACTCTGATATATTGTAGAGAGTCCAAAATCCAAGTCTTCATGATGTTATGCAAAGTTGCAGATTAGCAATATAAAAATGTCGTTTTATCATATTTTGCTTAGCAATGCGGCTACAAAGAGATTTACTAGCAATCGAGCCGCACTCTTTTCTACTCCCATTGATCATGCACAACAGCTAAATGGGAATTGGGAAGTGGGTGTCACTCAACTTGTTTATAGCAACTGTGTCTATACTTTTGATCATGAGGTGATGACTATTAATATGAGGCGTACAGCTGCTTATCAATGTGAAAAGGGGTGCCGAGTATACATTCCACAGTGGCCAAAGAAAGATCTCTTATCATGTAAAAAGTTTATATATGATTTCTTGAATAAAGCGTGTAAACATATTGTCCAATTTACTCCGCACAATGATGATTATAATTATGTACATCATGTAGTTGAGAAAGATTGGATTGTTGGTTTAAGTCCAAGTTTAAGAAATGATTTAGGCTACCTCGCTAGCGCCTTAACAAGCTATGATAATTTTAACGTTAATTACCACATAAGTGGTCATAAACAGTTAATATATCGAGAGGAAGCTTATTATGTAGATCTTATTCCAAGAAATGAGAAGACGTTGGTGAAGAAGATTGTGATTAAGCCAAGAAAGACAAACATGACTCCTGAAACATTATTGAAGAAATTTAATTATCTCCTTCGAGTTGATGACAAACAAGTGGCAACATTGACTTATATTAAATCATCTAATCATATTGCAATAAGCAAATTAAATGATGATGATCTAGTATTAGTTTGTTCAAAAGATTTTCATCAGTTCTTACGACATCGTTCTGCAGCTGTTCATGGAAAATCTGATATGCAACATTTACCATGTGAAAGGTCAAATCAATTTGATACAGAATGGGCCGTATCTTTATACAGAAAGTGTGTAGAGCCTTTTGGTGGTTTCTTACATGAAACAAGAGTGTTGATGCCTCGCATTATTACTTCGGTTAAATTGGTTGTAGATTATTTAAATGAAGTGATTAATGAGCAACATATTTCATTTTCTGAAAAAGAAGGTACTTTGTCTCTCACTATAAATGGAAAAGGTATTGAACTAATTATGGATAAAACTCTAATGGACATTTTGGGTTTTGATCAAAATATCTTTAAAAGTGGTACTGTAACCAAAGCTAGCGCAGACATGTCGCTATCGCGTCGTATTAACTATTTTCAGATATATTCCAATATTGGTGAAGATGTACGTGTGGGAGATGTTGAAGCTCCATTGCTAGCAATGATACCATACCAGCCAAAAAGCTGCAGTATTTTATCTGAGCATACTTTCAAGAAAGTGCATTATACAAAGCTGAAATCAAACTACATCCCACAAATTGATATTGCCATTTATGATGATGCTGGTGCGTTGATTCCTTTTCATAAAGATGCTGTGACAAGTATTACACTCCATTTCCGAATGAAGAGTTAATGCAAAAGTATGCTAATATATTTTTCCAATGTGAATAATATGGAAAGTGAAAATAAGGACTCGTTTCTAATCTACTTGCCCAGTAATGCTTCTATGAATAAATTTCCCAAAAATAAACCATCAGACTATCGAGTAGAATTAAATCGGCCACTGCATTTAGAAGGTGAATGGGAAGTTGGCGTTTCTAGTATTTGCTATGATAGCAATATTCAGAATGTGAATGATTTGGAAGAAATGATATTGACTCCTCGCACCCATGATGGAATAACGATGAATAATGCATTTCAGTTCCCATACAATTTAACATCAGATGGAAAGTGGAACTATGAATGGATTCAGATAAAATCAGATTCTTATGAGCCATTTGGGAATGAGAAAATTATTAAGGCATTCAACAGTGGTAATACTTCCATCATGAAGAATAAAAATCAGAAAGCTTATGAGTTTACTATCTATCATTGGAGTGGGAGACAGTTCCTCCGCTTTCATTCTTTTACTAAAGGTCTTACGCTGAGGTTGGATAGTGAATTCTATCCACATCTTGGTTTTGGTCATGGACTACATCTAACGTCAATTGCTACTGCAAATGTTAAAAAAGTTTATTCAACTCGAATCAACAAATTTCATTATAGATTTAAAATATTTGATGAAGATGTTGTAGAATGCGAAGAACGCATCATTTTGAAAAAGCGTGGTGTTCAACCTTTATCACTTATTGAGTTAGTAAAACGATGGAATGAGACTGTGGGTAAGAAGTATGGAGAGAAAATTATGGCGGACAAAAATAAGTTGGTTATTCAGAAATATAATGACAAACTTACAGTTTATTTCTCTCCAACCTTGCGTCATTTTGTAAGACATTATACGCCTATTATTGGAAGCGGTGTGGTGTATGGTTCTCATGAATATCACACTAAAGCTGATTCAGTTAATGATGAATGGTGGGTGGACATCTATGGCGATCGCATCAAGAAAATTTACCAGTCTTATGAAGAATCTAAAGTTGCTATCAATATAATGCCGCGTCTATATCATACAGTTGAAAGCTTCATTCATGTAGTAAATCCTTATATACAACAGAAGTTGAAGCATGTGATGAAAAGTAAATATGATGTAAAGACACACCACATTTCGTTTTCAATTGAAAAACAACGCGTTGTTCTGAAACTGGGTGATGACATTCAATGTCAATTGAGTAAAAATTTGAAAAAACTCTTTGGCTTTTCAATGCTACAAACTGTGTTTGCTGCTGCGCATACGATTGGTATAGAAACACCAATGACACTTGATAAACATGAACAACACCTTTACATTCAAAGTGATTTGATTTTACCTATTTCTGTTGGCGAGAAAAAAGAATACATTTTACGTGATTTCATTCATGATAAAGACGCTTCATATGGAATAGTCGAGAAGATGTTTGAATCTATTTTCTATCATCCCGTCGTCAAACAAACTATACCCTCTATTGCTATCAAAATTACCAATGGTTTACAAGAGTGTATCCATGTGAAAGATACTAAATCCCTCGTAACTTTAGTGTTTCGGAAAACAAAGTGAAGTCATTGTGATATGTTTATTGAAATAAAAATATGTATATGAAAAAGTCTTTTCACAGATATAGGGGGAATGGGCTGACTGTAGGCATATATTCACAAGGAAGAAACGATCTCATGCGATACATAAAACAACCATGTATATCTACAAAAAGCAACATCAAAATACTGAGTTAAAGTTGATTATGTCAATACATCTCCTGAATGTGGTAGCGTGAGTTTTATTCTTTTGGGTGGAGGTATGTTTGTGTCAGGATGTCCATGTGGAAGAGATGTGTTATGTCCTATCCAACACCTCTTATCCTCCCATGCTGAAAGTGCTCGTTTCTTGAACGTGTACGTTTTCACAGTATGAACTTGAGATTTTAAGATTGTCATATTGACAAACGTTATAGTTTTATTTTTATAGGCCTTCTTATAGGACCGATGTTTCATTTTATGAACAATGGATTTTGATATACCTTTAGCACGCTTAATACTATCTGCACATTCTTTTAGTTTCATGGAATACATTTTAGGACGGAGGAGAATCATTTCATCTATTTCCTTTCCTGCTGTTTCATCCTTAAAACAACCAAGTTTGGCTTTATTCTGTATGGAATAGAGTGGATGAGTGGGATTGTAGTTAGATGTATCGAAATATTTTTCTAATGACTTACCTACTTCATTAAAATTTAAATCTTTTTGAGTGGTAATTCCTAAAAAGAAACTATCTGTATCACCACCCAGCAAGCGAACCTCTTTTACGAGAGGGCATGGTTTTAATATTTTGTAGAAGAGTTGATACATTTCAAGCTTGGAATAATCTAAAACGGCTTGCCCAATATAGATGGGTTTGCACAACTCAACTTCTGATTTAATCATTTTAACACCTACAAGATCCTCATCGATGATGTCTCTATCAATGAAAAGAGGTGATGAGGTCAATTTGTGATATTTTTGTTCATCAACGACTAGTTTGTAATTCATACGTTTTCTAACATCCTCCATGGTCTTTCCGAATAGACTATTATTCTTATATTTATAAAAATCCTTTTCAAAATTATTTTGGGCGAGTGCACGTTTTTGACTGTTACTATCTATGTAGGGTTTGAGGAAGGCTTTCTGTCTAAATTTGATAATGCGGTGAACTGACTTTAGAAGCATGCCCATTTCTAAATAGAATTTTAATATGCAGAAGTGTACGAGATAATTTTTCTTATCATATTGGGTGAGTAAAAGTTTGCGGCATGGTTTGTACCTTGGCTGTCCACACTCTGTTAAGTTATTATGAAATTGTGACATGAATGGTGAAAACATATCTTCAGTCACTTCGCCAGATTCAGGTGCGAGTGGGAAATCAGCAGTTTTATTTTTAATACTATTTGGATAAATCAAATCCACTTCAAAATAATATCCCCAATCACCTTCATCTGGAATATTCAGTATGTTTGAAGGGTTGGAGTAATACTCAAGCTCATTTTGATTTAACCAACTAAACTCGGAATGAGGTAGTGGTTTAGACAGTGAACTGCCATATAAATTATTTTGGTCATAGTACTTTAGGTGGATATGATCATCACCTACTGTTTCAGATTTTATATGATGTTTATTTACAAATGTGAGACCACCGCGTATTCCGCGCTCAAATATATTATACATCTCCGGGTCTTGTAAGAGATGAATGGTCTCACCAGTCATTTTAAAGGCTGATTTAAAGGACATGGCTGGTAGACTGACAAAGTGGATAGGATCTAATTTGTCTTCTTCTAATGCCACTCGTCGAAACTCCTGAAAGACATCAGCCAGCAAAATGACATCTAATTCTAAGTAAGCGATCATATAATCGCCAAACGTTTTACAATTAAATTTTAACCATGCCTCTTGAGCATGTTCATAGTCCTCTACTGGACAATCTTCACCCGTCAAATCGTTTTTGAATTTGTCAATGGAAGGAAGGGTTGTTTCATTTAGTTTAGACATTGAGCTAAAATACGCATAAGGAAAGACTCCTTTGCGAGTGATTATTTCATCCGTTAAGTTTGGATAGTGTTTCTTCAAAGTTTGACTATGGGGAAGAAACTTGAGATTACGAACGAGAGAAGCTAGTGACGCTGACATGAATTGAAATGAATCTAAAAATTTTATTTCGAAGAAGACTGTCTTATTTTCTTTAGTTTTATCTACTGGTACTTTTGCTGTCATTGCCATGAATTTTTCTCTCGTTTGTGCTATTACATTAAACTGCCACGATTTCATCTGGCTCAACCCTCCTTTTATGAGCATATGACTGTCATAGCCCTTAAAGTTATGAAAAATGACGGGTAGTACACGACGTCTCAACCTAAGTGAAAAGTTACATTTGGAGCAGAGTGCGTTTCTAAATTTACCAGTGATGTGATCATGATCACGCACTTTCTTAATTTTATCGTCATCAAACGTTTTATGACATTTAGGACAGGATGTGCAACTTTCAAATTTTTGTTTGTCTTCATCTGACATATGTAGTGACTTACGCTGCAATTGGGAATCATATGATTGTTGAAATTTTGCAGCTTTATCGAGAAATTCTAGAAATTTTGAAATGCAATCTTCACCTTGCCAAGTATGCATTTTGTTTTGTCTATTCCTAAAGTGGTCATGCCATACTTCATAGCAGGATATGGCTGCTGGCTTGTGGATGATATCATCAATGTAGCATTCTATGTCTGCGTAAATGACACGCAGGGGACTTAATTCGTCACCATTATCCCTATGTGAAAATATTTTATCTTTGGGCATGCGTTCCATTTGTAATTTACCTCGCTTGCACCATTCATAGTGAGTTTCAAATTTATCTTTACTCCAAAATGAGCGGATGCAGCGGTCGCATACAAAATGTTCACCTCTTTTAGAGTGCCCCAAGTGAGTGTACAAGCGAGAGATTTTGGGAATACCACAGTAGTGCCATTCCTCGCTATCATCTTGTTTTACTAATAAGAGGTTGACTACACGTTCATAACAAGTTGAACGTGAATTATAGCGGGCACCCTTCAACCCCTTCTCCCACACGTGAACGACAATTTTAATCTTATTATGTTTTTCGAACGTTTCTACATCTTTGATTTTCATGTTGTTACTATCACAACCTTCAAAGTCTAGTTCATCCTCCCACTGTCTATAGCTATAGGTGCGATCTCGATGCGCGTTGATATCATTATAGTGAAGGATGGATAGGACTGCATATTTGAAACACTGTGATTTACAATCAACATTGATGACAGCTTTCTTATTATACAACGTTTTTGGAAGTTTAAATGTGCCTCGAGCTGCATGACTTTCTAATAGGGAAATTTTGAATATGGCTGAGTCCACACCATCAAAAATGAGAGCGCTGTCGCGTTGATTGAATTTATCTACATTTGATTTTAAACATTGAATGTGAAAATTTAGCCAAGACTCGCAGTCTACAACTTCGGTTGCGGAAGAGGAAGGAATATGAAACTGTATTCTCTCCGTCACTTGACCCGTTTGAAAATCTATTTTAATATATTTTAGTTTAAGGTAGATGAGCGCCTTCATTCTAAAATTGTCTAAATTATTGAAGAGCGCTTCGATAATGTTAGAATTTTGAAGGAGCCACTCAGGAAAATCTACAATTTGAGTATTGGACTCCATGCAGTAGTCGCGTACTAAATTATTATGTGAAACATTAATGAGGGAGATGGTAGAGGTACCGTTGGTGTAGTGATCATTTGCATGCGTGTGTTGAAGTCTGTGCGAAGATCGCTGAAAGTGACTATCAAAAGAAAGAGGGCACAAATCGCAAGGAAAGGAGATGTCATCGTCAGAATCAACTTCACCTCCGGAGATTGACGCCGCTTTGCGTTGACACACACGTTGTTTGATGTGTCGAAGGAGACTGTGCTTCCTTGTAAACATATGTCCGCAGTCGGCACATTCCCACTCGTTGCCTTGCCGCGAGAGTCCTGAGCTGGAACTCACATCACCTGAAAGAGAAATCATTCTTTCATCTCTGTTCAAGCCTCAGTGTAGTGTTACAACCTACCTTGACTCAATAACTCTAAACTTTCCTCGAGAAGAGAGGGCGTTGGTGATGAAGTTGATGTCTGAAATTGAGGAAGATGCTATTAGTCACACGTTTGAGGGAGATGAGAGGAAATTTTCAACTTACCATTTCAACGAAATCAAGTTTAAGGTTGATACTTCTACAAGATAGAGACTTCACTCAAATAATAGTCAAAGAGAGAGATCGTGCGTTCGTCACTTGTATGATTCACAGATTAAATGAAATGACCTGAATGTCACTTTGCTTATATACTTTCATCCTCTTCATTCATTGGATGTTCATTCTGATTGGCTGCTTGTGTATACTTAAGAATTAGAAAAATGTTAAAGTTATCATTATTCAAAGTCAGCATTTCAAAGACAACATGACAAGTCCTCCAACAACACCAAATACCGCATTGGAGTTCTCCTCTCCATATACATCAGCAAAGGTGCTCGTTACAGCAAATGCACCAAGAAAGGCGAAGGTGGAGAAGACATACAATCTCGACAATATACGAAAGTTATCATTATCGGAGGAGGATGAAGAGGAGTTGCCCGACCTAACAGGCATACGGTGGAAATATTTACAATATGATGCCGAAGGGGTGATGGAGATGACCAGCAAGTCGCACTTGCATCAAATATGGGAGTGGTACACCCCTAACTCCCAACCGCGAACCGTGGCGGAGTGGGCGTACATTGAGAAAGTGAGGGACGCTGCAGAAGAACGTTTAAAGCAGCTCAACTGTTTTTGTAATCTATGTGAAGCCAGACTCTGGGACGATATTGACGATGAAGACCTTTTGAAATACATGCCATAATAAATGTTTATTTCGTATTATCTTTGCTTTCATACTGACTTACTTGAATGGGGTTTTAGTGAATAATTTAACCATGTATACTTTTTCATTTGGAAATAGTAGCACGCTTAGTTTAACTTGTAAATCTTATAACATTTCATATGGACGATGATGGTAGATGAAATAGTGTCAAATAAATTAAGATAGCTTACACTTCTGATACAGGGATAGCAATCGACTGCGATCCATGTGTAAAGAGCTTGTTAGACTACGGATGGGCTTAAGTGGATGATTTAACCATGTATACTTTTTCATTTGGAAATAGTAGCACGCTTAGTTTAACTTGTAAATCTTATAACATTTCATATGGACGATGATGGTAGATGAAATAGTGTCAAATAAATTAAGATAGCTTACACTTCTGATACAGGGATAGCAATCGACTGCGATCCATGTGTAAAGAGCTTGTTAGACTACGGATGGGCTTAAGTGGATGATTTAACCATGTATACTTTTTCATTTGGAAATAGTAGCACGCTTAGTCTAACTTGTAAATCTAAAAACATTTCATATGGACGATGATGGTAGATAAAATAGTGTCAAATAAATTAAGATAGCTTACACTTCTGATACAGGGATAGCAATCGACTGCGATCCATGTGTAAAGAGCTTGTTAGACTACGGAAGAGAGAAGTGTGTTATGTTGCGTGTGGCGCGTGAGTGTCCTCCCATTTCATTCCATTCATCAATTCGTCTCATTGATAGAGACAGGTAGAACTCATGGTTCTCATAACGTATGCAATGGAAAGTTTTAGGCAACCTTCGACAGTTGGCTAAATGTCGCCCTGACGCGAATGCATGCTACGTTGAGACAGAGGCAATCACTTGCAAACATGACGCAGAGAGGTTTAACAAGATTGACCATTGCCGAATGTCCCTTGCGGTATACATAGCTACGGGTTTCACCGCCGCCCTTTACAGGAACGCCCGTCGAAAGGAAGTATTACACCGAACTTCATTTGCAACGTTCAAGTTGACTGATAGCAGATTCAACTTAATGATAGTATTCGCCAGTCCGAAGACTGCCCAGGGCAAACCGCGAGGAGGTTCTATCATGTCTTGCCCCATGGTGGCCCTTAAGAGAGCCGATGGTTCGTTCTCGGGAGTAACAAGATGACTATTGGCTTGAATAGTCAATAGGTATGACGGTTAGGTTCTCGTATACCCTATACCGCCTAAGCCGTGGTGGTGCATCTGGCACCTTTCGGATGCGGGTGGTATTTGGAGTCCACACCTCATCCGTCCAAACGATCCTCTTGATCTTCCCCTTCTTCTCATCCTCATCCCACTCGTCGAGGATGACGAACTCGGGAATACCGTTGTCTTCATCAGTGAAGACGGGAATATTGTCGGCAGATGTCGCTTCCATCGTGACTTCAAATTGAATGAGAAGCGCTACAATCTTCTGGCTTATATAGGGTTTTCAACAATGAATTGCTCAACAGCGAATCAGAATGCTTCAGGGATAGCAATCGACTGCATAATGTTCAAGTTGACTGATAGCAGATTCAACTTAATGATAGTATTCGCCAGTCCGAAGACTGCCCAGGGCAAACCGCGAGGAGGTTCTATCATGTCTTGCCCCATGGTGGCCCTTAAGAGAGCCGATGGTTCGTTCTCGGGAGTCGTCATCCTACAGCCTACCAATTCTGCTGAGAGAGTCAAAGACTCTCTCTTTGGTAGCACTGTCGACTTCCACACTAACTGGCATGTGAGTATAGAGTGGAATGTAGCGCCATTCCGTTGGATTGGCAGCAGTTGCTGTCATCGGATTGCCAATCCGAGCAAGATTGTTGTGGACTCTGTCTTGCTCCTCTAGCCTGACGAACTCCTCAAATAAATTTCGCGGCCTTAACTGCGGTCCGCGAGGAGAGCTGACTTGACTGTTCGGCGTCTGCATGATTGAAATGAAATGAAATGAGAGGCAGTGGTTTATATACCCCTCTAACGCGACGCAACGTTCAAGTTGACTGATAGCAGATTCAACTTAATGATAGTATTCGCCAGTCCGAAGACTGCCCAGGGCAAACCGCGTGGAGGTTCTATCATGTCTTGCCCCTAGGTGGCCCTTAAGAGAGCCGATGGTTCGTTCTCGGGAGTAAATTGATGGGGTGGTGAAGGCAGGCAAAGATCTGCAATGAAAATGATATGTATTAGAATAGGATATACTATCTTATTTACTTTTTCACTTACCAAGTTAGTCATCCTTAGGCAGTCTCGCGGGCTTCCTGATTGAAAATTTGTGGAGATGCCCGCGCATTCTTAGTGTAGCGTGGAGGCATTTCTTGCTCGGATGTCCATGATAGCATACAATGCTTTCGTCCAGGCTTTTATTGACGAGGACTTCGCCGGCCAGATGGTTATCCCGAATAGGGATGTGGAACTCAAACAAACGATCCTCATTCACACGTTCCCACTCATCCCTCATGCGCTCCAACTTCTCACACGCCTGCCTCTCATCACCCCGCCGAGCCACAGTCCTCTCCAACTCAACATTCCTCGCTCTCAACACACTCATCTCCTTCATCATCTCCTCAAACTTCGCTTCTGCCTCTCCCATTCTCCTCTCCGCAGCACTCGCCCTCTTCTCACACTCATCATTCTTGTCTTCCAACACTCGCACATTCTCCTTCAACTCTTTCACAACACGCCTCATACGGATATTCTCATCTGCCACCTCCTTACATTTCACCTCCTTCATTTTCAGCTCACTCAACTCACTCAACGTTCTCTCATTCACCTTCCTCAAACTTTCGTAGCGATCTACCAACAAAGCATGTGCCGCTTGCTGCGACACATGCTTCTTTTCCATGTCCTCATCCCACCGCGCCGACTGCTTCCGTACCCCACCACCCTTCACTATTGGGGAAGATGAGCTCTTCGGGGGGTCGCTAATAACAATATTGGATACCTCCGATGACGAAGAGCTCAACTTCCTCACACACTTCCTCACTCGCTCCCTATCCAAATCCACATCATCCTCATCATCACTCTCAAACACTCTCTTCCGCCACTTGTCAGCCTTCAAACCGGCCACAGCATTCTCTACCTCATTCTCCACAGCATTCCCACTAGCATTCTCCACAGCATTCCCACTAGCATTCTCAACAACATTCCCACTAGCATTCTCAACAACATTCTCAACAACATTCGCAACATTCGCCAACATTCGCTCCCTCTCTTCCACAATCAACTGCGTAAATCTCAAATCGGTCACCAACCCTCCTACACACTCACCATGCCTCCGATAAAACTCGGCCTCCTGCCCAACAACCAACAGCACCCTGCACTTCACACAGGCAATCCTATTCAGGATAACCATGTGGTCGGCCCCTGCCTTCCTTATGTGGTCCCTGAGACCGTCTCGGCGGTTGATTCTACCGCATACGCACATTTTAATATGAAATTTCTTATTTCTATCGTTGTTCACCATTTTTGCTGTCAGTACTCAGATTTCTCGTTAACTGTAAGATAATGAAATTAGTATAAGTTTTGAATCATGTAGTACAGTCATATTCCTAAAGCATTACACTTAGTCAGGAATGATAGATGTGAGTGTAGTGAGTGGCACTCGATCCCGTCGACAGCCCGAAGGCCTTGTACCGATCACTAGGGAAGTGAGAGATCTTCCCCGATACCCGCTCTTTACAGCTAAAGACATCATTGTCACTGCCCCGAAGTGGTAACAGGAACGCCGAGTCAAAGGTAGTGATCAGTAGCTGGGATCTAACCCCTCAAAGCTGCCTTAGTTAAATTTCTGATAGCAGATTTGAATGTAGTATACAGCCTAGAACATAATATCATCATTCAACATTCAACTTAGTCAACATTCAACATAATATCAACACTTAGTGAGGAATGATAGATGTGAGTGTAGTGAGTGGCACTCGATCCCGTCGACAGCCCGAAGGCCTTGTACCGATCACTAGGGAAGTGAGAGATCTTCCCCGATACCCGCTCTTTACAGCTGAAGACATCATTGTCACTGCCCCGAAGTGGTAACAGGAACGCCGAGTCAAAGGTAGTGATCAGTAGCTGGGATCTAACCCCTCAAAGCTGCCTTAGACTTAGTTAAATTTCAAATCTGATAGCATATTTGAACTCAGGATACTTGAAAACCTTAGTCTATATGTTAAAACTTTGAAAAAAGTGAAAATTAAGAATTTTTAAAAAATTCCGCATTTTACTACTCATACTACTTTTAAAAAATTTTATCAGTAGTAAAGACACTATCAAACTCTATCATACAAACTTTGAAGTAGCAAGATAGCTTGCCTACTTCAAAAGATAGAGTCCTTTGCACCCGATATCGGGAGCTCAGAGCGACGACCGTCGCTTACCTCGTCTTTCGATGAAGTGATCAGACTTACGTTGTCGGGGGTTTATATATGCTCGGAAGAAAACTTAAAATGGCTCTATCTCCGAAAGTATTCATCGTAGCGACATGCGGTTTGTTGCAAACGATTTGTCTCATCATTCTTTACAATATGACACCTGAACCATTCTCATATGACCACGGGAAGTTGGTCCGCCAGCACATGTCCATGTAACATGCCACAAGTGAAAAAATTCCTAAGTGTGAGAGCTCCAGTGTGGTGAAAATTTTGAAAAATTTAAAACTTCCGAATTTCAACCTGGGACCTTAACCAAAACATTTTTCATCAAATTTCACTGACCTCCCCCCCCCTCGTTCAGAGAAATTTGATGAAAAATGTTTTGGTGACGGTCCCAGGTCGAAATTCCACACTTTGGAAAATTTTCAAAATTTTACCCATACAAAGTCACTCTGACACTTAGGATTTTTTCAGGTGAGCGAGCTCCGACCTAAAATCTTGTAACCGCTCTAACTTTTGAACGAAGACAGATAGGAACAAGCCGATTCTTTCACTGAATTTGTCTCACTCTTAGCTTTCAAACGAGCTATTGCACGAGAAAATCCGTCCACTAGAAGCCAAGATAGAAGCTAGCTGTCCAGGGGGGGGAGGTCAGTGAAATTTGATGAAAAATGTTTTGGTGACGGTCCCAGGTCGAAATTCCACACTTTGGAAAATTTTCAAATTTTTACCCATACAAAGTCACTCTGACACTTAGGATTTTTCAGGTGAGCGAGCTCCGACCTAAAATCTTGTAACCGCTCTAACTTGTGAACGGCTGGTCCGATTGACTCGCAACAAAAAATGTTGTCGAGCAGTTTTTTCTCCTCTTTCAAACGAGTAGCTGTAAGACAAAATCCGTCCACTAGAACCAAAGTTAGAAGATTGTTGTCGGGGGGGGGGGGTCAGTGAAATTTGATGAAAAATGTTTTGGTGACGGTCCCAGGTCGAAATTCCACACTTTGGAAAATTTTCAAAATTTTACCCATACAAAGTCACTCTGACACTTAGGATTTTTTAAGGTGAGCGAGCTCCGACCTAAAATCTTGTAACCGCTCTAACTTTTGAACGAAGACAGATAGGAACAAGCCGATTCTTTCACTGAATTTGTCTCACTCTTAGCTTTCAAACGAGCTATCGCACGACAAAATCCGTCCACTGGAAGCAAGCTGTCCAGGGGGGGGGGACGTCAGCCGAAAATTTTTTCTCTCCGATTTCGCTGGAAACATCCTTCCTAACCCAAAATTTCACGTAGATTCCGAATCTGGCCTCCGTTTTCTCATCCGATGCTTCGTTTGGGCGCTACACAGCAAAACGTCCCAAATTCTAACTCTGTCGTTTTTCGAAAAATGTTGAAAATTTTTTCTCACCGATTGCCTTGAAACTCACCCTACCGATGCAGAATTTCACGCTGAATCCGAATCTGACCTCCGTTTTCTCATCCGACCACTCCTTCCACTCGAAACAACCCATTTTACAACCCAACATTCAGCAGATTGCACCAAAAACATCACACACTATAGCCTCAAGACTAATCCTGGCGGTCGCCCACGTCAACCTAGACGGTCGCCCACGTCAACCAGGCGGTCGGACCAACTCACCCGAGTCTCACACTCTGTTGTTGCAGAGGGGGGGGGGCGTCAGCGAACATGTTGTGAACGTGGACCCACCCGGCCGGCACACCACGACAGACCACAACCTCTGTCGTTCCAGAGGGGGGGGGACTCAGACACGAAGCACCACGGCGGCCGACCACGACACTCTGCCGTGCCAGAGGGGGGGGGACGCAGCGATGGCCGCCATCTTGCGCGGTCCAGAAGTGGAGTTTTGCTTACTACTTACGTATCTTCTATATATCTTCTATGTATCTGCATGTCATTTGCACTGTCCAGCAATGACAATACCGTCCTCTTCGTGTTCTTTTAAGCTCTCTTTCATCACATATTCCTAAAAGATGTAAAAGAGATGCGGTGAGAGGGGACATCCTTGCAAAACTCCTCTTCTCGTTGGCTACATAAAATCCGGTGCTTCTCTAATTTTCTTTATTTTTCGAGCATCCTTTCTTGCGATGACGCAAAGCATTTCGTTTAAGCTGTCAAATCAATGATGACTAGGTAGCTACTTGTGCGCCTGTCGAAAAAATGAATTTATATAATGAAAATAATACCCTGAAGAAGCCGCCTTGAGTAAAAATTTACTGATATTTTCCTAAAAAAGGTATATGGGCTTATGGCAGGGTGTAATTAAAATAGGATTCGCTAGAAGACCTGGCTAGTAATAAAAACACCAAAATTGGAAATATTGCAATAAATTGAAATTTGGATTGCACAATACAAGAACTACTTCATATTTATTGCAATTTTTCTAAGATCTGCAACAAATTACAATATTTGTACTTCTGGTTTTGTTTTAACATAAAATTGGAAATATTGTAACAAAATGCATGAGAATTACAATATCCTTGGGATGATTCCTATTAAGTCTGAAGCATTGAACTTGCTTTTAATCATTGTTTTGTAAGCATGGGGCCTGTGCAATTAGCAGAGGGTCTTTAACTTATTCAAAAAGGAAGGATTTTTGAGCGAATGAAATCCATAAGTCATCGAATACGGTCTACGGTTAAAATGTGTGACGTCCTGTGGATTAACTGGATTTTCAATCTATCATTTCGTACTTAAAATTTACTTAGGCCTGTGTCGTTGGATATTTGTCGTTAAACTCTTGTTGATCTTTAAGGTGAAGGTTTCCGGGTTGAAAAAACCGAGATAATTTATCTGACAAATTTGGCTGGTGGTTAATAGGCAGCAGTGGTTATACGCGCAAGTAGCAGACTGCATCGTTTCATCTGCCATAGTTAATTCTTAAATGTCGTGTTTGATCAAGTCATTGACTTTTTATCGCATTGATCGAGTTCCATTTAAATGCCAGAAATGTCGTTTTATGCTACTAATTGTCGCATCTGGATACGCGTGAGATTTTAGTTAATACTTTATGCAATGTTTCATTTGGATTTACGAACGTGTTCACCTCTTGGACAGCAAATCACATATAAATTCACGACAGGAAAGTGAAGAGCTCCAAGATTTCTTTAGTTCTTTCTTTGGATGCGGAATAATCGGAGTCATGTCACACCAGGACTTTTTTCCTTACTCCCTTTAGCTTGTTAGATAATGAATAACACCCGCTTTCACCGGATATTTATCAAAATCCAATGCGCCTAAATATTACACATGGCAGCTATTGAACTTGGTCTTGAATAGTCCGGAATTACTGAGACAAGAGATATCTGCATATCGGGATACCGTAAAACAGCGGTAGACTGGCGATGAGGTGAAGATAAAACATCTGGTTTCATAAGAATGATTTATTGCCAATGTTTAACAAGTCAGTGCAAGAAAATAGTCTCGTCTTGACGACGTTTCTTAGAGAACTGTCCAGGCTTAGTTAAAGCGTCAGGATGTTTATCAAGTTCTTTGGGGATAGTGGAGACCGGGGATTCCAAAATAGCTTGCCGAAGATCATAGTAGACACCAGCATCATCCTTTGTCAAGAATGTCACCGCTACACCTGTTTTACCAGCACGACCAGTTCGACCGATACGGTGAGTGTAATCTGAAACAAGAGGTGAATCAGTGTTTGGAGATTTAGTGCACAGAAAACATGATACGGAGAAAAGGTCGATTCAGTTAGCAATTGTCAAAATTGATTGTATTAAGCACAGAATTAGACAGGTCGTCTCTTGCTCTGTTTGTTTAGAAAGGAACACCGTAGTATGTAGTGCTAATGAAATGGCACAATCTGCTGACATAATACCATAGCTATCGAACAATGAGCAGCCAGTCCATTGTTAAACACCCAGCAACGAGACGCAGACCATAGAGTAGGTATATTAGGTAGAGTGGTAACTCCGCATTTAGTAAATCCCCAATGTGTATACACTTCCGATTTTATTAAATGAACTCATGGGAGATACAGGTGGTATTGTCACCAAATGTGTTATATGTATATTTTTGCAGTTTTGCAGAAATTGCAACGGAATTGACTGATCATGATAGCATAAAGCAGAAGGAAATGATGGTATCTCACAGATTCTCATGACAGCCTTGGAGATTCAATGTTTGATGGGTTCCTTTTACTTTCATACTGAACCTCAAGAGTATTTTCTTAAGCGTGATCATATCACAGCTGCAACCTGCCACTGGCACAGCAAAATCACATAATCAAAGACAATGATTTCATTTAACTTTGAAAGATGCAAATGGTTCCACATCACTATTCAGATTCAAGAAATGAGACATGAATTTAATGAATCATAAAATCAAACCGGTGAAAATTGAATTTTAAAACTTGACATTTCAGCCAAGAAAGCAGGAATGATATCGCGACATTTCATGAAGACTCCCATTATAATACAATTCATGAAATTCTCTTGATAATCAGTTTGATTTCCGGTTAGTTAGGATGCTTCTCAGCAAATATTCATTTCTTTTGATATCCAACCTGTTTCATACTACTTATAAAGAGGATGCCATCTCGGTAGTATATAAATTGGCAAATTTTGACTTTTTCATAAGTGTTCAAATAATTTTTTGGACCACGGGAACGAAATCTCCGCAAAAAACTGAATCTTTTCATATAAAAATTTTCACTGTATACAGATACTTTTTGAGTCGACACTCTCTCTACCTATATATCCCTACTCTATGACGCAGACAATGTCTTAAGTTCTCTAGAGAAGTTTGTGAATAATTTTTCGTGCGCCTGCTAACTTCTTTAATGATGTTCGGAAGGACCAACTTGATCGACGATACTTGTGCACAATTATCTGATATCTTCGAATCTGAAGGAATCGTGGCGATCGAAGAATTTTGAAGGAATTCATAGCAATCCGAAGAATTTCCTTGCATTGAACATAGAGATAGTGAATATAGGGGATGATAACACGGATATCTATGATTTCTATAAGATATCTAAGGGACGCTCAATTCACATAACAGACACTGGACTGGATACCGGTGACTTTGGTAGACTTGATTGAAAACGATGGTATGTATCTTGATAAAACCATGGAACCAGTTGCAAACAATTCACCTCATTATTGTAAAATATATCAGAATCCAGCTCAATTGATTGCTGTAATCATAATTGATAATTGTAATGTAGGTTTGACCCGTCAAGAACGAGTTTTGTCACTTCATGATTGATAATGTGATTTCGAAGTGCAGCAGTATAAGCAAGGTTGGGTCTTGGGTTCACTCTCGGGTTTTGGGTAGTCTTGGGGGGTACCCAAGAATCTTGGGGTGCGGATCCCCCCCCCAATAGTAAAGAAATTGACCATGAATGATCAGTTACGGTTTTCTTGGAAAGATTCTGCCTAATGACCACATCATGTCATAGCAAGTCATCTACATGTAAGCTTACATGTATATACATGTAAATATGTAACCTACTTCAACCGTACGATTGGTCTTTCTATGATAAAACTGTGCTATCATCAACTTTGATATAGACCTACCGTAAATGCCCATCTGATAGTTTGTTTAATTATCTTTTTAAACTATGCTTTGATTACCTATGGCTTCCTTGTGAATTTAATCCATTATGCTAGATGTAATGCATATTGTGTTAGACAGAATTTTGTATATACCATTTTGCGTGAAATAAAACAAATAATACATCAAAAAATGCAATGGATTAAACCAATACCTGCATAACGCTTATGCTGTTAAATTGGTAGCCTACAACAATTCGCAGATAACTTGCCTCTTGCCCTGAAAGTTAAAAACTTCGGCCTATATTGTTTATTCTACTATTAGGCTACATGTATTAAAAATAGAAAGATATCGGTATCATTTAATGCAGTGACATTCTTTGATGATTGCTTCTTACAATTAGCAAAAATATCGTTATATCTACATTTGTGCTATTTTCGTCCTATACGAGGCCTATGTTATGTGTGTTTCGTTTCTCGATCAGACATGTTGTAAGGAATGTAGCTTAGTCATGCATGTTATTCTAATTAGGAAATTATTAGGCTGTAGACGCAAACAGGGTTGATGATATTTAGCCCAGAGATAACCTATGACGATAATTAAAACTTTTAGCTGAATATTAATAAGGCCTCAATTCCGCAATAACAAATTCATGTAATAAATAGTAATTAATATGAGCATTGGATACATATTACTTGGATAGCAATATGTATAATATGGCATGATTCAAAATATCTTCATGCAATTTTAAATCTCAATCAAAATCCAGAAGATCTTGTGGAAATTGTTCCACTTCAATAGAGAAATAGCCACTCTTGGGTCTACTCTTGGGGGGTACCCAAGCCCAAGTTTGGACCCAACCTTGGTATAAGACACTTAGTGTCATTACCGCATCAAGTGCATTTTTGTCGGTATGAATGCGTAAACTGTTGCTCTTTACCGAATCAGCTGCAGCCTTATCGTTTCAAATTCAAAATGAAAGTAATACAGACACAGCTTTATCTTCATTCTTTTAGCCGCTAGAGCCACAGTCATTCAAATTGCTTATAAACATCAACTGACTAGTATGTGCACATCAAAGCCATGCGTCATTCTTCTTTTTTCCAAATGGCTGGTCTTTTTCGAAGGACTGCATGTCCTTCGAATTTGCTGCATCTTCAACCTGGCAAATGGGGGAATGAGATTGACTACTAAACCGAATGGTTCGATTCATGCAGAAGGCCTACAGAACGGACACTGCACGTGTTTGTCAGCTGTGTTCGTGTAGATGATAAAGTCCAATTCAACAATAAATCTTAGAAAAACATAAAATAAATCGATCATGAGATCCATCGATGATTGTGTAATGACTCCTAGTCATGGAAGAATATACGCCAAGAGTTCTTGATCGTTCTCAGGAAGACAGACACTTGTTCAAGCCTTTTTACTATCGTTATTTGCGTCTGATACATTCTTTCCCTCAGTGTATAGCTATTTAACCAATTAATTTTCGATTTAATACAATCAATTGCTTAACTCATCAATTTGTTGATATGGTGAGAAATTATAGGACATTTATTTTGATCTCATCAAAATTCTTGCTGGCTTAGGCAGGATGTATTATCATTGAGCATTTAACATTCTCATACGATGATGAAAGTCATCCCAGTAGCCATTTATAATAGAATATAATGCTTACTAATTTAAATTATTAGTTAAAGTAGTCCTAAGGAGGACTGATGGCGTTCTCCAATCCGCAAGTGTACAAAGGCAATGCTACTGTAACCATTGGATTAATCAGTTCTTAAAAGAACTCAATGTAGCTTTCTCGTGGCAACGAATTAAAATTGATCAGCTTTGGCCCAATATCTGGTAAAAATGGAAATCTTAAGACTTGTAATACTACTCATTCTTGCTGTTAATATATTAATACCATAGATTCCAAACACTACCGTATACACGTTCAAAACAGACTTCTAATATACTGTACCGACTACAGATGCTGATAGTGGAAATAAAATAAGACAATGGTCACCATAGGTTAAAGAAATTAGAAATGGATATTATAAAACAACAGGAAACCGATGAATAAAAATTGGAAAAGTGGAGGTAAAATATGGAAATACAACGATGCTACTAAACTGATTACAAGTGAACTATATCTGACACTACTCGAAGTGGATAATGGTAAGAGTGTATAAGTGGAAAGTGGATAATGGAGGTAAACAATAGAACTACAATGACACTCTACTACACCGAAAGCAATGAAACTATACACACTATACCTAAGACTACACATGGAAAATACTATTTCTTCACTTGAATTTGTTATCGCCAGTTTCTTCATCCGTCTATAGTACTTCATGTAATTCCACATTTCTTCATTTGAAATACAATACATCGACCACTACTTCAGTTACCGATTAAGGGATATAAAACATAATACTGCAGTCCGTCAGTCATCAGCAGATACTCGTCTAATTTTTAACATGAAATTTTCACATTTGACGTCTTTGTTTTCTTCAAAAGAAAGCGGTCACTTCTAACCATGTAGTCAGTTCAGAAACCCGCTCTGGCTGCCAGACTATAAGGTTTACATCATTCTGTGAAAGTGTCAGTTTCGGCCTCGTTCCCTGCACAAACTCGTGCTGGCTGTCGGACTATGAGGTGCACATCATTCTGTGAAAGTGTCATTTTCGGCCTCGTTCCCTGCACAAACTCGTGCTGGCTGCTGCCGGACTATGAGGTGTACATCATTCTGTGAAAGTGTCAGTTTCGGCCTCGTTCCCTGCACAAACTCGTGCTGCCTGCCGGACTACTCCTTGTGTGGCCGCTCCGATTGAAACACATACAAACATTTTCACAGCGCGACTGCAGCGCAGCTCAAAGGCTGGTGATGTGGCTTTGCCCTTACTGTTGCAAACGGTGATGTCATTTTGCAGTGGAAATGTCCATACTTTATATGAAACGAATGATTAGCTTCTTGATCGGTCAAACTTATAATAAATACGCCCTTGCAAAGTTGTTGGAAGATCAGTGCCGTGTGCACCTCGAAGTATATCATCGATGTTTGATTTCAAATAAATTGTCTTTCAATATTCACTGATTTTCCCATTATCTGATCTAAAACCTCCCCCAGTGCAAATAAGTCATTTGGACCACCAGACTTTATTCAAGAATTCAAGAGCGATGAAGCGATACAACATACGCATGATTTATTTCCGGCCTTGAATTATTCAATTTTCATTGAGCGAAAATTTAAGGCTATTTTAATCACTATGATGTTTTCATATTCACCGAAGAAATCTATATAGATTTCGTATCAAATTATGTACCTATCAATGATGTTCCTGAATTGTCCAATATTGTAGGACTTTACAATTGTGGAAAGACACCTATCATCACCGATTGGTTTGCTTTTTGTTCAATACAATCTTGGCATTTTACATGTATCACTGACATCACAATCACATTTTATCTGTTCGTTGGAGTTTTGATCATATTCTGAAGGCCTCGCTTTCAAGTGAGGGTTTTATCATGAGATGTCTATTGAGAGATAAAAGCAAATTAGCATCGGTAACCACTCACTCCGATGAGGCGCAGAAACTCATCCTGTTCCCTGCAGAAACTCATGCTGCCGGAGGATGAGGTGTACATCATTCTGTGAAAGTCTCATTGTCGGCCTCGTTTCCTGCAGAAACTCATGCTGCCGGACTATGAGGCGCACTTGGAAAGACAACACTGGTTGCACTTTTCCACCAAGATTTTGATAATGGATCTTCAAACGATTCTTGCTTAAGTTTCAATATTTTCACTTGAAAATCATCACCGATACAATTACCAGTTATCACTTATTCCATGACTTGAGGAAAAGAAAATTTATATCAAAATTTTTCTAAAAAGAGTCCACAATTCTCCAAAAACACTGTTGGATCGATTTTAGCAAGCAAATCTTTTTGCGATAAGCCTCTTAATTGCATAAAAAACAAACATGTATAAATGTACAGAATCCATACTAACAGTCATTGATAATACAATGTTAGTACGTAAACAACATTAACCACTGGCAGTTGATATTTCAGCTGTTATCGACAGCTGGATTTTCTTGTATGAGTTTTGTAATTCTTTAGTCTATCTTGATTGCGTCCAGAATAGTTTTTCAACATATTCCCTTACTGGATGATGTGTGTATTAGCTAGAGTACCGCAGTAATGCATTTAAAAGTAAAATGAATTGTTTTACAACTTGTTTCACAGTTTCATCAACATATGCACAAACTATCGCTATTTATCAAGCTTATACAACAGTTACCGGGCTGAAAGATCCAGTTCTATGGTCGCTTCATTAAGAAATTTCCTTGCATTCAACATAGAGATGGTGACTGTAGGGGATGATAAATGTCATACAGCGACAACACATAAAAGATCCAGTTCTATGGTCGCTTCATTAAGAAATTTCCTTGCATTCAACATAGAGATGGTGACTGTAGGGGATGATAAATGTCATACAGCGACAACACATGAAAGATCCAGTTCTATGGTCGCTTCATTAAGAAATTTCCTTGCATTCAACATAGAGATGGTGACTGTAGGGGATGATAAATGTCATACAGCGACAACACATGAAAGATCCAGTTCTATGGTCGCTTCATTAAGAAATCTCCTTGCATTGAACATAGAGATGGTGACTGTAGGGGATGATAAATGTCATACAGCGACAACACATGAAAGATCCAGTTCTATGGTCGCTTCATTAAGAAATTTCCTTGCATTCAACATAGAGATGGTGACTGTAGGGGATGATAAATGTCATACAGCGACAACACATAAAAGATCCAGTTCTATGGTCGTTTCATTAAGAAATTTCCTTGCATTCAACATAGAGATGGTGACTGTAGGGGATGATAAATGTCATAGAGCGACAACACATGAAAGATCCAGTTCTATGGTCGCTTCATTAAGAAATTTCCTTGCATTGAACATAGAGATGGTGACAGGTGGGGATGATAAATGTCATACAGCGACAACACATTAAAGATCTAGTTTTATGGTCGCTTCATTAAGAAATTACCTTGAATTGAACATAGAGATGGTGACTGTAGGGGAAGATAAATGTCATAGAGCGACAACACATGAAAGATCCAGTTCTATGGTCGCTTCATTAAGAAATTTCCTTGCATTGAACATAGAGATGGTGACTGTAGGGGATGATATATGTCATAGAGCGACAACACATAAAAGATCCAGTTCTATGGTCGCTTCATTAAGAAATTTCCTTGTATTCAACATAGAGATGGTGACTGTAGGGGATGATAAATGTCATAGAGCGACAACACATGAAAGATCCAGTTCTATGGTCGTTTCATTAAGAAATTTCCCTGCATTCAACATAGAGATGGTGACTGTAGGGGATGATAAATGTCATCAGCGACAACACATGAAAGATCCAGTTCTATGGTCGCTTCATTAAGAAATTTCCTTGCATTCAACATAGAGATGGTGACTGTAGGGGATGATAAATGTCATACAGCGACAACACATGAAAGATCCAGTTCTATGGTCGCTTCATTAAGAAATTTCCTTGCATTGAACATAGAGATGGTGACTGTAGGGGATGATAAATGTCATACAGCGACAACACATGAAAGATCCAGTTCTATGGTCGCTTCATTAAGAAATTTCCGTGCATTGAACATAGAGATGGTGACTGTAGGGGATGATAAATGTCATACAGCGACAACACATGAAAGATCCAGTTCTATGGTCGCTTCATTAAGAAATTTCCTTGCATTCAACATAGAGATGGTGACTGTAGGGGATGATAAATGTCATACAGCGACAACACATGAAAGATCCAGTTCTATGGTCGCTTCATTAAGAAATTTCCTTGCATTCAACAAAGAGATGATGACTGTAGGGGATGATAAATGTCATACAGCGACAACACATGAAAGATCCAGTTCTATGGTCGCTTCATTAAGAAATCTCCTTGCATTCAACATAGAGATGGTGACTGTAGGGGATGATAAATGTCATACAGCGACAACACATAAAAGATCCAGTTCTATGGTCGCTTCATTAAGAAATTTCCTTGCATTCAACATAGAGATGGTGACTGTAGGGGATGATAAATGTCATAAAGCGACAACACATGAAAGATCCAGTTCTATGGTCGCTTCATTAAGAAATTTCCTTGCATTCAACATAGAGATGGTGACTGTAGGGGATGATAAATGTCATACAGCGACAACACATAAAAGATCCAGTTCTATGGTCGTTTCATTAAGAAATTTCCTTGCATTCAACATAGAGATGGTGACTGTACGGGATGATAAATGTCATAGAGCGACAACACATTAAAGATCCAGTTCTATGGTCGTTTCATTAAGAAATTTCCTTGCATTGAACATAGAGATGGTGACTGTAGGGGATGATAAATGTCATACAGCGACAACACATGAAAGATCCAGTTCTATGGTCGCTTCATTAAGAAATTTCCTTGCATTCAACATAGAGATGGTGACTGTAGGGGATGATAAATGTCATAGAGCGACAACACATGAAAGATCCAGTTCCATCGTTGCTTCATTAAGACATTTCCTTGCACTGAACATAGAGATGGTGACTGTAGGGGATGATAAATGTCATACAGCGACAACACATGAAAGATCCAGTTCTATGGTTGCTTCATTAAGACATTTCTTTGCATTCAACATAGAGATGGTGACTGTAGGGGATGATAAATGTCATACAGCGACAACACATGAAAGATCCAGTTCTATGGTCGCTTCATTAAGAAATTTCCTTGCATTCAACATAGAGATGTTGACTGTAGGGGATGATAAATGTCATACAGCGACAACACATGAAAGATCCAGTTCTATGATCGTTTCATTAAGAAATTTCCTTGCATTCAACATAGAGATGGTGACTGTAGGGGATGATAAATGTCATACAGCGACAACACATGAAAGATCCAGTTCTATGGTCGCTTCATTAAGAAATTTCCTTGCATTCAACATAGAGATGGTGACTGTAGCGGATGATAAATGTCATACAGCGACAACACATGAAAGATCCAGTTCTATGGTCGCTTCATTAAGAAATTTCCTTGCATTCAACATAGAGATGGTGACTGTAGGGGATGATAAATGTCATACAGCGACAACACATGAAAGATCCAGTTCTATGGTCGCTTCATTAAGAAATTTCCTTGCATTCAACATAGAGATGGTGACTGTAGGGGATGATAAATGTCATACAGCGACAACACATGAAAGATCCAGTTCTATGGTCGCTTCATTAAGAAATTTCCTTGCATTCAACATAGAGATGGTGACTGTAGGGGATGATAAATGTCATACAGCGACAACACATGAAAGATCCAGTTCTATGGTCGCTTCATTAAGAAATTTCCTTGCATTCAACATAGAGATGGTGACTGTATAGGATGATAAATGTCATAGAGCGACAACACATGAAAGATCCAGTTCTATGGTCGCTTCATTAAGAAATTTCCTTGCATTCAACATAGAGATGGTGACTGTAGGGGATGATAAATGTCATACAGCGACAACACATGAAAGATCCAGTTCTATGGTCGCTTCATTAAGAAATTTCCTTGCATTCAACATAGAGATGGTGACTGTAGGGGATGATAAATGTCATACAGCGACAACACATGAAAGATCCAGTTCTATGGTCGCTTCATTAAGAAATTTCCTTGCATTCAACATAGAGATGGTGACTGTAGGCGATGATAAATGTCATACAGCGACAACACATGAAAGATCCAGTTCTATGGTCGCATCATTAAGAAATTTCCTTGCATTCAACATAGAGATGGTGACTGTAGGGGATGATAAATGTCATACAGCGACAACACATGAAAGATCCAGTTCTATGGTCGTTTCATTAAGAAATTTCCTTGCATTCAACATAGAGATGGTGACTGTAGGGGATGATAAATGTCATACAGCGACAACACATGAAAGATCCAGTTCTATGGTCGCTTCATTCAGAAATTTTCCTGCATTCAACATAGAGATGCTGACTGTAGGGCATGATAAATGTCATACAGCGACAACACATGAAAGATCCAGTTCTATGGTCGCTTCATTAAGAAATTTCCTTGCATTCAACATAGAGATGGTGACTGTAGGGGATGATAAATGTCATACAGCGACAACACATGAAAGATCCAGTTCTATGGTCGCTTCATTAAGAAATCTCCTTGATTTCAACATAGAGATGGTGACTGTAGGGGATGATAAATGTCATACAGCGACAACACATGAAAGATCCAGCTCTATGGTCGCTTCATTAAGAAATTTCCTTGCATTGAACATAGAGATGGTGACTGTAGGGGATGATAAATGTCATAGAGCGACAACACATGAAAGATCAAGTTCTATGGTCGCTTCATTAAGAAATTTCCTTGCATTGAACATAGAGATGGTGACTGTAGGGGATGATAAATGTCATACAGCGACAACACATGAAAGATCCAGTTCTATGGTCGCTTCATTAAGAAATTTCCTTGCATTCAACATAGAGATGGTGACTGTAGGGGATGATAAATGTCATACAGCGACAACACATAAAAGATCCAGTTCCATGGTCGCTTCATTAAGAAATCTCCTTGCATTCAACATAGAGATGGTGACTGTAGGGGATGATAAATGTCATACAGCGACAACACATGAAAGATCCAGTTCTATGGTCGCTTCATTAAGAAATCTCCTTGCATTCAACATAGAGATGGTGACTGTAGGAGATGATAAATGTCATAGAGCGACAACACATGAAAGATCCAGTTCTATGGTCGCTTCATTAAGAAATTTCCTTGCATTCAACATAGAGATGGTGACTGTAGGGGATGATAAATGTCATACAGCGACAACACATGAAAGATCCAGTTCTATGGTCGCTTCATTAAGAAATTTCCTTGCATTCAACATAGAGATGGTGACTGTAGGGGATGATAAATGTCATACAGCGACAACACATGAAAGATCCAGTTCTATGGTCGCTTCATTAAGAAATTTCCTTGCATTCAACATAGAGATGGTGACTGTAGGGGATGATAAATGTCATACAGCGACAACACATGAAAGATCCAGTTCTATGGTCGCTTCATTCAGAAATTTCCTTGCATTCAACATAGAGATGGTGACTGTAGGGGATGATAAATGTCATACAGCGACAACACATGAAAGATCCAGTTCTATGGTCGCTTCATTAAGAAATTTCCTTGCATTCAACATAGAGATGGTGACTGTAGGGGATGATAAATGTCATACAGCGACAACACATGAAAGATCCAGTTCTATGGTCGCTTCATTAAGAAATTTCCTTGCATTCAACATAGAGATGGTGACTGTAGGGGATGATAAATGTCATACAGCGACAACACATGAAAGATCCAGTTCTATGGTCGCTTTATTAAGAAATTTCCTTGCATTCAACATAGAGATGGTGACTGTAGGGGATGATAAATGTCATACAGCGACAACACATGAAAGATCCAGTTCTATGGTCGCTTCATTAAGAAATTTCCTTGCATTCAACATAGAGATGGTGACTGTAGGGGATGATAAATGTCATAGAGCGACAACACATGAAAGATCCAGTTCTATGGTCGCTTCATTAAGAAATTTCCTTGCATTCAACATAGAGATGGTGACTGTAGGGCATGATAAATGTCATACAGCGACAACACATGAAAGATCAAGTTCTATGGTTGCTTCATTAAGAAATCTCCTTGCATTCAACATAGAGATGGTGACTGTAGGGGATGATAAATGTCATACAGCGACAACACATGAAAGATCCAGTTCTATGGTCGCTTCATTAAGAAATTTCCTTGTATTGAACATAGAGATGGTGACACTAGGGGATGACAAATGTCATACAGCGACAACACATGAAAGATCCAGTTCTATGGTCGCTTCATTAAGAAATTTCCTTGCATTGAACATAGAGATGGTGACACTAGGGGATGATAAATGTCATACAGCGACAACACATGAAAGATCCAGTTCTATGGTCGCTTCATTAAGAAATTTCCTTGCATTGAACATAGAGATGGTGACACTAGGGGATGATAAATGTCATACAGCGACAACACATGAAAGATCCAGTTCTATGGTCGCTTCATTAAGAAATTTCCTTGCATTCAACATAGAGATGGTGACACTAGGGGATGATAAATGTCATACAGCGACAACACATGAAAGATCAAGTTCTATGGTCGCTTCCTTAAGAAATTTCCTTGCATTCAACATAGAGATGGTGACTGTAGGGGATGATGAATGTCATACAGCGACAACACATGAAATATCCAGTTCTATGGTCGCTTCATTAAGAAATTTCCTTGCATTCAACATAGAGATGGTGACTGTAGGGGATGATAAATGTCATACAGCGACAACACATGAAAGATCCAGTTCTATGGTCGCTTCATTAAGAAATTTCTCTGCATTCAACATAGAGGTGGTGACTGTAGGGGATGATAAATGTCATACAGCGACAACACATGAAAGATCCAGTTCTATGGTTGCTTCATTAAGAAATTTCCCTGCATTCAACATAGAGATGGTGACTGTAGGGGATGATAAATGTCATACAGCGACAACACATGAAAGATCCAGTTCTATGGTCGCTTCATTAAGAAATTTCCTTGCATTCAACATAGAGATGGTGACTGTAGGGGATGATAAATGTCATACAGCGACAACACATGAAAGATCCAGTTCTATGGTCGCTTCATTAAGAAATTTCTCTGCATTCAACATAGAGGTGGTGACTGTAGGGGATGATAAATGTCATACAGCGACAACACATGAGAGATCCAGTTCTATGGTCGCTTCATTAAGAAATTTCCTTGCATTGAACATAGAGATGGTGACTGTAGGGGATGATAAATGTCATAGAGCGACAACACATGAAAGATCCACTTCTACGGTCGCTTCATTAAGAAATTTCATTGCAATGAACATAGAGATGGTGACTGTAGGGGATAATAAATGTCATAGAGCGACAACACATGAAAGATCCAGTTCTATGGTCGCTTCATTAAGAAATTTCCTTGCATTGAACATAGAGATGGTGACTGTAGGGGATGATAAATGTCATACAGCGACAACACATGAAAGATCCAGTTCTATGGTCGCTTCATTAAGAAATTTCCTTGCATTCAACATAGAGATGGTGACTGTAGGGGATGATAAATGTCATACAGCGACAACACATGAAAGATCCAGTTCTATGGTCGCTTCATTAAGAAATTTCCTTGCATTCAACATAGAGATGGTGACTGTAGGGGATGATAAATGTCATACAGCGACAACACATGAAAGATCCAGTTCTATGGTCGCTTCATTAAGAAATCTCCTTGCATTCAACATAGAGATGGTGACTGTACGGGATGATAAATGTCATACAACGACAACACATGAAAGATCCAGTTCTATGGTCGCTTCATTAAGAAATTTCCTTGCATTCAACATAGAGATGGTGACTGTAGGGGATGATAAATGTCATACAGCGACAACACATGAAAGATCCAGTTCTATGGTCGCTTCATTAAGAAATCTCCTTGCATTCAACATAGAGATGGTGACTGTAGGGCATGATAAATGTCATACAGCGACAACACATGAAAGATCCAGTTCTATGGTCGCTTCATTAAGAAATTTCCTTGCATTGAACATAGAGATGGTGACTGTAGGGGATGATAAATGTCATAGAGCGACAACACATGAAAGATCCAGTTCTATGGTCGCTTCATTAAGAAATTTCCTTGCATTGAACATAGAGATGGTGACTGTAGGGAATGATAAATGTCATAGAGCGACAACACATGAAAGATCCAGTTCTATGGTCGCTTCATTAAGAAATTTCCTTGCATTGAACATAGAGATGGTGACTGTAGGAGATGATAAATGTCATAGAGCGACAACACATGAAAGATCCAGTTCTATGGTCGCTTCATTAAGAAATTTCCTTGCATTGAACATAGAGATGGTGATTGTAGGGGATGATAAATGTCATAGAGCGACAACACATGAAAGATCCAGTTCTATGGTCGCTTCATTAAGAAATTTCCTTGCATTCAACATAGAGATGGTGACTGTAGGGGATGATAAATGTCATACAGCGACAACACATAAAAGATCCAGTTCTATGGTCGCTTCATTAAGAAATTTCCCTGCATTGAACATAGAGATGGTGACTGTAGGGGATGATAAATGTCATACAGCGACAACACATGAAAGATCCAGTTCTATGGTCGCTTCATTAAGAAATTTCCTTGCATTCAACATAGAGATGGTGACTGTAGGGGATGATAAATGTCATACAGCGACAACACATAAAAGATCCAGTTCTATGGTCGTTTCATTAAGAAATTTCCTTGCATTCAACATAGAGATGGTGACTGTAGGGGATGATAAATGTCATACAGCGACAACACATGAAAGATCCAGTTCTATGGTCGCTTCATTAAGAAATTTCCTTGCATTGAACATAGAGATGGTGACTGTAGGGGATGATAAATGTCATACAGCGACAACACATAAAAGATCCAGTTCTATGGTCGTTTCATTAAGAAATTTCCTTGCATTCAACATAGAGATGGTGACTGTAGGGGATGATAAATGTCATACAGCGACAACACATGAAAGATCCAGTTCTATGGTCGCTTCATTAAGAAATTTCCTTGCATTGAACATAGAGATGGTGACTGTAGGGGATGATAAATGTCATAGAGCGACAACACATGAAAGATCCAGTTCTATGGTCGCCTCATTAAGAAATTTCCTTGCATTGAACATAGAGATGGTGACTGTAGGGGATGATAAATGTCATAGAGCGACAACACATGAAAGATCCAGTTCTATGGTCGCTTCATTAAGAAATTTCCTTGCATTCAACATAGAGATGGTGACTGTACGGGATGATAAATGTCATACAGCGACAACACATAAAAGATCCAGTTCTATGGTCGTTTCATTAAGAAATTTCCTTGCATTCAACATAGAGATGGTGACTGTACGGGATGATAAATGTCATAGAGCGACAACACATGAAAGATCCAGTTCTATGGTCGCTTCATTAAGAAATTTCCTTGCATTCAACATAGAGATGGTGACTGTAGGGGATGATAAATGTCATACAGCGACAACACATGAAAGATCCAGTTCTATGGTCGCTTCATTAAGAAATTTCCTTGCATTCAACATAGAGATGGTGACTGTAGGGGATGATAAATGTCATACAGCGACAACACATGAAAGATCCAGTTCTATGGTCGCTTCATTAAGAAATTTCCTTGCATTCAACATAGAGATGGTGACTGTACGGGATGATAAATGTCATACAGCGACAACACATAAAAGATCCAGTTCTATGGTCGTTTCATTAAGAAATTTCCTTGCTTTCAACATAGAGATGGTGACTGTAGGGGATGATAAATGTCATAGAGCGACAACACATGAAAGATCCAGTTCTATGGTCGTTTCATTAAGAAATTTCCTTGCATTCAACATAGAGATGGTGACTGTAGGGGATGATAAATGTCATACAGCGACAACACATGAAAGATCCAGTTCTATGGTCGCTTCATTAAGAAATTTCCTTGCATTCAACATAGAGATGGTGACTGTAGGGGATGATAAATGTCATACAGCGACAACACATAAAAGATCCAGTTCTATGGTCGCTTCATTAAGAAATTTCCTTGCATTCAACATAGAGATGGTGACTGTAGGGGATGATAAATGTCATACAGCGACAACACATGAAAGATCCAGTTCTATGGTCGCTTCATTAAGAAATTTCCTTGCATTCAACATAGAGATGGTGACTGTAGGGGATGATAAATGTCATACAGCGACAACACATGAAAGATCCAGTTCTATGGTCGCTTCATTAAGAAATTTCCTTGCATTCAACATAGAGATGGTGACTGTAGGGCATGATAAATGTCATACAGCGACAACACATGAGAGATCCAGTTCTATGTTCGTTTCATTAAGAAATTTCCTTGCATTGAACATAGAGATGGTGACTGTAGGGGATGATAAATGTCATACAGCGACAACACATGAAAGATCCAGTTCTATGGTCGCTTCATTAAGAAATTTCCTTGCATTCAACATAGAGATGGTGACTGTAGGGCATGATAAATGTCATACAGCGACAACACATGAGAGATCCAGTTCTATGGTCGTTTCATTAAGAAATTTCCTTGCATTGAACATAGAGATGGTGACTGTAGGGGATGATAAATGTCATACAGCGACAACACATGAAAGATCCAGTTCTATGGTCGCTTCATTAAGAAATTTCCTTGCATTCAACATAGAGATGGTGACTGTAGGGGATGATAAATGTCATACAGCGACAACACATGAAAGATCCAGTTCTATGGTCGCTTCATTAAGAAATTTCCTTGCATTCAACATAGAGATGGTGACTGTAGGGGATGATAAATGTCATACAGCGACAACACATAAAAGATCCAGTTCTATGGTCGTTTCATTAAGAAATTTCCTTGCATTCAACATAGAGATGGTGACTGTAGGGGATGATAAATGTCATACAGCGACAACACATGAAAGATCCAGTTCTATGGTCGCTTCATTAAGAAATTTCCTTGCATTGAACATAGAGATGGTGACTGTAGGGGATGATAAATGTCATAGAGCGACAACACATGAAAGATCCAGTTCTATGGTCGCCTCATTAAGAAATTTCCTTGCATTCAACATAGAGATGGTGACTGTAGGGGATGATAAATGTCATACAGCGACAACACATGAAAGATCCAGTTCTATGGTCGCTTCATTAAGAAATTTCCTTGCATTCAACATAGAGATGGTGACTGTACGGGATGATAAATGTCATACAGCGACAACACATAAAAGATCCAGTTCTATGGTCGTTTCATTAAGAAATTTCCTTGCATTCAACATAGAGATGGTGACTGTAGGGGATGATAAATGTCATACAGCGACAACACATGAAAGATCCAGTTCTATGGTTGCTTCATTAAGAAATTTCCTTGTATTCAACATAGAGATGGTGACTGTAGGGGATGATAAATGTCATACAGCGACAACACATGAAAGATCCAGTTCTATGGTCGCTTCATTAAGAAATTTCCTTGCATTCAACATAGAGATGGTGACTGTAGGGGATGATAAATGTCATACAGCGACAACACATGAAAGATCCAGTTCTATGGTCGCTTCATTAAGAAATTTCCTTGCATTCAACATAGAGATGGTGACTGTAGGGCATGATAAATGTCATACAGCGACAACACATAAAAGATCCAGTTCTATGGTCGTTTCATTAAGAAATTTCCTTGCATTGAACATAGAGATGGTGACTGTAGGGGATGATAAATGTCATACAGCGACAACACATGAAAGATCCAGTTCTATGGTCGCTTCATTAAGAAATTTCCTTGCATTGAACATAGAGATGGTGACTGTAGGGATGATAAATGTCATAGAGCGACAACACATGAAAGATCCAGTTCTATGGTCGCTTCATTAAGAAATTTCCTTGCATTCAACATAGAGATGGTGACTGTAGGGGATGATAAATGTCATACAGCGACAACACATGAAAGATCCAGTTCTATGGTCGCTTCATTAAGAAATTTCCTTGCATTCAACATAGAGATGGTGACTGTAGGGGATGATAAATGTCATAGAGCGACAACACATGAAAGATCCAGTTCTATGGTCGCTTCATTAAGAAATTTCCCTGCATTCAACATAGAGATGGTGACTGTAGGGGATGATAAATGTCATACAGCGACAACACATGAAAGATCCAGTTCTATGGTCGCTTCATTAAGAAATTTCCTTGCATTCAACATAGAGATGGTGACTGTAGGGGATGATAAATGTCATAGAGCGACAACACATGAAAGATCCAGTTCTATGGTCGCTTCATTAAGAAATTTCCTTGCATTCAACATAGAGATGGTGACTGTAGGGGATGATAAATGTCATACAGCGACAACACATGAAAGATCCAGTTCTATGGTCGCTTCATTAAGAAATTTCCTTGCATTCAACATAGAGATGGTGACTGTAGGCGATGATAAATGTCATACAGCGACAACACATGAAAGATCCAGTTCTATGGTCGCATCATTAAGAAATTTCCTTGCATTCAACATAGAGATGGTGACTGTAGGGGATGATAAATGTCATACAGCGACAACACATGAAAGATCCAGTTCTATGGTCGTTTCATTAAGAAATTTCCTTGCATTCAACATAGAGATGGTGACTGTAGGGGATGATAAATGTCATACAGCGACAACACATGAAAGATCCAGTTCTATGGTCGCTTCATTAAGAAATTTCCTTGCATTCAACATAGAGATGGTGACTGTAGGGGATGATAAATGTCATACAGCGACAACACATGAAAGATCCAGTTCTATGGTCGCTTCATTAAGAAATTTCCTTGCATTCAACATAGAGATGGTGACTGTAGGGGATGATAAATGTCATACAGCGACAACACATGAAAGATCCAGTTCTATGGTCGTTTCATTAAGAAATTTCCTTGCATTCAACATAGAGATGGTGACTGTAGGGGATGATAAATGTCATACAGCGACAACACATGAAAGATCCAGTTCCATGGTCGCTTCATTAAGAAATCTCCTTGCATTCAACATAGAGATGGTGACTGTAGGGGATGATAAATGTCATACAGCGACAACACATGAAAGATCCAGTTCTATGGTCGCTTCATCAAGAAATTTCCTTGCATTCAACATAGAGATGGTGACTGTAGGGGATGATAAATGACATAGAGCGACAACAGAGCGTCCACACTTGTGACCTCAGATTCGCACATTGTGTTTCAAATTCTTACCTTCAATATTCTTTGACATATCGTAGTTAATGACCATGGAGACATCTTTGATATCGATACCACGGCCTGCAACGTCGGTGGCCACAAGAATGTCCTTCTGTCCTGATTTCAAGCTGCCCAGGGCTTGTTCTCGCTGCTCTTGACCCTTGCCGCCGTGCAGTGTGGCTGCATTGAAGCCCATCTTCTCAATTCCTCTTGCCAAAACATCAGCACCCTTCTTCTGGTTGACGAAGATGATGATGGGAGGATCCACGCCACTTTGTAAGATCTCCAACAGCTTCTTTCTGAAATGAAAGAAGATTATTACCCTCATCAGTGCATAGCTGTAGATGCGAATCACATTCAAGTTCAGATATCTTCCTGCTGGTAGAAATTTCTCCAACTAAGTCATTGAAAAATTTCTTTGAAATGTTATGTCCACATCTTCCTCATCTATGGTAATGTTCCTTCAACACCAGTGGTTGCACACAGACATACGACTGCCTTATATAAGTTACACGTAACTTTGTCATGAGTCTATGATGTAAGTAAATATATCTAATGTCAGCGAGCTTAAATGTCATTTTCTGATGGATCCAAATCCAATGAGTTTTGTCGAGCTTAAATTCAACAATTCTACTCCACGAACCAGGTCATCGCTAGATGCCCTCGGAAGTCTCAATTGATGCCCGCAATTCATAGAGTTTTGATTGACATTCAAGCGATGTATGTCCATGGACTATCTAAGATATGCTATGTCCACGGACTATCTATGATATGCTACGTTCGTGGACTATCTATGATATGCTATGTCCATGAACTATCTATGATATGCTATGTCCATGGACTATCTATGATATGCTATGTCCATGGACTTATGATATGCTATGTTCATGGACTATCTATGATATGCTATGTTCATGGACTATCTATGATATGCTATGTCCATGGACTATCTATGATGTGCTATGTCCATGGACTATCTATGATATGCTATGTCAATGGACTATCTATGATATGCTATGTCAATGGACTATCTTTGATATGCTATGTCCATGGACTATCTATGATATGCTATGTTCATGGACTATCTATGATATGCTATGTTCATGGACTATCTATGATAAGCCATGTCCATGGATTATCTATGATATGCTATGTCCATGGACTATCTATGATATGCTATGTCCATGGACTATCTTTGATATGCTATGTCCATGGACTATCTATGATATGCTATGTCCATTGACTATCTATGATATGCTATGTTCATGGACTATCTATGATATGCTATGTTCATGGACTATCTATGATATGCTATGTCCATGGACTATCTATGATATGCTATGTCCATGGACTATCTATGATATGCTATGTCCATGGACTATCTATGATGTGCTATGTCCATGGACTATCTATGATATGCTATGTCAATGGACTATCTATCATATGCTATGTCAATGGACTATCTTTGATATGCTATGTCCATGGACTATCTTTGATATGCTATGTCCATGGACTATCTATGATATGCTATGTTCATGGACTATCTATGATATGCTATGTTCATGGACTATCTATGATAAGCTATGTCCATGGATTATCTATGATATGCTATGTCCATGGACTATCTATGATATGCTATGTCCATGGACTATCTATGATATGCTATGTCCATGGACTATCTTTGATATGCTATGTCCATGGACTATCTATGATATGCTATGTCCATTGACTATCTATGATATGCTATGTTATTGGACTATCTATGATAAGCCATGTATATGGATTATCTATGATATGCTATGTCCATGGACTATCTACGATATCCTACGTTCATGGACTATCTATGATATGCTAAGTTAAGGACTATCTATGATATGCTATGTCCATGGACTATCTATGATATGCTATGTCAATGGACTATCTTTGATATGCTATGTCCATGGACTATCTATGATATGCTATGTTCATGGACTATCTATGATATTCTATGTTCATGGACTATCTATGATAAACCCTGTCCATGGATTTTCTATGATATGCTATGTCCATGGACTATCTTTGATATGGTATGTCCATGGACTATCTTTGATATGCTATGTCCATGGACTATCTATGATATGCTATGTCCATTGACTATCTATGATATGCTATGTTCTTGGACTATCTATGATAAGCCATGTCCATGGATTATCTATGATATGCTATGTCCATGGACTATCTATGATATGCTATGTTCATGGACTATCTATGATATGCTATGTTCATGGACTATCTATGATATGCTATGTCCATGGACTATCTATGATGTGCTATGTCCATGGACTATCTATGATATGCTATGTCAATGGACTATCTATGATATGCTATGTCAATGAACTATCTTTGATATGCTATGTCCATGGACTATCTATGATATGCTATGTTCATGGACTATCTATGGTATGCTATGTTCATGGACTATCTATGATATGCTATGTCCATGGATTATCTATGATATGCTATGTCCATGGACTATCTATGATATGGTATGTCCATGGACTATCTTTGATATGCTATGTCCATGGACTATCTATGATATGCTATGTCCATTGACTATCTATGATATGCTATGTTCTTGGACTATCTATGATAAGCCATGTCCATGGATTATCTATGATATGCTATGTCCATGGACTATCTATGATATGCTATGTTCATGGACTATCTACGATATGCTACGTTCATGGACTATCTATGATATGCTACGTTAAGGACTATCTATGATATGCTATGTCCATGGACTATCTATGATATGCTACGTTCATGGACTATCTATGATATGCTACGTTAAGGACTATCTATGATATGCTATGTCCATGGACTATCTATGATATGCTATGTCCATGGACTATCTATGATATGCTATGTTCATGGACTATCTATGATATGCTACGTTAAGGACTATCTATGATATGCTATGTCCATGGACTATCTATGATATGCTACGTTCATGGACTATCTATGATATGCTACGTTAAGGACTATCTATGATATGCTATGTCCATGGACTATCTATGATATGCTATGTCCATGGACTATCTATGATATGCTATGTTCATGGACTATCTATGATATGCTATGTCCATGGACTATCTATGATATGCTATGTCCATGGACTATCTATGATATGCTATGTTCATGGACTATCTATACAAAATCCCATACGAAATGAACGCTTTGAATAATAATAGACGTCCAATTGTTATGACATTATGTTGTGTGATTTGTGTATATACAGTTACAGATGTCTATTGCGGGCGGGATGCCCGCTGTTTAGAAATACATTACCCCTGCATTGAAATTTCTTGGTATTCAACGAGAAGGTTTCAATTTATCTCATTTCAATAGAAATCTTGCCCTGAAAAGCTCGTTTGAATCAGAAAATGACATTTAAGCCGCTGTGAATGGATCTCTTATTCAGGTTATAATAATAACCATCTGAATCGGTCTTTAACATTAACGGGCCCTCAGATATCGCATTTTTATTTTTTATTCATTATTTTTTATTTATTATTATTTTTCATTCAGGTTGTCTGTGCAAGGTATTTTCAATGTCACATTTCCAGTCTTTTCGAGTCAATTAACAATGAAATTCATGTTTTTTAGTTTCTATGAAACTGACAGAAAATTGCTGAACAGATAAAGAACACAAGATTCATTACAACTAACAATAATCTTGTAGCAGAAGGCAGCCGTCTTGCATTTAATTATCTGTGGAATTGCACTTTATTTCGATGTGGTTGTAGACACAGAATTAAATATTTTGTTTATCTGCTTCGGTTTGCTAGAAGAGTGATTAATACGAAATCGACGGCACATCGAGGAACCTATTAAGTGGGCAAAAAGGAATTCCTAATACCTTACAGAGATAGGAGAAAAAGTCGTGCGTCGCTTGCGGATTGCTGTGAATTCCAGCAAAGTGCTTCGATTGCCAAAATTCCTTCACATTCGAAGACTTCAGATCATTGCCCACAAGTTTTCTCCATAATGTTGGCCCTTCCGATCATTATTAAAGAAAGTAGCAGGCGTACGAAAATTAGTTAACTCGATGATTTCACATCCTCTCCTCGGCATTTCTCACTGTATAGTGCATACACTGAATCGGATGTTAGCCAGACAATGTGTGTTTTGGTGTGTGCGAAGTGATATCGCAGCACGCATGCATCTCTCACTGGCTCTGGTGTCCTCTGCTGACAGCTTATTGTTTGCCATTTCCAATAGCAAGTGATACACGAATTATCCATTCAAGAAGGAGCAAGTTGTCTAATCCTGTGATGTGCCATTTCGATGTTAAGGGCAGATACGATACTTCCATTCTGGAAACCGAAGCCGCGCACGCACATGACTAATTCTGTGGATCAACCTGTTTGCCACCGCACCAGAGAATTAGTGAGACAGAGGCCGAAACTCGAGATATCCAAGCAATTGCAGCAAAATGGAAACAACTAAGATGTCTATGACCACTCAATGTTTCTTCGAATGACATCATGATGCCCAAATAATCGTTCTGCATCTGAAATCATAGCACTTTTCATAGACAAGCTAGACATGAAGGATTTGTTGATGCCTTGAAGCTCCTCACTCACTCACTCACTCATCACTTTTTGCGTGACACATATTAAGCACTAAATATGAAACTATTACTTAACTCATATCAAGCCTTAAGGTCAAAAGTCAGAAGTCCCTCGCCTCGCCCTGACACGCAAATTACGTCAGTCATTAGTATCATGATACCTTCAGAGGCAGAAGCGATCGTCTGGCATACCCTTCCACAGCCCTGGGCAACACACGCCATAATTAGAACAACAGTAAGGTTTTTTGATTCCTTCGGTTCAGTTTGAACACGACGTATAAGCTTTCTTATTTCCATTTGAAAAACGCGTCGCAAAAGTACTTGAGATAAAAATAGAACTTGAGGTGAAGAACGAGGCCTTCAAGTTCTCCAACAAACATTGGAATTTCATTTCTATTGATGATGACAAGTCTCACATACCTCTTCTGTTGTTCTGTGACCATATAAACAATCTGTTCGACTCTCTCCGTTGGTTTTCCACAGGAACCGATGTAGACATTGGCAGGTCGTCGAAGATAGTTCCTTGCAAGTCTTTCCACTTCAGGTTTCATGGTCGCCGTGAACATGACAGTTTGCCGGAACTTCTGTTTCGTCGCATAATTCACCAACAACCGATCAATGGACTCCGCATCGTCATTGTCTGGCTTTTGGTTGGTAACAGGAAGATATTCAAGAATCTTCTGCACTTCCGGTTCAAATCCGAGATCAATCATCTTGTCGGCCTGGAAAGGAAGGAAGACCAACCATCATTTGAAAGGAAATGCGTTGCTACTGAACCTAAAGATTCGAATCTATGAGAGCTCAGAACTGCAGTCTCTTATTATCAACTCCGTAACTCTGAACTGCAAACAGGGTTTCCACGGTTTTCAAGGATTGTTTTTCCAGGAGTTGTCCAGGAGCCGTCTGATTATATTTCCAGGAGTTTCCCAGGAGGTTTACATAATTTGATTTACAAGCGGACTTTACATAATTCGTGATATAGCCTATACCAAATACAAGTTCTTTGCATTAAATATGCAAGAGATAAAGCAACTGATTGTACAATAGTTTTAACGTACTTTTCCACTTCAGCCTTCATACGAATCACGAGTGAATCTGACCAGTCCTTATAATTCATCAACTCTGGTCCCATGATTTGTAACGGTTTCTATTTCAGGTACTCAAAGTACGATATCTCAATGTGGCTCAAACGTGCCTTTGATCATTTGGTCTCCCCATGAAAACTCCTCGCTATTACAAAGTACATGGATCATAGAATCAAGACAAATAATCTGAAGGATTTGACATATTCATCTAAATTCATCTTCTAATTTGTTCATTTGTGCTTCAAGCGCATCCTCTCAATGTAATTTTCGGCGACAAAAAAGCAGTTAAAGAGCGGACAAATACTTGAGAAATCTAACACTTACTTCACTGAGGAAATGTCGTTGTACATGTAGTCAGTCGTGTCATATTTAATAATCTCCAAAAATAAATAATATTACTAAAAATTAGGGCTGTGCGCGGTGCACCGGTTCTCGGGCCGATGCACTTAAATTTACGAATTTCGCTCAAATTGATGCTTTACTGTAAAGCTTGAATTACAATTGACTTATTTTGTCTGTTATCTTAGTCACAGCAAATTGAGAGTATTTATCAAATCAAGTCAAGCTTCATGATAATCAAACTTCAAATATCAATTCACTTCACAATAAATTTCTACATCAGGAAAATGAAACCTTTTGAAAATCACGATTGTGTCATAAAAAACGATGTATTTCCTGATGATGAGAGAAAATGTGAAAGTTGACGAAAATTCGGCAATTCAAGTTCATGGTAAGTCATTTTAGACCACAGAATTCCGATTCCCGTGACCCAAGAATTTTGAAATCTCAGTGAATACAGCGTAGGCCTACCCTGCAGTTTCTCCTCCTGCTAAGATAAAGGTTATCTTGGCATTCCAGTGGCCAGGGATTCGTCCGAAAGATTTTCTTCTTGACTGCATGAAGCCTATCGTAATGTCGAGATCGTGACCTTCCGCACAATAATTTGCAGACGTGACATTGCTTCGAACCTGTCTACATTTCTTGATCTGTTCAGTTATTTTGAAAAAGAATAAAAAATAAACTCCTCCTCTGCTGAATATCAATTAAAACCCACGTTTCGTCCGCCACTGACTTACCAAGTCAGTCGCAATTATTCTTTCAATCATTTTTTGTTGCATATCTACATAATTTCTATTTTCATCTAATTTTAAAGAATTTTATTAGAACTATCATACAAACGCACAAGTATGATGACAGTCAAAAATGAAAAATAGAATTAAAGAATGCCTTTGCAAGCATGCTTCAAATTTTTTAACATTGTTAGAATTTTCCCTACTATCCTACTCGATAAAATTTGCATTGAATTCTAGAAAATGTAAATATTTCACATGATGGACAAAGACCCTGCCTACAAAATTTTGATATTTTAATTGACTATCCCACGACAATCTAGAACGCAAAGCAAGTTATGTTTCGTCTGTACTTAAGGAAGTGCTTCAGGGAAACTTTTCCAAATTTTCTGTGCAACGGTGCCGCAGATGCGGTTAGCGCACAGCCCTAAATGCAAGGAAAAAATGAATACGATATTCAAGGCTTCATTTCAAATCCATGTCTGCCGGTATTCAAAATGTTCCAATGCACGAGTTATTTCTTTTATAGACTACGGATTGCAATAAAAAGAGCGTTAATTAAATGTCCTGAATCAAAAAGATTGACAAGAACGTCTTTAAAATGTATAGCTAGAAATTTCTTTTATTGCAAAACTCAGAATGTGAATGAATTCATTACATTAACTTTGTATGAATAGAAAAATTCCATTAAAAACTTCTAGTGATCAATTAGAGATGCCTTCACTTATGTACCATATTTATAAAATTCCAGGAGTTTCCAGGAGCGCGGAAACCCTGTGCAAAGTATGTTTCAACTTCACATCTCTTGTAGACATTAAGAGCCATAGGAATCACCTCAACACCTTTTTCTGGAGACAGACGTTGAAATACTACTGCTTCAATGCCATTACTTGTCAAATTAAACGGCTTCAATCCCACAACCAAGACTGTCTTATTTGGAATTAAAGATCAGAAATCTTCATAGAAAAATGTCAGTCGCAATATTGGCTGACAAACTCACTTGCCTAGTAACAATTTGCAAGGAAGATTCTAACCCAATCAAGATGAAGATCCTCTCAATTTCTACATCAATCAGAGGGCACTAATACCGTAGTTGGAATTATTGTCCGGTGAATTACATTGAAATTGCATTGGCTCCGATCGTGTTGGCTCAGGCTGCAATAATAAACTGTGGTCGGTGGAACTGCAACAAATACAATTCGCTAAACACCTTGAGCAGGGATGTGATTGCTAGCAAGGGGGCGTGGCCGGAAAAATTCGAAAGGCGTCGCCAGTAGAATCCAATGGGCGTCAGTGAAAGCAAAGGGAGCGCCAGTGAAAACTCATAGGGTGCCGTGAAAGCTTAAGGGGTATCGACGCTAATGGGGAGACGGCTAAAGCTGGCGGTAGAAACCAAGTGGCGTCAGTGAAAGCAAAGGGAGCGCCATTGAAAACTCATAGGACCCCGTGAAAGCTTAAGGGGTATGGAAGCTAATGGGGAGACGGCTAAAGCTGGCGGTAGAAACCAATGGCCGTCAAATCTTCAATTCAAGTTGAATTAAGTTTAGATTACCGAATTGAAGACAAACTGCAGCTGCCTTGCGTGTCGCTAGGTTGCGTATGATCAAACTCTGTGAGTGAAACGCTTCACACTGTGTTCGAATTGTAATAAAATAGAAGTACCCCCACTGAATTAGAAGACATGTATTGAAAATCTAAATGGACATTATTTTAAGAAAAATTTTCTTACTTTTTGAAAATGTTGAATAATTTTGAATAATTTGAAATTGACTTCATCTTTCTTAAATTTTTCAATACTTATTTTCTAATTCACTGTGGTACTTTTTGCGAACAGTACATTTGTCATCCAAGGACGTCCTTTTTCGTTCTGAATACATGAGGGACTCAATGCGGTTGCTGAATAACTTCTATGAAAGACTTAAAATTCAAAGTTCCGGTCATCCTTTGTGCTCACCTCATCCAACACGACGTATGTACATTGATTCAAGACCAGATATCGGTTCTCCAACACATCGACGAGTCGTCCAGGCGTTGCAATGACGATCTCCGTTCCCATCCTCAGCCGGAATCCTTGTTCCTCCCTGGACAGACCTCCAATCACTGAGACAGTCTTGATACCGAGAGAACGGCCGAATTTGATGGTCTCCTCTTCAATTTGCTGCGCCAATTCACGAGTCGGGGCCATGATGATGGCGTACGGCCCTAACTCTGTGTCTTCCAGACGCTCCAATTTGGGCAATTTCTGAATCCACGACAGCAAGGGAATGAGGAAGGCGGCAGTTTTACCGGAACCGGTCTCCGCAACACCGATGATGTCTCGGTTCTGCATTCCGATCGGAATAGCTTGTCGCTGAATCGGTTCCTTGTAGCCAATCTGTTCGATGATATTCAACAGTTCTTCAGGCAATTCTGCCTCTCTCCATGAGCGGATGGGGTGAGGAACGATGCCACCTGTAATGAATTATTATAGAACTGAAGTGAATTGGACAAGGGAAATTATCACAGGCGACAATATTTTATCCTCAAACTGCCTGAGAGCTGTTAATGCATTCTACGAACTTTCACCTGTGAGATTGTGAGTAATACTTGAAATCTGGAAAGCATACAAGAGAGCAATGATGAGCATCAGGTCGGGTTCCAAAAATTCGGATATCCGAGTCGAACAAAATTTCAGCCCGAACCCGATGTCGGGTACAAATGTCTGACCCGACAACGAGTGCTAGAACCCGACACGACCCGAACCCGACCCGATTATATTCGAAAAATCAGAAACATTTCTATATATAAGGCTAATGTGATACCGGGCGGTAGTCTACCTTCTTAGTAGTATTATTTTAGTATTTTATTAAAATGCGCACTAGTTAGTATATTATTTTCTCTAGGCTAATAAAGTATTCAAACAAATACTAAATAAGTAGCATAATTACTCACGAAATTAATATAACCTACAACACATGACAAAATTCGGAATCTTTACAAACAATCGACTACTTCGCGATATATTATAAGTGTAGCAGCATACTCCTTCAAAACTCTGATTGAGACACTTTGAGTCTCAATGTTAATGAAGATGTCAAGGTCCGAGCAGCTGAACTGCATCACTACATGTAACAACATAATTCTGCAGATAGATGCTAAAATTTCAATTATATAATATTTGATGTATAGTTAAGCTTCCGTTCCTATGTAAAGCTTATCACAAATTACATTTCATTTCTTTCCGTCCATCCTGCGAGCCACGATCTGCATGTCATTATGAGAATGAGGCCTTTAGAGACCACAAGAACAGATTCAATTAATTTGATAATAATCTTTCGTTGTTTTAGAAGCAAAATATGTAGCGCAAAATATTTTATTGGATCAATAATTCACAATGAGATTAATGTGATAAGCCACAATTTCTTGAAAAACTTCATTAAACTACAGCTACACATGAAACAGTGCTAACTTCACAGAAAATATTTTTTAAAGTTCTAAACATTCTTCAAATTTGTATGCTCCAACCCGAAAAACCCGAGTTCGGGTTATTTCGGGTTTTAGATAAAAGAGATAATCCTACCCGACTTCTTAATTGCTCTACCCGAACCCGAGCATTCGGGGTCGGCTTTCGGGTAGGATCGCTCATCTTTGCAAGAGAGAGAGATAGACTGCTAGTTCACACGCGCAGTAGATGATGGGAGGTTTTACATGCGAGTAAAAGAGAGAACAAATCAAGTCATCCCCGTGAAGTGACTCTTTCATACGAAACGTTGACTTCAAACAACACTCCAGAAGACACCGAGTATTTTTGTACGAGGACGAATGGAGTAGCTGTGTGACTATCATAGAAAGTGCTATGGTCACCTGCTATCGAACTCGGGGATGTCTATGATTAATAAGATATCTAAGGGACGTTCAACTCCCATAGCATGCACTGGAAGCCGCTATCTTTGACTTGATTGATGAAGATAGTGTATATCTGGATGAAGCTGCAAAATATTCACTTCATTATCGTGAAATGCATCAAAATCCAACAAAATTGATTGCTATACATCCTAATTAATGCACCCGACCCAGGCCTGCAAAGAAATTGTCGGAAACAATCTGTAGAGTGTACATCTATATCATCGATGTCAAGTAAATTGTGACTTCTCATCCTCATCGATTTTCCATTACCTGATGATCATAGATCCCCTGATATCAAAGCAGTGTTTGATGACACTTCATTACAGGGTCTCATAGACATTGATCCGTGTGAATTTTATGTGAAATTGGCAAGCATGAAATGGTGCATTAGATACCCTCCAATGCTGGGCTATAATGCATTTCAAACTCATTTCAATCATTTCTATGATCTCCATAGCTATGGGGAGTGAGATACAATATAACTTTAACATGTATTTTTGAGGGCAACAATGTCAGACATTTGAGGGCGCGTCTGGGCTTCAATGCTATGAATACGCATGTAGATATACGCCAGCTGAGACTTCTTAAATATCTTTCACATGCATAGATACATATGTCATCATCACAGGATAGATTGCTGCCTTCTTTTTCCATATTATAACATAGCTAAATTACGCATGATATACAAGGTGTGACTAAAAATTATTGAGACTGGCGTGATAAAAGGCGAACTAAGATTTCTATGATCTTAGTTTTATGCGTCAGTGTCAAACACATCTTCAGCTGATGTCTGACAGAAATTTGAATGTATGCGATCGAAAATCACGTGATAACCGAACAGGAAGATTCATGTTCAAGGAACTTGTGTGATTGGTGGTTGTTTGATCGCTTAAAGAGAGAAATGAAAAAGATCATTTTCCACGATGCCGTCGAGGTTGTGGCCACTTCTTTGAGAGTGTTGCGCTCCATTCCTGAGGACGAGTTTCTGACCCAGGTGGAGAGGCTTCTGGAGCACTGTGAGAGAGTGATTCAGAGTGGTGGAGATTATGTCGTTTAGTGATTATTTTGTTTATGAATGTTACAAAGAGTGCCTTCCTCAGAATTTTGTGTTTTAATGTGTTTTTAATGAAGTAAAGATTCGTTCTTTTTATAAAAAACGGACATTTTTTACGTTTTTTAAACTTCGTTGCGCTTGCATAACTTGATTGAACTAAAAATGCTCCTAAAAGTTTGAATTGAGGTTTTGGCTCACAATTTTTTCACTGATATTAGTTCATACACTTATTGATAAGTATCGCATAAAAAACAGCGGAATTTCAACGACTTTCAAGTAAAAGATTTCCAGTCTCAATAATTTTGAGTCACACCTTGTATCTCACATTCACTAAAAGCGCAGTTCATACGGATCCTGATTGCTGAGCAGCAGTCTGCATCTCTGTGAAAACTACCAAGAATTGTTGGCTCTCACCTTTGGTGGTAATGTTGTAATCTTCTCTGAAGATTCTCCAATCACGCTCAGTCATTGCCTCCAAAGCCTTTTCTGACCAATGACGATCATCAAAGCGCGTCTTAGCTTCCTTCTTCGCCACAGTCTTCAATCGCTTTTCTTCTTGCATCTTCTGTGTTTCAGATCTTCGGTCATCCAACATTCTGGAGTAAAATCTTCCAATTTCCTTCTTCTGTTGTTTCATGTCGATTCCAGCCAATGTTCCACGCCCGAAGAACTGGATCTGATGACGTTCTTTGTAGATGGGGTTGTAATCAACACTCGTGTCGTCTCCAGCGTCCCAGTCAAATACAAACTTTCTCTCGTTCAATCGGCGATGACGTTTCTTGCCGGGTTTCTTTATACCTGAAGGAGAAGCGATAGGAGATCGTCAAAGCGGGCCATCATCGCCATCTGAGGATTTCAGCAGGTCAGACGCCTGACTGTGAAATTTCAAGGAATTTTGGGTCAATTGTTTATGCTGATGACAGCTCCGAAAAATATCGAGCTTATTCGGAATTTGCAATGACAACGCCGCTTTGACATATTTGAATCTCTTTGAAAAATCAGGAGATTGCCTAACAGATAAAAATACAAAATTCATTACAGCTACTGGTATCAATCTTATAACAATCTCCAACCCTCTTGTATTTGATTATGATCACGCATGAAGTGATGGTGTATCACTCACCACATCCATACGATTCAATTGAGATTTATAACTGATAACACTAGCAGCCTACTCTATCATCCTCTTTCAACTAGTTTTATTAACAATCCTTCATTTCATAAATATGAAAGTGAGAAGATATCACAGCAATGACACGATGCTTCTAGTAATCATAGCAGACACTTGCAAAACGTCTTTGTGGATATGCCTGAAACACAATACATCCAACCCTCAAATCTGGGGAAGAAGAGACGATGAGTAAGGAGCGATTACAATGTCAAATACCACGTCAGATTGACCGTGAAGAGGCGTACGCTTGTCGCGCAGTCATGACCATTTTCAAGGGTTTTCCAGGGGCATATTGGAATTCCCGGCTTTTCACGCATTGTCGACACCCTGGCTTATGATTGTCGCGCAGTCGTGATCATTTTCAAGGGTTTTCCAGAGGCATATTGGAATTCCCGGCTTTTCCCGGATTGTCGATACCCGGGCTTATGATTGTCGCGCAGTCGTGATCATTTTCAAGAGTTTTCCAGAGCCATATTGGAATTCCCAGCTTTTCCCGGATTGTCGACACCCTGGCTTGTGATTGTCCCAGGTTCATGACCATTTTCAAGGGTTTTCCAGAGCCATATTGGAATTCCCGGCTTTTCCCGGATTGTCGACACCCTGGCTTGTGATTGTCCCAGGTTCATGACCATTTTCAAGGGTTTTCCAGGGGCATATTGGAATTCCCGGCTTTTCCCGGATTGTCGATACCCGGGCTTATGATTGTCCCAGGTTCATGACCATTTTCAAGGGTTTTCCAGGGGCATATTGGAATTCCCGGCTTTTCCCGGATTGTCGATACCCGGGCTTATGATTGTCCCAGGTTCATGACCATTTTCAAGGGTTTTCCAGGGGCATATTGGAATTCCCGGCTTTTCCGGGATTGTCGATACCCGGGCTTATGATTGTCCCAGGTTCATGACCATTTTCAAGGGTCTTCCAGGGGCATATTGGAATTCCCGGATTGTCGACACCCGGGCTTATGATTGTCGCGCAGTCGTGACCATTTTCAAGGGTTTTCCAGGGGCATATTGGAATTCCCGGCTTTCCCCGGATTGTCGACACCCGGGCTTATGATTGTCCCAGGTTCATGACCATTTTCAAGGGTTTTCCAGGGGCATATTGGAATTCCCGGCTTTCCCCGGATTCTCGACACCCGGGCTTATGATTGCACCGGGTTCATGACCATTTTCAAGGGTTTTCCAGGGGCATATTGGAATTCCCGGATTGTCGACACCCGGGCTTATGATTGTCCCAGGTTCATGACCATTTTCAAGGGTTTTCCAGGGGCATATTGGAATTCCCGGATTGTCGACACCCGGGCTTATGATTGTCCCAGGTTCATGACCATTTTCAAGGGTTTTCCAGGGGCATATTGGAATTCCCGGCTTTCCCCGGATTGTCGATACTCTGGCTTATGATTGTCCCAGGTTCATGACCATTTTCAAGGGTTTTCCAGAGTCATATTGGAATTCCCGGCTTTCCCCGGATTGTCGATACTCTGGCTTATGATTGTCCCAGGTTCATGACCATTTTCAAGGGTTTTCCAGGGGCATATTGGAATTCCCGGCTTTTCCCGGATTGTCGACACCCGGGCTTATGATTGTCCCAGGTTCATGACCATTTTCAATGGTTTTCCAGGGGCATATTGGAATTCCCGGCTTTTCCCGGATTGTCGACACCCGGGCTTATGATTGTCCCAGGTTCATGACCATTTTCAAGGGTTTTCCAGGGGCATATTGGAATTCCCGGCTTTTCCCGGATTGTCGACACCCTGGCTTATGATTGTCGCGCAGTCGTGATCATTTTCAATGGTTATCCAGGGGCATATTGGAATTCCCGGCTTTTCCCGGATTGATGACACCCGGGCTTATGATTGTCCCAGGTTCATGACCATTTTCAATGGTTTTCCAGGGGCATATTGGAATTCCCGGATTGTCGACACCCGGGCTTATGATTGTCGCGCAGTCGTGACCATTTTCAAGGGTTTTCCAGGGGCATATTGGAATTCCCGGCTTTCCCCGGATTCTCGACACCCGGGCTTATGATTGCACCGGGTTCATGACCATTTTCAAGGGTTTTCCAGGGGCATATAGGAATTCCCGGATTGTCGACACCCGGGCTTATGATTGTCCCAGGTTCATGACCATTTTCAAGGGTCTTCCAGGGGCATATTGGAATTCCCGGCTTTTCCCGGATTGTCGACACCCGGGCTTATGATTGTCCCAGGTTCATGACCATTTTCAAGGGTTTTCCAGGGGCATATTGGAATTCCCGGATTGTCGACACCCGGGCTTATGATTGTCCCAGGTTCATGACCATTTTCAATGGTTATCCAGGGGCATATTGGAATTCCCGGCTTTTCCCGGATTGTCGACACCCGGGCTTATGATTGTCCCAGGTTCATGACCATTTTCAAGGGTCTTCCAGGGGCATATTGGAATTCCCGGCTTTTCCCGGATTGTCGATACCCGGGCTTATGATTGTCCCAGGTTCATGGCCATTTTCAAGGGTTTTCCAGGGGCATATTGGAATTCCCGGCTTTTCCCGGATTGATGACACCCGGGCTTATGATTGTCCCAGGTTCATGACCATTTTCAAGGGTTTTCCAGGGGCATATTGGAATTCCCGGCTTTCCCCGGATTGTCGATACTCTGGCTTATGATTGTCCCAGGTTCATGACCATTTTCAAGGGTTTTCCAGGGGCATATTGGAATTCCCGGCTTTTCCCGGATTGTCGACACCCGGGCTTATGATTGTCGCGCAGTCGTGATCATCTTCAAGGGTTATCCAGGGGCATATTGGAATTCCCGGCTTTTCCCGGATTGTCGACACCCGGGCTTATGATTGTCCCAGGTTCATGACCATTTTCAAGGGTTTTCCAGGGGCATATTGGAATTCCCGGCTTTCCCCGGATTCTCGACACCCGGGCTTATGATTGCACCGGGTTCATGACCATTTTCAAGGGTTTTCCAGGGGCATATTGGAATTCCCGGATTGTCGACACCCGGGCTTATGATTGTCCCAGGTTCATGACCATTTTCAAGGGTCTTCCAGGGGCATATTGGAATTCCCGGCTTTTCCCGGATTGTCGACACCCGGGCTTATGATTGTCCCAGGTTCATGACCATTTTCAAGGGTTTTCCAGGGGCATATTGGAATTCCCGGATTGTCGACACCCGGGCTTATGATTGTCCCAGGTTCATGACCATTTTCAATGGTTATCCAGGGGCATATTGGAATTCCCGGCTTTTCCCGGATTGTCGACACCCGGGCTTATGATTGTCCCAGGTTCATGACCATTTTCAAGGGTCTTCCAGGGGCATATTGGAATTCCCGGCTTTTCCCGGATTGTCGATACCCGGGCTTATGATTGTCCCAGGTTCATGGCCATTTTCAAGGGTTTTCCAGGGGCATATTGGAATTCCCGGCTTTTCCCGGATTGATGACACCCGGGCTTATGATTGTCCCAGGTTCATGACCATTTTCAAGGGTTTTCCAGGGGCATATTGGAATTCCCGGCTTTCCCCGGATTGTCGATACTCTGGCTTATGATTGTCCCAGGTTCATGACCATTTTCAAGGGTTTTCCAGGGGCATATTGGAATTCCCGGCTTTTCCCGGATTGTCGACACCCGGGCTTATGATTGTCGCGCAGTCGTGATCATCTTCAAGGGTTATCCAGGGGCATATTGGAATTCCCGGCTTTTCCCGGATTGTCGACACCCGGGCTTATGATTGTCCCAGGTTCATGACCATTTTCAAGGGTTTTCCAGGGGCATATTGGAATTCCCGGCTTTCCCCGGATTCTCGACACCCGGGCTTATGATTGCACCGGGTTCATGACCATTTTCAAGGGTTTTCCAGGGGCATATTGGAATTCCCGGATTGTCGACACCGGGCTTATGATTGTCCCAGGTTCATGACCATTTTCAAGGGTCTTCCAGGGGCATATTGGAATTCCCGGCTTTTCCCGGATTGTCGACACCCGGGCTTATGATTGTCCCAGGTTCATGACCATTTTCAAGGGTTTTCCAGGGGCATATTGGAATTCCCGGATTGTCGACACCCGGGCTTATGATTGTCCCAGGTTCATGACCATTTTCAATGGTTATCCAGGGGCATATTGGAATTCCCGGCTTTTCCCGGATTGTCGACACCCGGGCTTATGATTGTCCCAGGTTCATGACCATTTTCAAGGGTCTTCCAGGGGCATATTGGAATTCCCGGCTTTTCCCGGATTGTCGATACCCGGGCTTATGATTGTCCCAGGTTCATGGCCATTTTCAAGGGTTTTCCAGGGGCATATTGGAATTCCCGGCTTTCCCCGGATTGTCGATACTCTGGCTTATGATTGTCCCAGGTTCATGACCATTTTCAAGGGTTTTCCAGGGGCATATTGGAATTCCCGGCTTTCCCCGGATTGTCGACACCCTGGCTTATGATTGTCCCAGGTTCATGACCATTTTCAAGGGTTTTCCAGGGGCATATTGGAATTCCCGGCTTTCCCCGGATTGTCGATACTCTGGCTTATGATTGTTCCAGGTTCATGACCATTTTCAAGGGTTTTCCAGGGGCATATTGGAATTCCCGGCTTTTCCCGGATTGTCGACACCCGGGCTTATGATTGTCCCAGGTTCATGACCATTTTCAAGGGTTTTCCAGGGGCATATTGGAATTCCCGGCTTTTCCCGGATTGTCGACACCCGGGCTTATGATTGTCCCAGGTTCATGACCATTTTCAATGGTTTTCCAGGGGCATATTGGAATTCCCGGCTTTTCCCGGATTGTCGACACCCGGGCTTATGATTGTCCCAGGTTCATGACCATTTTCAATGGTTTTCCAGGGGCATATTGGAATTCCCGCCTTTTCCCGGATTCTCGACACCCGGACTTATGATTGTCCCGCAGTCATGACCATTTTCAAGGGTTTTCCAGGGGCATATTGGAATTCCCGGCTTTTCCCGGATTGTCGACACCCTGGCTTATGATTGTCCCAGGTTCATGACCATTTTCAAGGGTTTTCCAGGGGCATATTGGAATTCCCGGCTTTTCCCGGATTGTCGATACCCTGGCTTATGATTGTCCCAGGTTCATGACCATTTTCAATGGTTTTCCAGGGGCATATTGGAATTCCCGCCTTTTCCCGGATTCTCGACACCCGGGCTTATGATTGTCCCAGGTTCATGACCATTTTCAATGGTTTTCCAGGGGCATATTGGAATTCCCGCCTTTTCCCGGATTCTCGACACCCGGGCTTATGATTGTCGCGCAGTCATGACCATTTTCAATGGTTTTCCAGGGGCATATTGGAATTCCCGCCTTTTCCCGGATTCTCGACACCCTGGCTTATGATTGTCCCAGGTTCATGACCATTTTCAAGGGTCTTCCAGGGGCATATTGGAATTCCCGGCTTTTCCCGGATTGTCGACACCCGGGCTTATGATTGTCGCGCAGTCATGACCATTTTCAATGGTTTTCCAGGGGCATATTGGAATTCCCGCCTTTTCCCGGATTCTCGACACCCTGGCTTATGATTGTCCCAGGTTCATGACCATTTTCAAGGGTCTTCCAGGGGCATATTGGAATTCCCGGCTTTTCCCGGATTGTCGATACCCTGGCTTATGATTGTCCCAGGTTCATGACCATTTTCAAGGGTTTTCCAGGGGCATATTGGAATTCCCGGCTTTTCCCGGATTGTCGACACCCGGGCTTATGATTGTCCCAGGTTCATGACCATTTTCAAGGGTTTTCCAGGGGCATATTGGAATTCCCGGCTTTTCCCGGATTGTCGATACCCTGGCTTATGATTGTCCCAGGTTCATGACCATTTTCAATGGTTTTCCAGGGGCATATTGGAATTCCCGGCTTTTCCCGGATTGTCGATACCCTGGCTTATGATTGTCCCAGGTTCATGACCATTTTCAAGGGTTTTCCAGGGGCATATTGGAATTCCCGGCTTTTCCCGGATTGTCGACACCCGGGCTTATGATTGTCGCGCAGTCGTGATCATCTTCAAGGGTTATCCAGGGGCATATTGGAATTCCCGGCTTTTCCCGGATTGTCGACACCCTGGCTATTGTCTTCTAAGCGTTGATGAAATGTGGTTGAATTAGATTGTCGACCTTCGAAGCCTCAAAATCGCTGCCGGCTTGAAGAATGAGAACCAATACTTCAAATTGTTAAGTCTTCAACATTGGACATGAAAACAATGTTTATCGTTGCATTTACTTCGAACAGACGCCTTTCGATACAATCTCCCTTCCAAAAACAACGATTGACAATGAAATGTCATCAAATTCGCGTACCAAACCGGGAACAAATGGAGGTCCGTGATCAAATTCCGCGATGTTCCTTAGACAGAAGGATGTCAGACCCCACAATTCAAGAATTGTGAATGAATTCTTCGAGGAGGGAGGAATTCAGAAGCTTTGGCAAAAATCCTTTCAGTCCGGATTCACGCGACAGCTTCTTGTTTTCGTGAAGAAGATTTTGTAATGCGCCAGTTTAGATGCTGAATGTGCGCCGTTGCAGCGGTTGAGGTCGCCTAGCGAAGATGTTTTGAAAAAAAACTGAAGAATCTGCTGTTGATCAAAAAGCCTGCTATATTGCGGATTAAAACTTAGACTATGACACACTGCATTTTTCTTATTCACTGATGGTTCCTGGCGAAAATGGTCTTTTTGAAACAAGCTGTCCTATGGAAAGCTGCAAAATATAATTTCAACGACAGAAACGTTTACAGCAACAGATACAACTTAGGTTTCTGTTGTAATTTTGGCCAGAAAGTCAATAGTCTTGAGTTCGTGAAAATAGACCTACTTTCATACTGTCAGTGGTTGTTGAGTCCTCGGCTAAAATTTCATCAGAAGCACAGGTCTTAGATGTTCCTGAAAACGGTTCTGTTATTAGAATTATATAAATCCGCCCTTCACTTGGACAGTTTTAGGAAGATCATTTTGACTTGACACCTTTGCGCTAAATTCACGATATTTTAGCTGCTTTGTTCACTTGAACTTCTGACTTAGAATGCTACAAACATGAATGAAAATTCGTCAATTCCGGAGGTCATCAAACTCACCCAGATAGCGCTCCTTGATAGCGTTCTCCTCCATCACCTTCATTCCTTGCGTCTGCGACGGTTGTTGGTTGTTGCGATCTGGAGAACGGTCTCGACCTCTGTCCCTCCCTCTGTCACGGTCACGGTCTCGACCTCGATCTCTGTCTCGATCACGGTCCCTGTCACGGTCGCGGTCGCGGTCTCTGTCACGATCACGGTCTCTGTACAGATCTCTGTCACGATCGAAATCTGAAAATTAACGGAAAAGATCAGTTCATGCTGTCTAGATCATCTTTCAAGCCACAGTATCATTCGTTTCACGTGTTTCTTCCAGATGTTGAATTTATGCTCAATTTCCATTGATGCAGAGTTTTGAAAGCCTATGTACTACAGTATAATACCGTTATAATGTACACTGGTGATTGAAATAAGTGTCCGTTACATCAGGGTAAGGCATTTTTCATAATAACCATAAAGACTGCTTTCTCTATTCACCTCATCTTCATGGAACTAAAGGTTACCAGAAAACGCATATCGATTACAGAGTGTCATATACAAGTCATTTACTTTCAAGGTTATTGTTACAACTTGCAATTTCAATATTCAAATTGCTCGTTATTTGGATGTAGCTGATAGAATAGGACAGGTTCTTAATTCGTGTTGAAGACATCACAGCCGGATTCTGTTTGAGGGAGCTATGTATAAGATATACCATGATATTTTTTATGGGAGTTATTTAGATAACTCCCTTTGATTTGAATTGCAAATTTGTTTGTGATCAACGCATCATAGAATTCTATGTGGCCGATAGACACATAGATATCCATATGGATATTTTAGCTGTATTCACTGTTTGATAATAGAAAATACCATACACATAGATATTTTTGATGGAATTCCATGGAAATAACTACCGGAAAATAGTTAATATCATGGTATATATTATCAATGTCTACTCAAAATCTTCATGGTTTCCCTGCTTTCCCTAGTTCTGTCGTTGAAGCTGTAAGTTTTGTAATTTCACGATGAGACTGTAACGTGTTTATTGTAGTTTGCAATACATCGTAAATTCCACTTGAGGATTGCACTTTCTTGAGTTAGAATGCGAGGGACGACGTTGTTTGTGCGACATGCTGAAGACGCTGGCATCAAACTCTGTTTTGAATTTTCAATACCACAATTCTCTGAATAAGCTCGAATTTCATTAGTTGCAAATACTCCCAACACTCATTGAGAAAATCTACTACCGTTAGTTGTACGTCAGGTAGTGCATTAAAGTCATCAATCATTTGCACGTTAATTTTCAAGGGAATTAAATCTTCGTCCGTTATATCCACTTGAACTCTATACCGTGAACACGAGGGTGTTCTTATATTAAAAATGTAGGATACTTTGTGGGGAATGTTTGGCGTGTCCGTTGTAACCGAATGTACGTATTATCCCACGTACGCTATAACGGGAATATGATGCACTTCATTCTGTGCGAAGAACATTGAATTTGCACAACTCATTCAATGAAAACATTGAAAATTTAGTTTTATTCGACCGGTTGCGGAGAAGGGTCGATCAACATTAAAAAACAAAGAAACTAATCAAATCACATCATAGATTCTTCATGATTTTCTGTAGTTCACCCGACAATTGTAGACTTGCTACTGTATTCTTCAAAATTGAATACATCTAATGTAATATGCTGCGTCTGGCCTGCATACATGAATCATGCCAATGACTTATTTTTCATCAAAGCTTCAGGGAAGAGGACGAATTTGTGCACCCAAGATGTCCCTCAACAGAAGATTGAAGACGAAGAAGGAAGAAAGAAAAGTGGGCATGATAACGCAATCTAACTAAATGACATTGTATGACGGTGAAGCAGAAAGATAAATAACTGTATAACCATGTACAGAAACACTGAAAACTAAAATGCGGTGGTAAATGATGAATAGACAAGAGGATGCAAATAGCTATGTGTAAGTAGGATCCAATAGCTGTATACAGGGTTTTTTTCGTCGTCGAGCCTCCCGCCAAGTGGCGGAAATCGCTCAAAAAATTTCCGCCACTAAAATGATGGCTTGAAGAGAGCTATATTTGGATCTTTTCAGTTGTACCACCACAGAACAATCCGCCTTAACATTCACCACTTTTCCTCAGTCAGTGATTCTGACCTGAATCAGTCATATCGTATAAAAAGAATGGAATCTTCGCCATAAAAACTGCTAGCCCTTCCATCGAGCGTCAGTGCCAGCTCAACTTGTGCGATAATGGTGACGAGTCTGTCTGGCACCTAACCATAATGCCAAATGAAATAGGCCTACAATGTGACTAGAAATGGATAATGTTGATATATGTAGGCCCAAATTCTAACCATAGCACGCAGGTAAGACAGGCCGGCCCTTTAGACCCATTTTTATGATGCCATGTTCCAATAAGTAACACAAGAAATACATGTAGCTTACATATGAATTTCTATGCATTTTTCATGAAAATGTTTGGTGCGAATGGGAAAGAGTCAGACAGGCTTTCCTAACAGCGTGCATCGGACCTCTGCAGATCAACAAAACAGACAATTAGCTGATAACAAGCCACCATGAGAAAGAAAAAATCATTTGGCGGAAAAGGATTGGCGGAAAAAAACCCTGGCTGTATAACTCATAACGAAAAACAATGTCAAAAACCAAGATAACAAGACAAAAGACGCTTCAAGTTATAAACTCTCTACAGAGAGATTAGTGGAAGTTTGTTGACGGCTCTTTTGAGAGCTTCAACAGTGACAGATGTTGGGAATACCTCCAAAGGAAGCCTATTCAACAACTTTGCTGTCCTACGAAAGAAGGATCTCTTCGAATGTTCTGTTGGACAAAGAGGAATAGTGACCAGGCACTTCCTCTTATGCATCTGGTGAAAGAATCATTAAAGATTTCTATCCAAAATTGAGTCTATCGCATACAGTGTGTGTTATAGAGCAAAGTAGATGGGTCAGACTGATGTCGGCCTCATGATGAAATCCACAAACTTCCGCTGCATATGATGGCTTCTACTTGATTTGAAACCTTTTCATTTGTGTTGACTTAGAATATGAAAGTTGTTATCCATAAAAGCACATAAACAACACATCATCAAAATCGTGCAAATTCATTTATCACGGGAAGTTATTTTGTCATCATTGACAGACTATTAGTCCGTGAGTTACTGACACTATATTCCTAAATTCGCACACAAAGGGTTTAACAGCATGGATTTGTAGATCTTGAAGCGCTGAATACAAAAATCAAATTCTGAAGTGTCACAGCCAGTTGCTGTCGGTTATAGGCATGGTTAAAGGATTCTCATTGGAATCCAATGGTAAAATTCAAGAAATGTCTATGGATTGTGAAACACTTGGCAATTTTCGTGCATTTTCTTTTGCAGAAAAGAAACTATTTATCAGAATGCCATGAAATTTGAAACATGATTGAGTTCAGAACATCAACTTCGATATAAAAGTTGAAGTGAGTCACATGATTCAGTATCTGATGTCTGAGAGCCTCTAAAAAATGAGAAAAATCGCCAAAATTAAGTCAAAATATGAAATTTACTCATTTTGTAGAGGCCCTCAAACATCAGATACTGAATCATGTGACTCACTTCAACTTTTATATCGAAGTTGATGTTCTGAACTAGAGTTTCTAAAAAAACCGGTTTTCGAGCTAACCGATTATTCGAATATTTTTTCACAACTATTCGAAAACCGGTTTTAAAACCGGTTTTGTAAATTTCATGATACTTATGGCGTTGTTCATTATTTATCATATTACAAGAAAATATCTGTACCTTCACTTACGCAGCAGTGATTTATGTGTGTAGAAGACTGTTATTAGGCCTTTCTTTTTTCGATATTGACATTAGGCTATAGTTGTATTGGTGTATAGCAAGAATTTTAATAGACATGTGTGTTCGTGTTCTAGTGATCTATTGATGCCGCAGTTTGAAGCTGAGGGTTGAAAACTTAGTAAAATGAAAAGAATCATGGGCACTGATCAAAATCATTTAATGCAATACTCAGTAAACAGAACATGACACTAAATAGCAAATCGCTATTTCACTTATTAAATTGAATGAATTACTAGGAAAGCAATCAAAATGAACAAAGCGTGTGTAGAGGATGTCGATCACTTTGAATAATATCCTTTAAGAAATTGTAGAGAATCAATAGTAGTGTCACCAAGGCGACTTCGAACTTTGGAAACAAATCCACCACTGATTGAAAAGGATCGCTCGACTTCAACTGTAGTAGGAGACACAGTGATAATGGCATCTCTGATCAGTTTCAGATTTTTTGGTAGGCAATTCGTCGCCTCGAAAAGGTTCATTTCCTTTCGCAGAGCGCTTTGGTCTTGCGAAGAAGTTGTGGATGTTGTTGCTTCGACAATAGATTGATGAAGTTCATCGCGCAATCTCGTTGTGTTCGGTTTCACAGCTTCGGGATCATGTTGTGAGAATGCTTCGATCTCAGTTGTCTGTTCACTGCTCCCTATGAAAAGCCTCGACCATATTCGTTTCAGTGACTTCTCTAGATTTCCCCGAGATGGCATCACCTGAAACTGAAGTTCACAGGTCTCATGAAGGCTGGCAGGTCGGGTGAGGTATTTTAGCTGACTCGTCAGATCGTCATTTCGTCTTTCCGTGATGTACTCTAGCATCTCATTATATAGAGCTGTTGCTAATGGTCCAGGGATTTGACTCACTTTCTTCAACATGAATCTGTTGATGCCATCAGCAGTAAGAAGAGTTGCATCCCGTTTGCCTAGTGCTTTGACGCCAATTTTGACTGGTTCAAGCAGCAGCGCAAGGTTTTCAAAGAGGTCCCATTCTTTTTCTGTAAGGGTTGCGGGAACATCTGTCAAATCGAGTGACGCCTTGAGAAGACAGTTCTTCAGTTTCACGAATCTCTAAATCATGTCATACAGACTATTCCAGCATATCTTGATGTCGATTAAAAGACCAAGTTCATAACCGAGTTCCTGTTTTACATACTTTTGCAAGTCCAAAAGAAAAACACACCAGTGTAATATAGCCAAAGCTGCTGTATTACTAAAATTCTCAAACCGCCTTGTTCAAGAGTGCACGAGGAATGAACTACGTAAGCGAGCGCGCCGACGACCACTTATCAGCAGAGGGTCACGTGATCGACATCGGCGCAGACAACGAGACGGCAGTACATGGGTGCAAGCGCACTCATGAACAGCAAAGGGTAAATGACAGGATAAGAAAAAGGAAGTTTAAAATACAATGTCCTTCAGCTCCTCACGTTCCTGACGGGAATTGATGCTGGGCTGCCTCTTTTTTGTTTCTATAGCCTCAAGTATTCTCAGCGATGTCATTTGATGCTCACGGCTAAGTATTTCTGTTTGAAAACTGCTTTTACAAGTAAGTTTATGTTTGAAAACTGAGCTGCTCCTCGAATTTATGTGTTCACGCACCCTGATGTGGAGAGGCCGAATAGTGCTGCCAATATACAACTTACCACAGCTGCTACACTTCATCTGGTACACACAATTGGTGACATGACACAACTTGTTGTCCTTTACAGGACAGTTCTTCAGCTTGCATTCATCAGCTTCCTCCTTCTTCCTGAGGACGTCTCTTAGTGTTCTTGTCTTATGATACATCTTGACTGGGAGGTCATTTTGCTGCAGCACCCTGTTGATGTTCCTATTCAGCTGGTCGGAAACGTACGGCATCTTCAGGAAAATAGGGTCTTCAATGCGCTTTATGGTTTTTCTCTTTCTCTTGAAGTTCGGCTTCACAGGAACGATTTGCTGAGGCACATTACAAGGATAGCCGTTGCTCTTCAAAATATTTTTGAAGTCTTTTAAGATTGGAGGCGAGGTCTCTACTATCTGTACATCTTTCTCTAATGCGAACTACCTCGTTTCGGATGATATTCCTTTTCGTTTGTGAAGGTAGGGCCGAGTCACAATGCACAAACAAGGGTGCTGTTGGATTGCTGCTAAGGGATAATTTCAACTTGCTGAAATACTTTTGTAAGACTTCAACTTTCAACGATGATTTTCTGAAATAGTGGGACAGTTGTCGCACTTTTTTGATTGTAGGAAGTATCTGTCCAGTCAGTTGAAGACTTTCACTTCCGAGAATGTCGTCATCTGTCTCAAAGTCGTCGCTTTCATCGGAAGTTTCACAATCCGATTCATTGGTATCAGTCTCTGTTATTTTGGCATGATAGAGAACATTACAAACAGCAAGATGTATACCATGTGCGAGGCAAACTTGATGAAAGCATGGAATCAACACACTTCCCATCCTTTTCATGGCACTGGCACCGTCCGTAACTACAGCAACAGCATGCTTTTCCATAGAGAGACCAAATTCCTCCAACTTCCGATTAAACACATCGGTGATGTTTTCAGCTGTTAATCTTCCAAACAAGCGAACCATCTTTAGTTGATGAAGCTCCTCACCGTCATTGCATGAAATGGACATGTAGCGGCGCCGTCGACGAGAAGTCCATTCATCGATCATGTACGAAAAGCGCTGACCTCTCTCAATCATCACTCGGAAGTTGTTGGTCATATTTTGGTTGAGATCAGAAGAATGATTATTCAATATTTTAGTCAAGCTAGAAGGACATTTTGGCATGGTAAACCCTCGTTCAAGAAATGCTGCACGAAGAAATTCTGAACGATGGCGTTCATGGAGAAGCCATCTATCGCCACAAGCTTCGCTAACACAACGGCGATAGAATCATATTCGGCTTTTTTCAGACATTTCTCGATGGTGGATTGCTGAAATCTCTGATTCTTGATTGGAACTTTAGGCTGAGACTCTGATAACTCCACCAATTCAGAATCCGAAGCATCGTTATTTCTCGAATCCGCAAATGAAATACAGTGCACTTGACGTAGATGAGCGCGGAGGCTACTTGTAGAACCACCCTTAATTGATAGCTTCCGACCACAGCGTTTGCATACTGCATTAGAGCCTTCACGGTCAAAATAGTTCCATACCATACACTGGTTCAAGCGATGCACAGCAGCTCTCATGTCAATTCGAAGACTGATCTCACCTAAACTAATGGCCTTATAAAAGAAAAGACAATAATCAGAGCAACGAATCAGTTGTCAGGTGTTATTCAGGCTCCCTGCATCACGAATGCCAAGACAAAGAGAACCCACGAGAGGTTGATTTCCTGGAAATCAAAGCGCACATACAACACTCTGTGAGTAATAGAATTGGTCAATCGTGGTGTCGAACAAGCGATGTTTGGTAAGTAACATGATATTTGCAAGCATCAGAAGTGAATGAGTTAGGTGCTCGCCAACATAACATAACACGTTGCTGTCTACTTTCACGCATGCGGGAAATTTAGTTGCATGTATTTCTCAGTCAGTTACTTGATTTGATGATCAATTTGTCGACTATCTACATTATTTCAATCAAATGGATGGAACCCTGAAAACCGGATTTAAAATATTCTAAATCCGGTTTTCGAATAGTAAAAAGTAACCGGTTTCCGGTTATTCGATAATCGGTTTTCAAAACCCTAGTGGTGGCCACATGCCATATCTACCACTGAATTCACACAATTTATGTCCGAATAATGTAGTTGGTCATTTTGAAGTGTGTTGTATGAATCACACATGCTCCATGCAGTGAAAAAGGTGGATTGATTGAGTGATGCATAATCCACACCGTACAACGCCCTATCCTTGCGAGTCGTAGAAAAACAACTTCTGCAGCGATACAGTGAGCCTTCAGGTGGAATTGATCGGCATCTGAATCTCTAAACTGTCGTGCGAGTTCTGCTGAATAAATGATCTGAGTAGTCAGGTCCTGCTATGAGGACAAGGGACCCTTATCAAAGATGTCCCAACTTCTACCAGTGAGGGATGGGTGGTTTTTACAGGCATTTCATGAGAATTCCATTTCATAGGAATTTTTGATGAAATTGATATCATTAACATTACTGATTCGTCAAATGACTTAAAAGTTACAAATGCAGTATTGCTCGTCTGTATAAGATAAGCACGTTCACAAGAGGATACATTATAGTAAGCAATAATTGCTAGATTTAATGTTACCACGTTCTGGGAGATGGAATAATGTAAACGATGCAGGGCCTAAATTTACATACGTATGTAGTGCAACTTCTTGTTATAGATCTGTCGAAAAATGTAAAATTTGTTGATAGGCACGCGATGATCCTACCTTGTTGTCAGAGTTACATGTATTTTTTTGTATTCGTAACTTTTTATTGTCATCACTCTCAGTGACCTTGACACTGACCAATCACAGACATTCGCGTCATGCTGAATCATTGAGCGCGTAATTTGAGTGTTTACTTTTCTAACTTATGCCTTAACTTCTATGCTAATTGTAATCGGTGAGTTTACTCAATACAAATAAAGGAATTTCCATGCGAGCCATTTTCACACAAAGTTAGTTCGGTGGTTTCGGTAATAATTGGCGTCGTACGAGCAGTTCAAATTCAATCCAAGTTCAATTCAGCAACTTCAATTACATATTCCTACAATTCAATTCGAGATAGGGCATACAATTCAATTTCAAAGTAATGAATATGTCTCAAGGTATTGAACCACGTAACATTAAGGATGTAGACGGCTTAAAAACTGGCATAAGCGATTTGAATTGATTTGCAAACTCACTAAAAGCCTGACTGACAAAAACAAGACAGTTTATTACCTGACTTGCGTAGGTAAAGATGCATATGATCTTTTGGTTGATTTATGTCATCCAAAGGAAGTACAGGACTTAACGGTAGAGGTACTGCAGGAAGCCATCACAAATCATTTGAAACCTGCATATTTTGAGGCCACTGAACGTGCAAAGTTTCACAATTTGATGCGCCGTTCAGATGAAACTTAAAGAAATTTTTTGCTGAGACTACAACAGCAATCTGCAAAGTGTAACTTTGGAGATCAGTCGGAGGTTGCCTTGCGTGATCGTGTTATTGCGGGCATTAACTATCCCAGCATACAGAAAAAGCTACTGCGAATCAAAAATTTGACTTTTCAAGAGGCTAGGACAATTCTGGAGGAAAATGATGATATTGACGCAGTGTTTAGTGAAACTGTCTGTCCTAAGAATTCGCAAGATGTCTTATTCCATTCCGAGAGCAGAAACTCGAATTACAAGAATAGGCCAAAAGTTCAGCAGAGTCAGATGTTCAGAGAATGTCAACATCGACCTCAACCAAGTTTTCAAAGGCACTACCACAAAGCAAATCAAGTTAGTTCAAACAAGCCAAAGCCTATCGCCACTGCAGCTAGTGCGACAAATGTAGGATCTTGCTTTTCTTGTGGAGGCAAGCATCTCCGATCCACTTGCAAGTTTAGGAACGCTGTTTGCCACAGTTGCCAGAGAACGGGACACATACAAAAGGTGTGCAAGTCCAATAGATCCAACGTGGTACAGTCACACGTTACCGGTACCTCATACGCAGATGTTGATACCACGCTGTCTGAGTACTTTCAAGCTCTAGGAGTCCTTTCAGGTGACAACTATATAATTCAGGATGTGACATTTTCTACTTGGATAACCCGCGAGTTTATTCTTGACAGCGGATCTCCTGTAAGCTTCATGTCACTGGAAACTTCTGACAATCTACAGTATCCACGTAGTCAAATTCAGCCTACTTGCACTGGCATTACAGGTGTCACCCGAGACGCTCTCATTGTGGTTGGCGAAGCCCATGTTGACATCATAAAGGACAATCAGAAATTTCAAGTTTGGTTTGTCATAACTAGGGATAGTCCGCCTATTATTGGTCTCGCCGCGTTGCGTGGTTTGAGGTACGACATGAACAAGTTGATCAAGGAATCCGGCCAGAACCCTCGCAGCTGTATCAACCTACTTACGAATCTAAAGTCCACAAAGCCTCAATTTGAGAGTCCAAGTCCACTCAGTCCATCCTCATCAATTCCACATCCCAACTCCGTTAATCCGCCAAGTTCAGTCAATGATCCAAGTTCAATACAGACCACCAATTCTTCCAGTCTTGCACCTTCCACAAATGTTCAGAATTCAATGCAAGTATCTCAACAAGCCGCGGAAGTCAACAATTGCCTTTCCAGCGAAGTCCGCAATGCAATCCATCTCTGCAGCAACTACCAAGGTGGTATGAAAGTTGACCCGGTTCACCTCGAATGCTCAGCTCCACCGAAGTTTTGCAAAGCTAGACCTCTCGCGTTTGGAATTCGTGACGGAGTTAAGCAAGAAATTGACAAGCTAGTTGATGAAGGTATGCTGTCTCCCACTAAATCAAGTGCCTGGGCTATCCCAATTGTTGCGGTTCTGAAAGCCAACGGGTCATTTCGTATCTGCGGAGACTACAGCATTACAGCCAATCAAAGCCTGAAGTTGACCTCTTTCACTACTCCTGGCATGGAAGAGATGTTTACAGATCTGCAGGGTTGCTCTTACTTCTCGAAGATTGACTTGACCAATGCATTTCCACAAATTCCCCTTGCCGAAGATTCAAAGGAAGTAACAACGATCAACACAAGTTGGGGACTTTTCCACTATAATTTCCTCCCATTTGGCTTGAACATTTCGCCAGGGTTATTTCAACAAACCATGGATGCAATCATATGCAAGCTCAAGGGTGTAAAATCCTATCAAGACGATCTCCTGGTCTATGGTCACACCAAAGAAGAGCATGATGAAAAATTACTCCAATTGTTCGAGCGCTTATCAATTTTCAATGTAAAGATAAACTCGAAGAAATCAATTTTTTGCGTGAGACAAATTCACTACCTCGGATTCGTCATCAGCGGCAGTGGCATTTCACCAGATGCAGCTCGAGTCAATTCTGTCAAAAATGCTCCTCGTCCTACGAATGTGAAGGAGCTTCGAAGCTTCCTAGGATTCATCCAGTACTACAGCAAGTTCGTTCCTCACTTTTCCACGAAGGCTGAACCCTTAATCCAACTCTCCTCAAGTTCATCCGGTACATACGTGTGGTCTTCAATTCACGACAGTTGTTTTAACAGTCTAATCGAGCAGGTGGTGAATGGAATCAAGTTACAGAGTTTTCAGCCCGGTTTTTTCCCTGCACTGTCATTGTTGATGCTTCTGAAGTCGCTCTTGGAGCTATTCTAGAACAGAACGATCTTCCTGTCATTTGTGTGTCGAGGCGACTCAGTCAAGCTGAAAAAGGTTATTCGCAGACTCAGAAGGAGGCGCTAGCCATCAAATGGGCTCTCCAACGCCTGCACAAGTTCGTTTTCGGTTCAAGATCATAACCGACCACAAGGCACTCGAGTACATATTTTCCCCATCAAGTTCGGCTTCAAAGACAACTTCAAACATGTTACAACGCTGGACACTCGAAATTTCTGCCTATGACTACACAATTCAGCATCAGCCAGGAAAACGCATTCCACATGCTGATTTTCTGTCCCGCTATTCGAGTTTTGGACCGTTTGAATCCGTTGACACCTTCTAATGTTTTACAACTCACCCACTTCCATTCGATCGTAACTTCATCATATCAGAGACAAAAGCCTTTTATGGTTCCGTGCTTTCTGGTTTGCGAAATAGATGGTCTCAAAGTACGAAGAAAAGATTTCCGCAGCTCTACAGACATCGGGAAGAGTTGTCAACAGCGGTGGATGGCGTGATTTCCCTCAATGACAAGATTTTGATTCCTCCTGCTTGTCGGAGCTTGATGCTGTCTCATCTACACGACGGTCACATGGGACGGGATAAAATGAAATTCCTTGCAAGATCCCTATACTGGTGGCCTAGCATCAATGCCGACATCAACTCGCATTTAAGCAATTGTGAAAAATGTCTGCAAGTCAAGCCCAAGACACATCCCAAATGGACTCCGTGGCCCAATTCCTATTCGCCCATGTCAAGAATCCATGCTGACTATTGCGGCCCCTTTCTGAACAAGTACTACGCGCTGGTCATAGAAGATAGCTACAGCAAATACCCAGAGGTTTTCGTGACACAATCCGCCAATGCAGAATTTACAAAGATTGCCCTCCGAAAATTCTTCTCCAGGGAAGGTATCCCAAACGTACTCGTTACGGACAACGGGACCCATTTCACTGAACATGGGCTACAAAAGTGGCTCAAGTCAGTTGGCGTCACTCAGCTTTTCAGTGCTCCGCGACACCCCTGCTCGAATGGTCTTGCCGAGAGGTTCGTTCAAACAATCAAGAACGCAATCAAGAGCAGTCAGCCTGCAACTCATGAAGATCTGGAGCGGACCATCGACAATTTCCTCAAGCAATACCGGAACGCCGAGCATGCGACAACCAAGAGAACTCCTTCGTTCATGTTCAAAGAAAGAAATCTCAGGACTTCATCTGCCCTGGATACCACCGGAGTGATGTTCTACCGAGGCAATGACAATCGTCCTTCTAAAGGGGTCATAGTGCGTCAAGTCGGCAATCGGATGGTGGAGATTATGGATGAAGATGACGGGACTTCGCATACTCGCCACATCGACCAAGTCCACAGTTAAAGATCTAACTTGGAAAGGGATTCTCCAAGCTCAAGTACATCGAATAACATCGGAGAATTCAGGAGTTGACAGAGATTCTCAACCACGAGATGATGCGTCGGAGACAACTTCCCAAAGAAGAAAAGTTCGTGTTCCTTCTCACCTTCAAGACTATGTCCTTAACTGAAGGGGGAGAAGTTGTCAGAGTTACATGTATTTGTTTGTATTCGTAACTTTTTATTGTCATCACTCTCAGTGACCTTGACACTGACCAATCACAGACATTCGCGTCATGCTGAATCATTGAGCGCGTAATTTGAGTGTTTACTTTTCTAACTTATGCCTTAACTTCTATGCTAATGTTAATCGGTGAGTTTACTCAATACAATTAAAGGAATTTCCATGCGAGCCATTTTCACACAAAGTTAGTTCGGTGGTTTCGGTAATACTTGTATTTTGGCAGAAATTGGTGTCTGACTGTAGGCATAGTTAAGAAGAAAAAACAAATTTACGTAAGAAGATTAGTTGTACTCTCCAAATCCAGCTGGATTTTAAAATTCCAAATCCGGTACACCACAAAAGCACCATTTCTGAACATATATATTTTGGTTTTTGGTGTCCAATTCTCGCGCTGCACAATGGGGAAAACTTGTCAATGGATGAACTTCTACTGTTATTGGCTATCTTCTGAAAATTCCCTTTCACAAATGTGGCAGATTATTATCACAAAATTAGTAAATGATGCATTGCCCTCTAATGTTCATCAGTGATAGTCGTTGTAGCCATGGTCATGGTTTTAGCACGTTTTTTGAATTTTTGGGTATAGACACTAAATGTTTTCAATATAATTTTTAAAGAAATTTGGCTTATGTTTTTTAAAGTCACATGTGATAAATTTCAAGACATAACAAAATAGTTCACAACATAGAAAATGCAAAAGTAAAATGATGAATCACCCAGCATTTTCAAAATGGCTATATCGACAAGTTAAATTACTAAAAGCGTTGAATGAAAATTTGTAAAAGTTGGTCTCAAAATGTCCTAAAATTAAGTCTCAGATATTTTTGTAGACACCTTGTCAACAATTCTAAAATAAGAATCGCCGTGAAAATAAATATTTTGAAACTTTTTGTGGAGAAAATAGTCACCACTTCATTGTAATTTTTCTCAACATGCCAGGTCAACAAAAAAAATTGAGCCTAGTTTGACTTGTAAATTAGGTCGCATGTTTTCAGTCTCCTAGTTCAGTAATGCTGTTTCATCACTGGAAATGACAGCAAATGTTTGTTGCTAATCTAATGGGAGTGGTTGTTGCTACCCATAGGTTATTATTTCCACTTTAAAGTGTTATTCAAAATATGCATCATCCCGACTTTGACTTTTGCTTTAAATGTAACTTTGAGTTGCCTTCGTATTTCCAAAATAGTAGTTGTCTTGTAATGTAGTAGGCACAGTGTCAACTCAAAAAGTTGATATATCAATTTTATATGAAAGATTCATTTTCTTTGCGGACATTATGTTCATGGTATTTAATAACGATCTGACAAATATTTGAAAACTTAAATTTTTGAAATTATCCCTGTGTTTCCTACATATTGCCTAGATGATGTGCAATGTAGGCGTAGTCATATTTGAGTAGCATAAAACGTGCAAAATATCAAGCATGTTACAAGAGTCTCAAAGTATGTTTGACTTGGAATGAAATTAAGTTAATTACCATGGAAATTTACAGTGTCACATCTTGGTCGTCGTACAAAGGTTCGAAGATTATTCATATTTTGACTCAATTTTCGGGTTTGTAGGTGTTGTATGAAACGGTAAAAGATTGATTAATTCGGATAGCCTACTTAATAAATGATCGGATACGAAAATTCCAAGTACGGAAGTATTGTAAATCCATGTATATTCCAGGATGTCCATTGATGAAGTAATTAAGTTACAAGAGTGCAATGAAATTACCTCATGAGATTACAATTTCGATAAGAATATCTCCGAACGCAGATCTCCAAAAATGTTTATTGCCACATTTACAAGTCTGATATTAGCAATCCAGCTCTTTTAGAGTCTGGAATTGTATGCGAACTCCTATAGCACCGGAGTGGAGTATTTCAACTCCGACACAGATCCACTGACACGAGAGAAGCACTACAACAAAAGAGCATCAACGTGATTCTTAATTATATAAATATTTCAATAGTATCACAATATTATGCCTGCGCTAAGTTATACATGTAAAATCTACACGCATGTTTGATAGTCTAGATTCAAAGCTGACTAGACTGTGGTACCTAACAACATCATTCAAATTTATTAAAGAGTTATATCTATTTGCTGTCAGTGCAAATAATTTGGCAGAGAAATGCGCATCTGCTTCGTTTAAATTGTATAAGAATTAACAGATCTGATGCACGAAGTAAATAAAGAATCACCAAATTTAATGTACATAAAGCCATATCAACTGATTCTTTCACAACCGGTGGTTCGAATCCATCAGCCGCAGTGAAAAAGTGGTTCTTTGGTGGTTACAGTGATTGATTCGAGTTGATGAGGCTTTTGACAACAATAACTTCGCCTAGATTGTCACCCTGACATCTATACTTCACTTAGATCAAATTCACATGATAGCTTGATCACATAGTATAGTTTTCTCGATGCTGTGTAGGTTTTGCTGTTTCTTATATTTTATCAGCGTCAGAAATTTTGACTTTTTTTCTCGGAAAATTTCAGTCAATGATTTATTTCTGTTCAATACTTGACAACCTGTTCAACACCAGTAGGCCTAACCAGCTTACTTTATATGAATCGCTTTACAAAGTGTTTGTAAAGTACAAGCCTCATAAACACGATTTGAAGTTAAAAATAATTAATTAAGCTGTGTTTCTGGTAGTTCTTAGAATCCGCTGAATCACACTTCAATTTCATATTTTTCAAAATGATAGGTGGACGTCCACCAGGACATGCACCAGGATTATTCATCAGAGCGGGTTACTGTCGTAAGATCAGATGACATTAATAGAAAGCACTCGACAATCATCCTTGTCTGATGATCCACTTCCGTATTGTGGCAAGTGGAAAACGGATGAAGCCAAGCGCATTTGTAGATCTTATCAATTAAAATAAGGTCAGCATGATCATGAAAACGGCAGGAGCTGCAACATGCAGGATCAAGTTAACAGAAATACGGCACCTTCATTTGCTTGTTTTTTAGATAAAGAAGATCTGTACACGTTATTATAACTTGTGCGCCTAGTGCCACTACATGGAGTTTTTCTGTGCCTTGTGTCACAAAAGGTTTGGATAGGCCTGTTTGGGTTGGCATTCTGAAATCTGGTTGAAATTCTGAAAACAGGCTTGCTTAAGCCACGACCAGGCGGTCCAGATTCTATTTCGGTGCGCCAGCGCACCATATTCGGGTTGACGCGACAGAGTGCTAGATCCGACCTTGATACGTCGTCATACTTCTCGAATTTCTGAAAACAAGCGCGAAGCCAGTTCCATGCACAACAGGTTTTCAGGTTGACGTGCCAGCGCGCCAGTCGTAAGATCTATTCCTAGAATTCCTGAAATTAGGCTTGCCGAAACCTGTTCCAGGCGCTCCAGATTCGAGGTTGGCGCGCTAGGCGCAAGATCTATTTTTACAAACTCCAAAACCGTGCGCGACAACGCGCCGAGCGCCGCCCTCTCAAAAGTGCGCCGGATGTGGATGGTCGAAGTTCCATGAACTTGCACCTTTCCAGACATCCAAGGCTCCAACCTTCAAGATGAAAGGTCAGGTCTCTTCTGCTTGTGTCCGCAGCGCGATGATGCGTGGGACATGGACCGTGAATAGCGATCAGATCATGAAGATTGAAAGAGCAGAAAAGGCATTGGTGAGACGAATGTGCGGTGTGAGGCTGACCGATGCACACAGGAGTGATGACCTAAGAAGATGAACTAGGAATGAATTTCCGATGTTCTAAGAAGAAGAAGACTGCGGTGTCATGTCCACATTCTGAAAAGAAATGACAATCACTGAGAGGTGACATTGCGCAAGATTGTGCTGAAACCACGCGATTCATAACCACCATCAAGGATTTTCGGTGATCATCAACCGAAGATCAATAATTGACATGATATTATGCCTTGTAACTCAATTGATTAAGCTGTGACATTGTTGGTCCATATGTTCGTCAAATAGCTCATCAGGTCACATAATGCAGCAAACCTTTGCATGTAATTAGGAAGTGACTTTCCAAGCTCAACAGTTTTAAAGTTCGACACAGACCGAAATGTGTGTTGTGTTCAGAGTAGATAACTTCATTGCCAGTCTGAAGCATTATAAAGCTCAACTCTCTTAAATATGCCTGTCACTATGCAAAAAGACATGACAAAAGATAGTTTGTTAAAGATACATCTTTCTACGATTCATGATTTAATTTATCTACTGCAATCATTCATCATCTAGGTGCCAAGTCGTCTGCTGCAGGTACGAAAATGTCTACAATGAACAACAGATAAATAGTGTGATAACGGCTGTAATTGTTTCGGAAGTGAAATTGGGATCCTAAAAGTACAGGGTGATCATAGAAAAATACGCAAGGGTGATACAATTTTCTAGATAAACAAGGTCTCATTTATATTCAATTTTCAGTTAGAGGGGTTTAGAAGAACACATTACAAGTTAAAGAAGATGTTGAAAATGCCCTCCTTTCTGAGATTTACAGTAATGGGCGCGCTTTACGATATTGGATGACACATTCATTAACATGTCTGAGTTTACACTCTTAATACAGGACGTAATGGCACTTTGCAAATCATTCAAACTTTTGGGGTTGTTGGCAAGCACTTTATCCTTCACGTAGCTCCACCAAGAAAAAATCCATTGGTGTGAGATCCGGTGATCGCGCTGGAAAGAGTTGCTTGTCGATCAGTCGCTTTCCGAATATCTGAGTAAGATGTTGCGTAGTTCTTCGAGAAGTATGGGCCGTTGCATTGTCTTGCTGGAACCATGCAATATGTCTTTGCAATAGTCACGGCGAACTGATCGATGAATGAACAATACTTGTCACTGTCCACTCGACCTTCAAAGAAAGAGAAATGAATCCGTTCTCCAGACATTGCAGCCCAGATACCGATTTTCTAAGGATGAAGTAATGAATGAAGTAACGATAATGAAGACCTTTTCTACACCAATGACATGTTCGCAGTATTTTCTTCACGACTTGTCTTCCGCGAAAGAGTCAAAATTTACATTATCTTTGAAAGAGTTGCAGCAACTCCTCCATGCAATACATCTGAATGTGCTGAGTGTGCGCTCATTGCTATATAATCAACATTTCGTGGTAATAGTATTGGACAATCAGAATCATAGTCGACAGCATACTTGATGCGTCCTCTACATTAAGAAACCCCAGAATATCAACAAAAAAGATTCAAATTTTTAGATAATTTCGATTTTGCAGTTTTTCCTAAAGCTGATATATTTTCCTTCTTGGAAATGAATAGCTAGTAACCACATAGTCTCAACAACTATCTCATCAGCTTTATGCAATCATTGGCTTGGAACGATTATTTTCCTGAACCAGGACTGGACTTGTACTTGGTGGTTTTTGTTGAACTCGGACTCGGTGGCTAAATCCTAGCGAGTGCGAGTTCTACAAAAAGTATTTTTACTTCAATTCTGTGCTGTTGTCAATAAGGATGGAATGGAACTTAGTAATGGACTTCCATTACTGTTGTCAATAGAATGATATTCGATATGTGCATTATGCGTTATAAGGTAACAGTTTTCAGAGAATATAGGAGTGGGATGTACGACTTCCCTCAAGTTAGAAATTTCATCGATACGAAAATAGGGTTCGTGATCAGTAACAGCAAGGAAATCCAGGAACTGTATGGAAGATGTTAATTTAAAAACCACGGGTCGACAACATTAAGTCGTCACGAGTCGACATTGTGTACTTCAAACTCTTTAGCTTTTGTATCAGACGACCAATAAATTTCATGAGAATGTAATAGAGATGATGAGGAGAACATTTCGTCTCATTAACCATTCACTCAGCAAGAAAAGAGTCCAGTCAGCATACCAGAATTAATCTGTCTTTGAACCTTCATATGAAGGAAATTTCGAGTCCGCAAATGTTTTTTAACTTTTGAGACGCCATTAAAAAAGACGGAGTGCTGTCAAGCAATCAGGATCAGATGGCATACTGATGCATAAAGCTATCTTTCCGCAGTGACCAGATGCACTGCTTGAGTTTTGCTTCTTCACGTTAGAACCTACTTTTTCGGAGATGTATCGTGTAATTGATTGCGAAGTAGAGCTCCTGACGAAATACAGTCTGTAAATTGTCGTCATCTTTCAGCCATCTGTAAGATAGAAATTTAGCAGTAGACTCTGCTAACATGGTGGTCATTTATAATTCTGCTTCAGGTCAGTAGTTGTTCGTGTGCTGCACATCGGACACGAACTCAGATTCAGTCAAAAATCGACAGATTCCGTATCCATAATCTGAACAACATGCAGTACAGTCGAGAAAAGTAAAAAAGCAACTCCCCTGTTTTATGGTTGAAAGTTCTATAAACGTTAAATCAGCAAAGTCAGTAAGACAGTACTTCGGCGTCTCCGCGCCTTCATTGGTCGATGTAACTAGGTGGACAGCCAGATGTCACCGTGTGAAGCTTTATATAAAGAATGAGTGATATTAAGAGATGTGCTGATTGTATGAATAGTTATCAAATTGTGAAGACAGATTGTAGTCCGGACGTTCGTGTCGTCTATTGGTTGTGGGTTTAAGATGTGTGGTTGCTTTAGCCTCTGCTATTGTTGTGTCTCGTGTGTTGAACAGTTTGCCACCTAGGTACATCGACCATTGAAGGCGCGGGATGTCGAAGTACTGTCTTACTGACGTAGCATTAATAGAACTTCCGACCGTAAAACAAGGGAATTAGTTTTGCACTTTTCTCGACTATGAACATGATCTCCCTTCGTTTGGTGAACTACATGCAGTGCAGTAATTACTGCAGCTGCTTCGACTAACCCTTGTTTAGAAACCGACGCACTCAGCCGCTTCTGTTGACAATCAATAATCCCAAGCTCATTACAATGTCATTTTTAAGCCATGGAGTCGGAGTCGGAGTCTTGTCATTTTTGCTGGAGTCGGAGTCGGAGTCCTATCAAGTGATAGGACTCCTCACTCCGGCCTATAACCAGACCAGAAACATAATACAAACAAATTATTTATCCTCGTGCATAGCTGTAACTGTCTTGATGTCAACTTTCTCCATCAAACAAAAGTACAGAGACAGCAGTCCATGCAAGGCTTGTAATAGTTGAGGGAATGACCCGTGATAGTGAAAAAAGGGATTGCCTTTTCACTCGGTGATTTAGTAGAGAAGACAAGCCTTCCTAGCCTCGATCACACCTACGCGCCAAAGGTCACATCAGAGACAAATGAAATACTAGTTTGTTTGAGAACATTACCTCTTACCCTCACGTTAATCGTGTGTGATGGCTCCTCCAAAGAGCATGTTAAAATCGAAAGTGTAGTCATATTTTTGAAGAAGGATGGGGATTTTCCTGCCTGGTAGAGACTGGAGAAAAACCGTGTGAAGCACGCATCAAGAAGATGGGAGGAGCCGAGTCGTATGCATCCAACTGAAAGCGACATTTAATCAACTATCATCGAAAATGATTGATAATTGATACAGCAATGATCACTAAATATGAGTTCAGGTGAGCCTATAACGATATATGATGTAGGTTACCAGTTACTTTTTCAAAAGACTAGGCTTTATATATTGGCCACCCGGAGTCGGAGTCCTATCAAAAGCCGGAGTCCTATCAAAATGATAGGACTCCTCATCCCTGGTTTAAGCAATAACGGACAGGAAGAGGCTATATATCAAAAGAAGACAATTGAAGTAATTTTTGTCAGGCGAAGCCAACCAATTCAAATTTTTGAATCTCGAATTCGCAGCCGATTCGCTAATCGAATCGAATCGCGAAGCTTCGAAGGTCCCAACAGCGAAACCAATCAGGTTTTTTGGTCGTTCAGCATTCCGCCATTTGGCGGAGAGCCTCCAAAAACCTTCCGTCAATGAAGGTATATATATTTTGATTGCAAAAATCTATAGCTTGAATTGCGTATGCACATCACGCAAAGGTTAAATTTAAAAATGACATGCAGAATGTGTCGTGATGACTTAAGACACTTGTGAATTTTTCCTGTTCAAAAACATTTCGTGTTGTAAAACTTAAGAAAGCGTCTGGTTTTTGAAACTAGTTTTACTCCGGAAGCATAAGGGCCGAGAATTATGAATATTGGCATGTAATAAGAGGAGCGATGGTAAATGCTGAGATATGAAAGTAAAAACAGACCAATAACAATAATTATACGCCAGGAAATCAACTTAGTCGGTTAAGAAGTTGAACCTTGAATATAGTTGTTATGATTACTGTCCAAATTAGTTCTTAATGTTTGTTCTAGAATTTTGAGAATTATGGAATTAAATTAGTGGGGATCTGTGTCGTCACATATCTCTTAGTGGGAGACTGCTTTCTTGGATTTTCCTGTAAACTAGGAAATTGATGCAGCTACATTTTTCATCGTTTGCGGTAGCCATAATCATTGACTGCATAATATTCCATCGACTAGAACCGCGCTTGTATCTGTGCTCATGGGAGCATGTGCGGGAGCATCACGGGGGACCTTTTCCTTGCACTTCTGTCTTTGTTGATTCTTTTAATGAGCAAATTTTATGCACTCTAGTTTTTTAATGCTGTTTTGTTGGAGTGGAGCTAAAAATCGTGATGTTCTTATTACTTACAGAACTGTGAAGAAAGTAATCGGTTTATAGTGCATTACACCTTGACAATTTCACAGTTCCTTGAGTCTAAAGTTCATAAAAAATGTTATTTAGTCCGGGAGCTAGCGTGAAGTTGTGCAGGGAACGAGGTAGTACATAAAACTTTCACATAGCATAGTACACCTCTAACCTACTGCAAAACTTCGCGTCTGCCGGATCAGATCATTTGCTTTTCAGAAAAAGAGAGGATAACACAATCCTATGTATTTCCAGTGGTAAAATTGTGACATTTAAGGTGTTGACTCCATTTTTTCGAATTTTTGCTCATAAAAGTTACACAAATTGGTATTTTGTTGAACTTGTTATTATAGAAATCATCTACAGTTCATGATCTTTCAAATGAGTCATCATTCAGTGACAGAGGATGAAGTAAAGTGTACAAACAGGCACTTTTCGTTGGTGTAACTGCAAATTTTAACATAGAAATTTCAGGAAAATTGTTGATATACTTTAACGTATAACTTTTCGTTAAAGTATATCAACAATTTTCCTGAAATTTCTATGTTAAAATTTGCAGTTACACCAACGAAAAGTGCCTGTTTGTACACTTTACTTCATCTTCTGTCACTGAATGATAACTCATTTGAAAGATCATGATCTGTAGATGATTTCTATAATAACCAGTTCAACAAAATACCAATTTGTGTAACTTTTATGAGCAAAAATTCGAAAAAATGGAGTTAACACCTTAAATGTCACAATTTTACCATTGGAAATACATAGGATTGTGTTATCCTCTCTATTTCTTAAAAGCAAATGATCTGATCCGGCAGACGCGAAGTTTTGCAGTAGGTTAGAGGTGTACTATGCTATGTGAAAGTTTTATGTACTACCTCGTTCCCTGCACAACTTCACGCTAGCTCCCGGACTAATAATAATCAAAAGTTTGACGGCAAATAAACATTGTTCTAGGGAAGGGCCAATATTTTGTAAATTATACACTGTAGATCCTTCTTTCTATAAATATAATCAAAACTGGTTGTCAATGTTAGATGCGTAGTGCATTTAGATACATGGAGACAATATTGTTTCAAGAAATGTATTTTGATAACTATAATTAGTAATAAATATTACTATAATATGAGAGAGAGAGAGAGAGAGATCATGCATCAATGGAAAGATTATGCAGATATCGTCCCTATTGTAGACACCTGGCAAAATTGGACAATGCGCGCTAAGGCTACAATTATCATAAAGGTGCATAAAGGCATTGATAAAAGAGCGATAGCGATCGTCTCAACCAATGAGAGACCAGAATTAGAAGACTTTAAATGCGTGTTGAAGAGATAGCAACCTAGCGTGGAATTTGATAAATTCAGGCATTCTTTAGTACTGCTAGGGGTTGGTGATGGCAAAGTGAATGGTATAATCATATAATTAGATTCAAAACAATGGCACATGCAGGAACATGCTGTGAATTCCTTCAACATGCCCCGATCGTCACAATTCCTTCAGATTCGAAGAATTCATTGCGCAAAAGTTTTCTCGACAATGTTGAGCCCTCCGATCATTATTAGAAAAAAATAGCGTGCGCACGAAAAGACGTTCACAAACTTCTCTTTAGAACTTGACATCGACTGTGGCTCTTTGTTGTGTGATGCGGTTGATAACAGTCACTGAAGCTTCGCACAATTTGGCGTGTTTAATATAGAACTGGCTGCTTATTGTTCGATTGCTATGGTAATATGTCAGGAGATTGTGCCATTTTATTAACGTTACATGTTCCTATGTTTCCTTTCTAGTCAAACAGAAGAAGAGAAGACCGGTCTAATTCTGTGGGTATAACTATTAACATCGAATTATTCATACACACCTGGTTGAATACATTTATAGGCTAGATACATAAGCTATGATTTAGTAATTTTAAGAAACTCTAAATTCTTTAGGCTACCTGAGAATTGTGAGTGTATTGGAAATGAAATTTTGACATAGTAAAATATAATGAGGAAACCCCGAAAAATGAACAATTGTGTATCGGTAATTTACCACACTTCAAACACTACATACTACTTCTCTGTTTTGTTCCGTGGAATATCTTGGGTTTCTGCAGGCGGTCTTCGTGGAAATTTATATCAATCTCCTCCTAGTGTGCTTCTAAGTGCCAATCCGTCGTCATTTTGGAATTATTTCGGCGTTCTTCGTCCGTATTTTCGGAATCCTTTCTCCCGTGTGATCACTTATCACTTTTGGCCATTCTGTCGTGTACTGACGGCTTTGTATCTCTGTGTTTGTGTGCGGTCGATTGCGCGTGGATACGTCATTGATTGGAGGGCACGAAGTTTTCTCGTTTCTTAAATCAAGACTGACCAATTTCTAATAGATCAGCGTGTACTGGCATAGCCAAGGGGTACAAGCCGTAGCTTACATCGCCGACGGATCTGCGTTCGAATCGTACGACAGAAGTTTTGATCTTTTTGCGTTATGTCTAGAAAGGGAGTCAAAGAGTCTGATGACATTCTCAGTATGTCAGACTCCCAATTGCGGCAGTGTAGTTGTACAAAATCTCAGCTGGTTGATGCCTTAATCAAATTGAGAAATAAGCCTACTGATTCTAATTCCAAGGCGGAGATTTTTGAAACTGATGAATTTTCTACGTTACTTATTGAAATGAACAAAAAGCTCGACATTCTTATTGCTGATAATCAAGCATTGAAAAAGGAGGTCGAGGTGTTAAAGAAAACAGTTGAAATTCAAGGTGCCGTGATTGAAAAGCATGAACGTAAAATTCGGAAAAATAATATAATTATCAGAGGAGTTGAAGAGTCTCACGATTTGAACGCTGTTATGGTTCGTACTGCCAACACCATCAATGTGCCCTTAAACACTGACGAAGACTGTCTCGAGAATTGGTCGACCATCTGGTAACAGAAAACGCCCCATCAGAGTTATTTTCCGAAATAGTTCTAAGAAATGGGAGATTTTGAAAGCCTCCAGAATGCTGAGAAGATCCGAAGAGTTCCCCAATGTTTACGTAAACTGCGATCTGACACCTTTTCAACAACATCAAGAAAGATATTTGAGACAAAGGAGAGATGCTGAAAGTGCAAAACCTCAGAATGAAGGAAAATCTGTTCGTATATACAGAGGCGCTGTTTACATCGATAATATCAAGCTTCAGGATGACCAAACTCCTTTTCGGTAATATCTTTTAGCGAATGTCATAATATACTTTCCAGAAAGTTGTATTTACCATCGTTTCTTTTAGCTAATGTTCGATCGCTTCTACCTAAAATAGATGATGTTCGTGCCATTGCAAGTTCCATTTCCCCTGATGTTTTACTATTTACTGAGACATGGCTTTTTTCTTCCATTTTGGATTCCCTTGTACATGTTCCAGGTTATACGATTGTGCGAAGCGACAGGTCTTCAAGTCATCGTGGGGGAGGAGCTGCAATCTATGTCAACAACAATATATGTTTTGACCGTTTTTGTCCTTCAATATCTCACGATGATGTCGATGACGTTTGGGTAATTTTTCCGCTGCTGAAAATTAATGTTCTTTGCATTTATGTCATTCCCAATCGAAATGTGTCTGCCAGTAACGATATTGATAATTATATTGTTGATAATTTTGATATTTTATTGTGCAGCAATCCAGATTTTCATATAGTAATTGGAGGGGATTTCAATCGTATTCGCTGCTCATTTTCTGATGATTTGGATGTGGTGAATCTTGTAACGACTGCAACTCGTGGTAATGCCATACTCGATTTATTTTTTGTAAGTGAAGATGTAAATTCACAATATCATATCACTGTTACTGCTCCTGTAGCTTCTTCAGATCATCGTTGCGTTTTAGCTTACCCTGATAATGACACTTACTTGAAAGGATGTATAAAAAGACGTGTTTACGATGTACGCGAGTCCAATTTGAATATGTTATTGTCAGAAATGAGTAAAATCAATTGGAGAGACTTTTATTATTCAAATGAGTCAAGTGAAAACAAGTGTAATATTTTTCATGAGATGTTGTCAGATTTCGTGCATACCTTCATACCGCATTACACTGTTTTCCTAACTCCGAAGGATAAACCCTGGATTACGCCATTACTAAAGATGTTCATTCAACGGCGGTGGGATGCCTATCGTCGTCGAGACTTTGATGGCTATAATTACTGGAAGTTGAAAGTTCAGATTGAAATTACCAAAGCCAAGAAGAATTGGGCTGATGGAGTAAACCACGGTGGCAAAAACCTGTGGAGAGTGGTCAATCATGTTCGTGGCACAAAATCTATTGATCCTGTCTATCGTCTTTGCACTCAACTAGGAGGCACTCAGAATGCAGTCGAACTGATCAACAATACTTTCAAAGATGTCTACGCTAATGACAGTGGAAATTCTTTGAATTTTTCAAATCTTGAAGACGATGAGTGGTCGGTAGATTTCTCTTGTTTCGATATAGAACAATGGCTTGACAGGGTTAAAGCCACAAAAGCGCCTGGGAGTGATTGCATCCCAACTCAAGTCTACAAAGTCCTAGCACCCGTGATAGCTGGCCCACTATGTCACATTTTTCATCTGTGTATCAGCGAAAGACATGTACCAACCAGATGGAAATACAGTCATGTATCTCCAATCCCCAAACATGGCTGCTTCGATCTAGAGCATATTCGACCGATTTCGTTATTACCCCTGCCCGCAAAGCTCTTAGAATATCTTGTTCTTCAAAGTGGTGTTAAAAATGCTCATATTCATCATTTCGGCAGTAATCAATTCGGTGGCCGTCCGGGTTCTTCTACTACGGCGGCATTGTTGAAGTTGATGGACGATACAACACGCCTCCTTGATAGGCATGACATTGGGGGAGTTCAAATCGTATCTTACGATTTCAAAAAAGCCTTTGACCAACTCCGACATGACATTGTCATTCAGAAACTGATTGAAATTGACGTACCTTTGGGATTCATTCATCTTATGCGTAATTATTTATCAGGTCGTAATCAGGCGGTGAGAATTGGTGATTCAATCAGCAAAAAAGTTGAAGTTCCATCCGGTGTGCCACAGGGTTCTTTATTCGGCCCCTATCTGTACTGTATTGTTGCCGCATCTCTGTCATCGGTCGATTCAAGTTCAACTATCATCAAGTACATTGATGATTTAGCCTACTGTATTCCAGTTTTTCGTAGAGATAATTTGACTAACTTTATCGGTGAGCATTTACACTTGATCCAATGGTCCACATCTAACGGTCTCACTTTGAACAACGCGAAATCTAAGAAATTGTTCATCCAAAGATTTAATGATTGCTTTTCTCCCGTGCATTCTGATGTTGAGGACGTTGATACTCTTCGCATTTTGGGTGTTCAGCTGAATAGCCGCCTCACTTGGGATACTCACATCAACTCAGTGATAAAGGTTGCTAATCAGAGGATGTATGGGATTCGCTTACTCAAGCCTCTCATCTGTTCCAATGAATTGACTGTTACCTATTACGCATTAATAATCGAATATGCTTCATGCGTTTTTGTTCATTTGCCGTCTTCTCTTGAGTACAAACTGGAACGTTGTCAAAATCGCTATCACAAATTGATTTGTTCTTTGCCAAGATACTTTCGAACATCGAATTGTGGTTGCAACCGTTTCCCTGACTTAAAACAACGTCGGCTTGAAGCTGCTTGTAGACTGTTTCATGAAGCGTGTATTGACCAGAAGCATATTTTACACGATCTCATGCCTCAACGTTCTACTCGAACTCATCGCCTCTTACAGCCTTCTGCTAATACTACAAGACGTTTGAATTCCTTTGTTCCATTTTGTTGTGCGACTGCTTTAAATTGAAGAGTTGTGTGATTTTTCTTCTATTTTATTTTTGACTGCGTGTATTTTTCCTTAATGCAACGATATACTGTAACTTAAATGATTTTCATTTATTGAATAAATTCTATTCCATTCTATTCTATTATAAAGTGGCTTCATCTCGGTAGTATGATACTCGTAATAAGCAAATATTAAAATTTTCAAAAACTACTCAAATAATTTTTTGGACCGCAGGAACGTAATCTCCGCAAAAACCGAATCTTTTCACATGAAATTTTTCAGTGTATACAGACACTTTCTGAGTCGACACTCTACCTATATATTCCTACTCTATGTATAGCAGTATATATGATATACATACATCGTAGTGCAACGCGCATGTACGCGCGTAGAATGTATGCGTGTTTGGGGTGCTCCGTAATTATGTGTGAATTACGCGTGGCAATGTCACCTACTGTAGAGGCACAGAAATGAGTTGACAGTCCCTGCAATGACTGAATCTCAGATTTTTTCACCTTCTTTTTATTCACTGCTTCAACATATTCTTTGAGCATTGCTCACATTTCTAAACGACGCTCTGCCACAGCAACATTATCCTGATTTTCGTGAGTCTGCACGAACCCTGAATAAATGACTTCTAAACTGTCACCATGCAAAGTTGATTCATTTCAAGCAATTGTCTCAACTTACTTCAAAATTCGGTATCAGATAGAATCCGGCTTCTCTACGTACGACAGATACTCCGACATTTGTTAAACGTCTGCGGACGTATTCAGAGACAGCTCCCAAGATTCTCGATGTAAGGCGCATGTACGCCACGCATCCTTTTCGACCTTCAAGCAGCTGAAACAAACACAGGAAACATTAAGGGGATGGAAGATCAACAGAAATCATGGCACTGAAGCAAAGCTGACAAAGCGATCGGATACTACGCAATGCTCCATTACGGCAAGCACAGAAGCGAGTTGATCACCTGATGCATGCATGCCATATACGCCGAGAAATTCTTGGCAAGCTGCCTACATAGTACCCCCACAGGTGTTTCAGTCAACAAAAGAGAAAACCTTTGCAACTGTTTTGTTTGTACCACACAAAAACTACTCGTGTTTTCCATTAACTGAGGCAGCAAATTTGTTGATATAATAAGCTTCACGTGAGGACAGAATTGTTGCAGTTATTGCTTGTGAATATCTTCTGTCATTTACCGTATCTGTTGTTGTTTATCATGCGTTCGGGACAGCGGATTTGAAGAATTGTGCTCCCGATGTAACTGATTTTGCGTTTTCCAGAAAAACTGGTGCACTACACATTTCTGGAGATAATGGAGCAATTTTATTCAGTGAAGTTCTGACGGTTCTTGTAGTTCTGTCGCTCACGGTGAAATGCAGTCTTCATTCGTTTATCTGCCTTTTCAGAAACAAATGGAAATAAAAATACATAGAATCGATATTTCGATTATTTTTTTCTTTCTTTATTGCTGGCTTTTGATCAGTCAATTATGAGAACCATTGAGTTTTGTTGAAGTTGTCCTCATGATTTTTGTAATACATCTCAACATTTGAGAAACTTTCTGGTGTTCTCTGTTCTCACATATTCAGCTTTATTGTTTGTGGAAGATGTGAGCGGTAATGTAGATGCCTTAAGATAAAACTCTAAGATAGGTTCACTTACGGCAGGCATCGTGACACAAAAATCAAGCAGGTTTAAGCGATTCTAGGGCGGTTTTTTATTGACCAGAAAAATTACGAATTTTGACTTTATTTTCAAGTAAATTTTTACCTAAAATTTTGACTTTAATGTAAAACTTTTACCCAGTCTTTTTACCTAATTCAGTTTTGTTTAACCAAAGAAAACATCATTTCAGACTCACAAGAAAACGTTACTTGTTTTGATTAAAGAAACACATTTTATTATTGAGCCCACAAATACAAAGTTCTTCACGAACTGAAGGAATGCCTCTTAAACAACGAGTTAATTGTTACTGGCGTTGTAATTCATTATTGCATAGTATTCAATGTTTTAGGGAGAAAAGTTTCTGTTAAAACGCAGGAGACTTTTCAACTGGGAAAAGCTTCGTTCGATCGCAGCTGTGGTTGATTGTACACACAACAGAAGATTGTATTCAGTTGGTGAAATATCGTCACGTGCCAAGTTAACAATCTCCATGATATCATTCTTAGATAAACACAAGTTTATATATGATCTGATTTCATAGGGATCAATTCTGAAATCCAGACTGTTTACGTCCTGTATTACCTGACGAATGTTATCGTTGGTTCCTTCGCATCGCTCCATTAGATGATGCAGAGGTCTATACGTTGCCACATCCACGAGTTAGTCAACAATTACTGTGCTGGAAACTGCAGATTTTGCACGACTTACAAGTAATCCATCATCCTCGAAACCCAACACAATTTGTTTGACGTCGGAAAAGTGTTCTGCATACCAAAACGCCGCGTATAACCATGTTCCCCACCTGGTTACGACCGGCTTTGGTGGACTTCCAATCGATGCAAAAAGAAGACGGCGATCACCATTTTTAACAGTGGCAGCCTTGATTTAGGAAATCAAACTGTCGACAGCCTCATACTTCGACTTCACAAGCAATGCACAGTTGTGCAACAGGTGCGCCATACACGTTACATGAAATAATGATGGATACATAGACTTCAAAGTTTTGCCCGCAAGAGTCATATAGCGAGCTGCATCAGATAGCAGTAAAAGGAAATTATTGCGATGAACATTTGAATCTTTAACATCATCAATAGCATGGCATACTGTTTGATGATTGATGTTTTCTTCTTGTTGTCTACAGTCATATACTAGATAAGTAACTTGAGGCTTTTCTAGAATTCCGACAAGAATATTCATAACTTCCGACCAGAAATTCCCGTTTCGTCCACCATTATAAATATTTTTTCTCCTTTCACATATCGGAACAATTTCTGTTGTTCTAACTGAAAGAGTTTTGGCACATGTTGCCGACATGATGACTCAGATGGGCAATGATGACCCATAAAATCAAATAAATCTCTTATCGCTTGGTGCTCCAATTTATGTAAAGGAATGTCAGCGGCTAAAAACGCTGTTGTTACATGCCTAGGCAGATCAGGTTTGAAGTTCAAGAAGGTCTAACTTTCATGCTTTGATGAGGTGGGTACTGATGATGAAGAGGCAATTCTTTGTAGCTTCGTCGCATGTTTGGCACTTTTACGCTGATTGTCAATCACAAACTGTTTCGCGTATTTCACCGGGCATTCACAAAGCACACAGAAAAGTTCATTCCTTGGTGCTACTTTAAATTCTTGAGGATATTGGCAAGTAATTCTTTTGCACTTGGATGCATCACTTTCAGCTGTCTTGGGCATTTCGAACAATCGAAGATAGTCAGTGTCCGTTAACAAAGAGATGTAGTTATGTGCGTTGAAATCCTTGCGAGAATATTCGGTGTCCCAATAGTTTAGCTTTTTGTTTTGATTGAAAAGAGTTCGGGAAACCCAGATCTAAAAATAGCGCTTAGGAAGACCAGATTCCTGAAAAATTTACTGTCTTATGTAGACTTTTGACCTTATTTTTACTCTATTGACTATATTGACTTCATTTGTTTACTTTGACCGTATTTTTACTTTATTGACTTTTTGACTTTCTTGACCGCCCTAGAACTAATAACTCTGCTTTAAGTATTATTTTTTGGCCTCCTTGAAATGTGAATTTCCGCCAGGACCACGTTCGCCCCTTCTCAACCCTGTTTGGAAATAAGTCGCGAACTTTGGAAATAAGTCACAGGTTCGAATGTTTCACTACATGGATGGCTTGGATGTGTAAGTAAACCATCTTACGGTGCGTTATTGATTTCAGCTAATGGAGAATTCAGATTCATCGGACTTTCTGCTTTAACGGCGTGTTGTCCACCCTGGGAAAATGTGTTGTCGATTAATTTGTGCTGTTGCAAATTATTGGAATGACAAAATATGAAAATAGTTTAAATTAATTATCACCTTTTTTCATCTTGTAATAAAAGCTCATTCCTGTATCATATACCTTTCAATTATATTAAATTCTATATGGTCTAATCCTTCTCTATTATGTGTCAAAGTAATTTTTTGTGCGATTCTTTGTCACTGCCTCTGAATGTTTTGGTCTTAGCAGCATTAAATTTTTCTGCTGTCAATCCTTGAAGCATTTCGCAGCAGGATGACAACGATCAAAAGCTTTCAAAACGCAATTAATTGCAATTCCAGCGCAATTTGGTCAACCAGTGAAGTCTTAACGTTAAGTTTACGAAAATATATTTTGTTCATCAATAGACGTTACAATGCCATAAAAAAGTAGCCATTTGCAACGTTAAGCTAGCCTTTTCTTTAACGCTAAACTAACCATAATTGGCAACGAATTAAAATTAATGCTTCGAAAAACTAACCAAACATCAGGACTAGGGTGCCTGGTCATTGCAAGATGTGATAGGATGGCTGTGCCGTACTGATGAAGGGAGATAACCCAGAAACATGTTTACGGCTCCCGTGATCGTTATAGAGCTCTACATGGTTAATGTTTTACATCACTTACAGTTTGTCTGCCTTTTACTATCTGAATTCGCTTATATTGTATTTTTGTTGGTTTCAGACATGAAAATTTAGGGGCAGAATATCCTAATGAACCTCATCTACGATAGTTTTGAATACTATTGGGTATGATTGTTATTTTCCATTGTATTCAAGATTTTAACTTGTTTGAGGTACAATCAACCTGAATCCTGATGTCTACATTTACAAAATTGACCTTCAAAGGACTCAATCGAGGTAAGTTTCATCATCTGAGTAGTTGTCATCGCTTATTAGATAAAGACAAGCCAACGCAGATCTCGTGGACTGGATTCGGTCATCACATTGATCCGCTACATACGGTCAGTGCAATACGGGCAGAAGTTAGCCATCATAAATCGACCCGCTACATACGGTCAATACAGTATACTATGGGCCGAAGTCGACCAGCCAAACCCGGCCCGACTTACGGCCGCCCGGAGACGTCGCGTTCGGACCGAAATTGTTAGGCCGACTTCAGCCCAGACTTTGACCGACTTTCCGTTTGCACAAGGTAATCTCAGGTCTTCACTCTACCAATTCCGAATCTCAGGACATTGCAATTTGTAAGTGCAAAAATCAGTAATTCGCTACTCTGTTACTCTCAACGTTGCTGTTGTCAATTTGTGCAAAAAGCGAAATAATCTTCAAGTCGACTTGTCAATTGTGATATTGCAAGTGAATCGATGTTTGGCAATTCCGACTCTTTGCTATTCCCACATCCCGGTATCCCATGTTATTAACATACGTGATTGTCATAGCATATTTACTATTCTACTCAATCCTGGAATACCATGACCGAGATTTTCCGGGATTGCGGAATATCTACCCTGTACATATGACTAGAAAACATAAAGGGCGCAAGCACAGTCACACATGCAAGCATGCTAAACATGTAGGCTGAAATATTGAATTAGCAAGTCAAATGAAGATATCGAACAGTATTCGAAAATCTATTTGATTTCCACTAGCGAAGCAGTAAAACATCTGTAAATTACTACCAAACTAACAGCTACATTAATAAATTAATCCTGGAATTTCGGGAGTTGCACAACCCGACGGAATCCCGGGATTCAGATTTTCTGGGATTTTGGAATCCATAGGTATCTGAGATCGACGTTTCTGGCAGGATTTCGCTGATTCAAGAGATAATCAAGCCGTGAGTGGTACCACAGAGATTTTTCAATATTCAAGGCATGCCAAAAATTCAGTGACACCAGCCTACAAAGAATCCAAACTGTCATCCGTTCCCAAGGTGGCTATGCTGCCTAAAGATACGTTTTGTAATTTTATCGAAATATGTTGCGTGTTGAAATTTATTGTTTTTCATTCATGAGTGTGATGATGCTCGGAAAGTAAACGGAAATTCTAACTTATATTTAATGAAATTCAAATGACATTAAAATGTTTATAAAAAACTAAATTTACTGGAACGTTAGCAATAATATGAAACGCAATGCATAGCATCCAACTCTATTCAGCAATATTCCTTTGCAATCTCTATGTCAAAATTGTCAAATAGTGGCTTTTGATGGTATTATATCTTTCTCTATGATATGTCCGCCTGTTCATTTTTATTCTTTTTGTTTTCCCTGTTACTTGAAACTGAATTTTTGTCTGACCTTGATTGTCATCACATTTGATAATTCCCCGCTATTCCTATTACTGGGGTGTACAAGAAATTGACGTTATTAATATTATAATTACATTCCTCTGTATAAATGATAAATACAAAATAGAAAATGATATGAAAAAGCATAGTAAATCTTCATGAAAAATTATTCTACCTCATGAGAGAGCTTGTTCTATCAAGCCAAACATTTAAGAAAGTTTTTCATCATTCTAAACAATGATGGACTTTGTAATCACATAATTTACATATTTTGACTTTAGTTTTGTAATGTTCAGACAATATGATATCCATACAAGAAGCTTCAAATGATGAAAATAGCTTCTGTCCAAACGAGTTCTAAATTTATGTCAAGCCACGCTAAAAATGCAAAATTTTACTCATGTGCATTTTCATCAAAAAAGATTGCATTAATAATTTCGGTCAACGTTTCCAACATTCGAGTTTTAAATTTCAGACGTTTTATCCATGCTCAAAGTTGCAAATAGTAGAAGAAAAAGTTTCGGTTTAGTAACAATGGAATGAAATGAAATAAGTGATAGATCAAATTGCCATGCAAAAGACATGCGGCTGGCAGGATTCCAACCTACGACCCGACGTTAACTAGACCTGTGCTCCACAAACTGAGAAACGAGCTGCTTACATGCAACTGTGTCAATTGGCAGGATCAACCCCTCACCACCTCACATCAGTTGTCACAGGAATTATGATCAATGAATAGATATCTCGTCACAATTGTGACTTGCAATCATGATCAATGAATAGATATCTCGTCACAATTGTGACTTGCAATCATGATCAGTGAATAGATATCTCGTCACAATTGTGACTTGCAATCATGATCAGTGAATAGATATCTCGTCACAATTATGACTGTGATTAGTTAGATCTGCATAGCAAAACACAAAATGACAAAATTTTCATCATAAGCCTATCAATGACTATCTAATCACTTAGTTCAGCGCTTTCAACATTCATTTCATCAATTTCAGACGATATTTTATCCATACGCAACCATTCGAATCGTACAAATAGCTTCTGTCCAAGCTGAAATTGCATCTGCCACGTGAAGCACAACAAATGCCTATAAATGACTATTCTAATCACTTGGTTTAATGTTTTCAACGATCACGTCATTTTCTTTACCAGTTTTGAGAATCTCTGCAGCTGTGTAGCTCTTCATAGTTAGTGCTTGTATTCGAACTCCTGTAGCACCGGAGTGGAGTTTTTCAACTCCGACACAAATACACTAACTTCCATAATTGAAGCAATGAACACATAGCAAAGAGCAATAATTCATTTTACGCTTCAATAGTAAGGGAAATTGAAAGCAGAAGAAATTCGCAGCATTCAGGGCCCTGAAAGACTTAACTTAGGCGTGATCCTATTCATTGTGGAGCGAAATTCCAGATATGTCATCGTTCACAGCAGGATAATAAGGCCTATATGTAGAATACTAACAGGCTTAGGTCTAGCCTTCAAAAATAGCGACTAAAGAATACGATGTGATTAGAGTCAATTATGTAACAAGCTTAGCCTACGGTAGGCCTACATCATGTAGGCAGGCATGAATCCGTATCTGCATATCCACTGATTGGGTATGAATTCGCTGATTAAGCCATTATTGTACATGCCCGTGCCCGCGTCCGTAGGCGAATGCCCGCAGCGGGCCCCACCTCTGTCCATCAGAATACCACCACTTGACAGTGTTCAGACTTCAGTAATTGATGCCCATCAAAGCTACAATGTATTTGCGGACTCGGAGCTTTTCTGATATGTATCTCTGATATCTCCTTGTCAAGTTAGTCACTCATTAAACCACGAGGCATAGAAAGCAAAATAAGAGAATACAACAAAACAACAGCATGGACATGAGGTATTCAAGGACACTTGTGATAAGCAGGGTGGCGGCCAGATTTCAAGCTTCAAATTCCCGGGCGATTCCCGGGCTATTTCATCGAATTTCCACGCAATTTTTTTATAATGACCAGATATTTTATTCCAACTACACCGCTCAAAAATTATCCGGACACTGCTTTAAATTACCTTCAAAATACTAATGCACGTGTTCTCCGTGGCACAGTGGCCTTGTTCTAACCCAATTTCATACTGAACACAAAAAGCGTGAAAACGTTACTTTTTTCCGACGATATAGTCGTTCCTATGATATTGCGAGTAATACCTATTTGGATTAAGGTGTGGATAAATGTCGACCAAAAGAGTATTGTTTTGTGTAGAAACGTCTTTTAGGTCCCTTAATCTTCAATGAATGGGACTATCTTCCGTCTTGTATAAATGCCTTAATGAAACTGCTTACTTAAGTTTCATGCTTATTATACACATTGCACAGTAGTGAATTCCACCGTCCTTAAATACGCAGATGACATCAGAATGTACACTGAAATTAACCGCGCTGATCCGGAAAAATTTGCCCAGCTACTGCAATCTGATCTCAACGCGGAGGCCATTTGGTCAAAGGAATGGCAACTGCATTTGAATTCAGAGAAATGTTCAATTATCTCATTTGGACATCGCAATCCTGGCTCTCACTACAAGATGGAAGGAGACACAATCCAGCGGTCTGAGTGCGTTAAAGACCTTGGAATCCAAATCCCGAAGGATCTCAAATTCTCACGTCACACCATCCCTTGTGTCAAGAAAGCCAACAACGTTCTTTCTGCCATCCTGCAGACTTTCATGTCAGTAGACCCTAACGTACGTATGAAGCTTTACACCTGTTTAGTTCGCCCACATCTAGTATATGAATCAATCCTTCTCCAAAGACACTGCTCTGATCGAACGTGTGCAACAGCGCCTGACTCGGAATAATCGTTGAGATGTACTGGACCTCGCGAAAGTATTCAAAATCATGAATCACCGTGCGCCCTGTGATCCGAATACTTTTTTCATCCGAAATGCGTCTACCACTCCTGGTCACTTTCTGAAACTCTACAGTGCCTTCGCTATTCAGGATCTAAACATGACTTGATCGAAAATTTTGACAAGGAGGAACTAAAATTGTTTTTAGGAGTTCTCATTCTGTCTGGATATTCAGCAGTGCCTTCAAAAAAGACTTAACTGGGAAGATTTAGCTGATGTTGGACACCACTTAGTCTTTTTGAGTATAAGACGAGATCGTTGTGAACGAATTATACAGGCTATTCATTTTGCCAATAATTATGAAATTCTTTAAAGTGAAAAAAATTTCGAACTGAGACCACTAATTACACGACTAAATGCAAATTTTTGGACACATTGTACCTGAGATAATCATGGATTGGGATGAAGCCATGATTAGGTATTACGATTCCTACGGGAGTAAACAATATATTGTGGCAAACCCATACTGATAGGGTATAAAGCATGATGTCTTAATACTGCAACAGGTCATCTAGTGAGTTTTGATATATATCAAGGCAAGTATTTTCTTTCACGACAAAACACATGCAGTTATGGCAGTCTAGTAGGGAAACATTCTGTACCTTTACTACTCTTCTTGGATAATTTGCCTCATCCAGACCTCAGTAACTGCTATTTTGACAATCCTTTTTCGAATGTGGATCTTTTACTCGAACTGCAGAGGGGAGACTACGATGGCATAGGCACCATACCAGGAAACCGCATATCAAAAGACTCAAGTTCGCAAGAAAGAAGAGGTAGCCAAAGAGAAACAAGGTACCTGCGCTTATGCTACAGATTTGAAAAATAATATTTGTATTTTACATTGGAAAGACAATAAGGTAGTTTCTTTGATATCGACATGTGATTCCATACATCCAATAGGAACTTGTCAGCGATTCTCTCGTGCTAGCAAAACAAAGATTGCCGTAGATATTCCTAGTACCGTAAAGATGTATAATAAGTTCATGGGCGGAACGGACCGCATGGACAAAAATGTGAATTGTTGTTGAGCTCCATCAGACGTAGGAAATAGTTTCACCAAATTTATTCTTGGACTGTGGATGTTTCGATCCAAAATGCTAGGAATCTTCATCAAAGATGTGGGAATTTGTTTTTGCTTAGTTTCCGATGGCGGACAGCAATTTCTTATTTGACGAAGTATGGTCGTCCATCCCTGGAAAACGTAAGTTCCATGAAAAAGGTGATCTGGGCACAGAGGGCCGATTTGATGGCTTTACCGATTATACAAGTTCTGAGGGAAACAAAAGGCGTCGTTGCGTTGGTGAATTCTGTGAAGCTGCTGTCCGTACTGAATGTATCAAATGTGATGTTGGTCTTTGGGTACAGTGCTTCCTAAGTTATCATACTTCATAGTTGCATTTCATAGGTTAATGCCTAGTGTGACCATATGGTCACATCAATTTCTATGTTGTAATAAAAAGCAGATATATTGAAATATTCTTTTGGATGTCTCACGTGCTTCATATAACTAGTGCTCAAGACAATTGCTGTTTTGAGAAAAAATTATCGGCACTAATCGGTTAAATTTGAATGAAACTGATGTGTCTTGCTAAAATTTTTGAGAATCGCCGTCTCTGACTTCGTGGTTGAAACAGACACAACGTTCATTTATATCATGATTTGTTTTATTTTTCTACTTGAGTGAAGATATCATTCCCGGGCGAATCTGAAAAATGGCCAAAATTCCCGGGCTCCTGGGCGCGTCCGCCACCCTGGATAAGGAATTACAGTTTTAGTTGGGATTCAAGATGATGGAATTATAGTGAATGTGATTTATCAGAGGAAATGCTGACAAACAATGAAGAACCTAAGGGCATTTCAACGGTAATTTGAACGAAAAATGTATGGATATTCGCAATGGGAGTCACTGTGATGATTTTACGACCAGAATCGATTCATCAACAATTGCAGCTGAATAATGATGCAAAACAATCCTAGACTACAACAAAAAATCATTCCATATTCGATCATTGCAGTCGGTAAATAACCCATATCTTTTCATGTCATTATATCTTTTCCCTTTCTGTTGTCACAAACTGCAAAACAGTTGGCACGCCTGCAATTCGTCTGTCTCGACGGATTTAATTGTCACGTGATCATTGCGTTGTCTTTCCCCAATCATGTGCTGTGGTAATTCCCACTGACTGATCTATTTTTTAAGCAGCTACTCTACCACAGACCTTGTTCTGTGTTCTCTACAGTCTACTCACATGCGGTAAACTGAAGAATATCCTCATCATGCAAGTGTATGATGTAAAAACAAATCCAGCTGATTTACTTCATTTCAAGTAATCAAAGATATCATCCATGTCCAAGCAACGCTGAGTACATGAGATTGATCTGTTTTCACACTGTAGACATTTAGTAGCCGTGATTAAGGACATAGCATCCCCCACATGTCGTTGTAAAATGTTCAAGCGATGTTGCTGTAAAGTTATACCGGCAGCGTGGGCGGAGGAATGATACCTAAAGTTTATTTGACTACTTGGATTAGATAGTCGCCTTTTGGCATCACATTCGATATATTAGATCTCGGCTCATTCCATCGCGCAGAAACCACAACACGAAATCGGCTCTTAATATATTTGTTGCTTGACTGCAGCGGCATTCGGTACTGATCTCAAAAGCTTAAGGGTTATGAGAGAACCGTCGGGGGCACAAGAGATCGTGGTCAAGACAAGTTGAGCTGGCAGGGATGGAAAGACATCAAGAATTTTTTCTCTCATTTCCATCAACGTCGCCACATCTTGATGAATGCCACAAGATATTCTGTCACTTCCATGGTCAGCATTTCTCTATGACCACAACTGGGTGGCAAAGATTCAGCCGCGCATCTCTCGATAGAATATTTTGATTATACGGTAAAAAAACCTACGATTAACCCCAATTTCCAGTGTTAATTCTACAATTCTCGCCCATTTTGACCAGCATTGATAAGATGCTGTCCATCAGAATTCGATATTCGGTGCGACATGACTACAGATCACCGTAATGTGAAGCTCATAGTCGTTTCTTATTTCAGCTACAATCCGCTCAGTATGATAATTCAAAATTGAGTTGCCATCCCACTTCATCGTCTTCAACTAAGGCACCTGCAGAGCGATAACAATTATGAAGTTTTGCCAACGACTTTGCAGTTTCTATTATTGGCTCACTTCAGCCGAATCCACTCGTGATGACGTCAAATCTTCCCTAATCTTCCCGTGCCGATCTGAACAAACGCTTCACACGCGTGCCAACTGTTTTGCAGTTTGTGACAACAGAAATTAATTAATCAAAAAATTATACAACATGTGAATTGTCTCTTAAATTCATTGTCAACTTCTAACATGAAAAATAATGTTTGCCCCGTGTTTTATCCACTCCTAGTGGTTCATGGGGGGGGGTGGTTCTGAAAAGTTAATGTATCCAATCAGGCAATGAGAAATTATAATTCCTTTTGTACAATATAAATCTGTCTCTACATATGACGTGTCAGTGATCTGATCTGTTCATGAATACTTCAAAAACATGCCTACTTTAGGCCTATAATTTCGAGATAGAAATGTTTTTAAATTGCAACTTTAACTAATCACTTGTTACAGATTAATGATTACTTTATTGTCTGCAAGTTATTTATTTGATCGCCACTATGATTCACATCAATTAATCATCATTATCATTACATTACATCATTAATTACATTCACATGTACGTATGTACACTTTCCCTGAATTCCTTAGTACTTTTTACACAATGTAGAAAAATAGCCATTGTACTATAAAAACTCAGGAAGAAGTATGAGATAAAATGTTATTGTTTACTGGCTGGAATCGGCAATTATAAATCTTGCTTTGTCTATGGATAGATAACTCCCGCTCACGAGTGAAGCCGCAGTCTGCAGCCAGCGGAGTGTCACTTAAGCGATTTAAAAGGCGATCTTAAAAATTTACAGCTACATCCTGCATTTAGTATATGATTTTAGTGATGTCTTCCATCATAGGAGGGGGGATTCTGACATTTAGGGGGGAAGTTCCCCCCCCCCAAAGAGGGCTGAATAAAGCACTGTGTTTACCTTCAGCCCCATGCTATATAATTTTCTTATTATGGTAACCTATCAGGATGACATGAGTCCTGAGAACAGCGAGAACATGAGTCACTTGAACAGCGAGGTCATCATAGGGTCCTTTGAAGGCTTTCATCCAAAATTCGAAAATGCCTGCTGTTCTAAATCATTTTGCAACTCTTCGCCCAAAATTCCTGGAGGCGGTTGCTGGCCGAAAGAATGCAAAATCCTTAGTTTGGACTGTCATTCATTTGCTTGTTGAGTTGGAAAATATACCTCAAGATTTTGTTGCACTGTGTTCAAGTGGGAACTCTTTCTCTTTTTCTTCTCATTCGCACGTTGACATAAAGGTCTGCAGTGTTGGCATTCGGGAGAAGTTGTTATTTCTGGTGTCGTCAATGAGCCGACGAGGAAGTTGCTTGAATGATGTAATTTTCGATGTTGCTTTAAAAATGTCAATGCCTTCTCCATGTAGTGTAGTGTTCAGAGAGTTGAGGAGTTAAAAATGTCCACTACGTACACCAATCGGGCAAGCCAAAACAAATCCTCAAATAGAAGAGTTTTCTTGTGATTGTGATCTTTGAACCAATCAAGAAGTTGTTGCCTCAATTTCTCAGCGTTGCCAGACCCAATTTCATTTTTTGAGCAGCACAAAAAGTAAAGAGTTTTTCCTACTACATCGTTGATATCATCCCTTTTTCTGTTTTTCTTAAAATCACTGCAAATATTACAGGAGCATAATTTTCTTTCTTATTATTTTTAAAGTAGTTGGCCGATTGATAAGGCCAAGATTTCAAAATTATTAGTTCTACACTTCTGTGCTTCAAATATTTTGTAATCATTCATTGTAGGAGATTCATTTCATTGTGTTAATGGCCACAGGGAGCTATGGGCAGCGTTGCTACTGAGCCTCGAGCCTCAATCCGCGCAGAGCCATGTCGTCCGCGCAGGCTCACTTAACCGCTAACCAGGAACCCCTACACGCACTTTTGATAAAAACGAATATGGTTGTGATCCTGGGGGTTGAATCTGACTTTCCTTCTGAGAGAATTTCTCTCTGATATCAATACCGATCGAGCTTAGGCAACGTGTAATGATGGCAAGAAATCTTAAAATCAAACTTATCTTCCCAATAATAAGTGGTATAGGCCTATATAACTGCTGTTACTAATGGGCCACCAATGTATTAATGACCTTATCCACTTACCCATACTATACACATGTGTTACATTTGACTGTAATAAAAACAAAGACTTATTGCAAAAAACAAACTATACGCTAACTTTGGAAATCACTTTGGAAGTCTCATGTTGGTACAAAAAACCACACAAAAACTTATGCAATATAAATGTACCCTACTTGCTGTCTTGCTACCATATATACTCGTAATTTGACATCAGAACGTGAAAACAATAACACAAAAACAAGGCTACCTGGAAATATCGAGTTGATTTTCGTTACAATTGGTCGGTATTGATGAATGTTGGATGAATAAAGCTCACCTTGCATTAGATGGATTACTTAAAAAAGAAAATTAGCTTATTTACGTGTACATTAGCTTACACGTATACATGTAGGCTATAGCAATAATCTCATCACGAAAATCAACTCATATTTCCTGCTCAGATACAGCATTACACTGGAACTATTTGGGCTTTTTGGAGATTGCTGATGCTTCAGCCATGAGCTTCTGAGCTTCTGCAAGGTAGTCCTCGGCTAGTTTCCTTTTCTTTGATGCTAGCTCTTCAGCTGCCTTCTGTTTTTCTTCTTTTCGTTTCAAGGCTTCCTTCCTTGCTCTTTCTTGCGGAATTTCCAGCTCTTTCTGCACTTGCTTTGCCTTCTCATTTTCTTTCCGCTGTCGTAAATCGGCTTCATATGCCGCTTTCGCATTTCTGCACTTCACACGTAAATCTTGGCAGATCTCAAAAGTGTCACTGGTGATTCCATGAGAAATCAAGTAAGACTTCACTGATGTCAGTCCATTTAACGATGTGTCTTGAAGACGATTCCTGTCTTCTGTCACAATGCGCTTCAACCAACTCATGAGTCTCTCTGTATCGGCATTGCCATGTGGAAGTATCAAAGCCCGCTGTGCAACTTCACATAATATTGTGTGGTTTGATGAGATCCAAAATTCCGGAATGTTCACTTCTTCCTTCGTTTGCTGTGACAAGTAGAGTCTCCATTCGAGCCGAAGTCTGTCAGAATCACAGGAGACGCCAAGTTTCTTTGCTGCGTATACGATGTCCTCCTCACTCACGCCATTCTTTCTAGAAGGGTCAATGAATTGAACGGCTCGGATCAGGCGTCGAGTAAATGGCAGATAATAAGTAAGTAATGAATGAATGCCTTAACCAATTCACCGAAAAAGCTTCGAACACGTTCATAGAACAACGCAACTTGTGTGGCTGTCAAGTGATCGTTTCTCAATTTCTGTCTTGTGTTTCGACCAATCAAAAGCTCGTGATCAGGCAGCTGTTTCTTTCGTGGAATATCATCGATCTGTTTCAAATCTTTCAGATCATCGACGTGCTGTTGCTTTACGAAGCATGACAAAGCATGGGATATCAAATCAATGATCCTTCCATACAGAAGATGGATGACTGAGTCCGATTTCTGGAACAGAATTTCAAATTCCTTCAACGGCTGGAATCGGAACAGGAGGAAATGAAGATAAATGATTGTATCATGGGAATTCAATGTGATCACGATGTCCTGAACTCTCTTTCTCCTCTTTTCGGTTGCGGGCAATTGATCAAAGAATGATTTCAGAGCATCATACAATTGCACGAGTCGAGAAACAACATCATAGATCTGTAGCCATCTGGATGAAATATGCCGCAAAAATGTCAGGGGTTCCATATCCAGCAGCTTTTGGAACTCTTCGAAAGCCTTCGCGGATTTCGAGTTCCTCAAATAAAGGAACAAGTCTTCGAGGAATTCTTCTAAGTGGAATATATCAAGGTTTTCCACAGCGTTGCACGCAGAATTGTGCACATGGTGCAAACAGCATCCTCCGATATCCAGAATGTTAGGGACCTCTCCCTCTAGCTTTGTGATAACACCGCCTTTCTCCCCACGCATTACATTTGCACTGTCCGACATAACACCAAGACAATTTTCCAAGGGAATATTCCTGGACCTCAATTGTGATTTTATTACGTTCGCGAGGTCTTGCGCTGCTGCTGTGGACAGCTCTTCCATACCCAGGAAATCAGTGCGCGGTTGCCCATCCGATATGTACCTTACAAGAATGACCAGCCGTTTTCTTGTATATCTGATAGATCCTTCATCTATCATCAGGCAGAAAGGAGCACTTCTCAAACGAGGACTTATTACATCATCTTTGATCCATGCCCCAATGCTGAATGCAGTCACGTACATGGTCTTCATCCTTTTGCATTGCATTTTCTCGGCAATTTTGCTATCAGGAAACATATTTTTCAAAGTGTCACAAGCAGAATCACTGAATCGTATGACAAGTCATGTTCGGCCGTAAGTAGACACCAACGAATTTCACTGTCACAAATGTCATCCGATATATCAACTGCAGGAGTTTTTTGAACGAAGAGATCCTTCAGCGGTCGGGATTGCCGGATGTCTGCAGCATTTCGCTTATGTTTTTCGGTGTTTCCATGTTCTTTCATTCTTGTAACACCTCCACTTTTGACATTTATTGTTTCACGACAGATTTTGCAATACACGTTTTCGTCACTTGTCTTAGATTTTTCTGCCCATGTACTCATTAGTTTCTCCAGCGTAATCCTTTTCTGATAGCCAATTGGCAACAAACACTGTGCAGCGACTTACTTTCGGGTGGAGCCCTACATACCTGTTGGACATAGTTTGAGTATACGGTATATAGGAACATGCTAATCTTAATAGAACATATGCAATTAGAATATGAAATCAGTTTTGTGAAACATGTACATAATAGACGCATGAATATCTGGTAATTAACCCTCATTGATGAGCTGCTAGAAATTAATCGCATCAATAAAATAATATTGTGATATAGGGCCTATGCCTTCACTAAATCACAGTCATTTACATATTTGCGTTTGAGTCTCATATACAAACAGGCCCATCGTTAGAGTTAGGCCTCTATCAGACTAGGTCTTTTTTCAGAAGACATAGTAACACAACGTAGCTACATAATCAATGCATATTGGCCATGCTACATGAAAGGATGAAAAAATAATAATTGTTGTAAAAATCAATATATTGAAATCTTGAACAGGTAGTTTAAAGGCATTATACATGACATAGGACTACATCTCGCATTTCTACTCATCAATTAAACAAGACAACATGCCGGCCCGTATTTGTAAGAAAATACATTAGGAATACAAGAAAAGACACTCAGGAATAGGTGCTGTGAAGACAGCCAAGCGCATTGATATTAAAGCACACTCTTTAAATTTAAAAAAGATACGGAAACTCACACCGTAGGATGATTAGAGAAAATTTGAAACAACAAAAAACTGCCAGGCTAGCGACCTATCCACGTGTGGGATGTCTGTTATCCCTCATCCCCCGTCCAGTACAGATTTCAAAAGGTTTATGCTGGCCTGGGTATCTCTACTCCTTAACGAACATTCTTGACGTCAGCTATCAACAAGCAAGCAATGGATAGCTTAGCTCCTGAAATGAAAGTGATTGTGTAGTCCAGCACGCCCTAGATTTATGCAGTGAGACAGACTACACCTTTATTGAAAATAAATCTATGTGATCATTTAGGTTACACACATTGTAAGTCTGTAATTTGAAAAAAGTGAACCGAGTTGTAGTGAAAACCTGATTTCGAGCTGTTTACAACTACAAAAACCAAGTTAATTTTTCTCAGATCTCTCATCCGCACAGAATCATGATATTTTACAAGATCCTCCGCGCACGCGCAGCTCAACCCCCTCATCCGCGCAGCAGTAGCAACGCTGTATGGGTCACCTCACTGTAAGCCATACTTTTTAACCTGAAAATCAATTTTCGAGTATATGTGAACGAAAACATTTCTAAATAAGAACATATGGTGCTTCTAACTGCCCAATTAATTTTTTCAATTTGTTTACCCCAAATTACTTTTTTACGAAAATTCGAGCGCTATTTTTGTATATATGTTTTTTCTGCTGAGCAAGTCATGTTTGAGCACCAATTGAGATTTTGATTGTGCAGATGTAGCATGGTTAACCATCTTTAAAAAAAACGGTTGGCTGAAATAAGCTCACATATTTTAGTGTCGGTTGAATTTGTAAATATACTTGTGATGGGGAGTTATGGGACACCGAATGTGGGGTGCTATGGGACACCCCACAATTCACCGCAATACTTTGAAACTCACCAAAAAATTATTTTCCTACATTCTACTCAAGCGCAGGTATAGCCAACAGGAAAATAATTCCAGTACGTTGTTGTGAAAGGTTACCGAATGTTAAAGTGATGTAAGCAACAAGAAGCCTAGCAAGTTGAGGCTTTGGGTAAAAAAGAGTGATAAGAGTAATAGGTCAAGTTAGCATTTGCAGAGGGCTGCACCTAAGGCATGTCATCTTAGGATCGGATAGTATTGGATTGCCATATCATCTCATTTCTCTGTTTCTACTGATTACTCTGTATTTAACCATATACCTGATGCTGTGGATTTTAAGTATCAACGTGAATTTGGTACAAACCTTATTGATTCTAACCTTGATAACTTCATAATTCTATCTGATTAAATGCATGCGAACTGTATATGTGTTCTTGCATTATATATTGACCGGCTCTCCAAAACTTATACGTAAAATTTATAAATAAACTGTGATTGTTGTCCGAACGAGAACTAAATCTAGAGAAAAAAAACCAGTGCTGTAACTAGAACATATTTCTTAATGTGGATTTCAAGACTTTAAAACGTGCCTTCGCAAAGTGATTTTGATGATAATGAATGTCCTTCAATTCCAGGCAATGACTAACTTGCATGATAAATGATGTCTTTCAATTCCAGGCAATGACTAACTTGCATGATAATGAATGTCTTTCAATTCCAGACAATGACTAACTTGCATGATAATGAATGTCTTTCAATTCCAGACAATGACTAACTTGCATGATAAATGATGTCTTTCATTTCAAGGCAATGACTAACTTGCATGATAATGATGTCTTTCAATTCCAGGCAATGACTAACTTGCATGATAATGAATGTCTTTCAATTCCAGACAATGACTAACTTGCATGATAATAAATGTCTTTCAATTCCAGGCAATGACTAACTTGCATGATAATGAATGTCTTTCAATTCCAGACAATGACTAACTTGCATGATAAATGATGTCTTTCAATTCCAGGCAATGACTAACTTGCATGATAATGATGACTTTCAATTCCAGGCAATGACTAACTTGCATGATAATGAATGTCTTTCAATTCCAGACAATGACTAACTTGCATGATAATGAATGTCTTTCAATTCCAGGCAATGACTAACTTGCATGATAATGAATGTCTTTCAATTCCAGACAATGACTAACTTGCATGATAATGATGACTTTCAATTCCAACAATGACTAACTTGCATGATAATGAATGTCTTTCAATTCCAGGCAATGACTAACTTGCATGATAATAAATGTCTTTCAATTCCAGGCAATGACTAACTTGCATGATAATAAATGTCTTTCAATTCCGGGCAATGACTAACTTGCATGATAATGATGACTTTCAGTTCCATACAATGACGAACTTGCATGATAATGAATGTCTATCAATTCCAGGCAATGACGAACTTGCATGATAATGATGACTTTCAATTCCAGGCAATGACTAACTTGCATGATAATAAATGTCTTTCAATTCCAGGCAATGACTAACTTGCATGATAGTGATGACTTTCAATTCCAGGCAATGACTAACTTGCATGATAGTGAATGTCTTTCAATTCCAGACAATGACTAACTTGCATGATAAATGATAACTTTAAATTTATGATACATATCATGAATTATCGCCACCTCTTTCGATCCGTCTTCTTATTACATCACGTAGTCGTACATCTAATCTGCCACCTTATTCATAACCATTTTATCACTCATATCATCATGGTGAGGAATAAGAAGCGATAATATTGACTTAAGGCCCGGTCAAGAGGTAAGCAGGGTTTCCGCGGTTATCAATTATCGTTTTTCCAGGAGCCTTTTGATGAAATTTCCAGGAGTTTTACATAATTGGATTTACAAACGGATTTTACATAATTCGTGATATAGCAAATACAAGTTCTTTGTATTACATAATATTCAGGTGATAAAACAACTGACTTTGCAATAACTTTAACGCACGTTTTCACTTCAGCCTTAATACGAATCCCGGAGGAATCTCACCAGTCTTTATAATTCATGAACTCTGGTCCTGATAAGAAATTTATGATTTGTAGCGCTTTATATATTTCAGTCACACTCGGAGTGCGATGTCCCAGTGTGCTCAAACGCATTTGGTCCACCAATCCTCGGTATTTCTAAGTATACATGGATAGCAAAAATCTAGACAAATAATCTGATAAATAAGGATTTGACATGTTTATGTCAATTCATCTTCAAATTTGTTCATTGTCCATCCAGCGTATCCTCTCAATATAATTTTCGGCGATATAAAAGAAGCAGTTGAAGAAATCTAACAATGACATTGCTGCGTAAATGTTGTTGTATATCGTCAGTCGTGTCATCCCAAAACATCATTAATATTATATTAGTAAAAACTTAAAGCTGTGTGTGGTGCGCCGTTGCATCTATTCTTTTGTTTGCAGGGGTTCTCCCGCAGATGCACCGAAATGTACCAATTCCGATTAAATTGATTGCTTTACTGTGACGCATAAATTATAATCAATGACAGGAATTTTCCGCGGAGCGCGGAATAAAAACGGAGAAAACGCGGAAATCTTCATGTTCATTGAGAAATGGCGAATACTCGTCTTCCAGATACCTGTGACAATGAATAGCCAGTTTACATGAACATTGTCAGTGATGTATCCAGTGCAAGTCATCCGATTCAATTTTGGCGAGCGGCTGCAAACCAGGTACCAAACTTAGCAGCAAAAGCAATTCTTCTTTTGCAGTTGCCGATCAACTCATCTGATATTGAGCGGTCTTTCAACAACTACAAACTCATTTTCTCTCCGCCGTACCCAAATCTAAGATCAGCCAACTTATTTAACATAATGAAACTTTACTTAAATGAACAAGAGTGATGTGTTGTACTATGATAGTTTGATCATGTTTTAATTAAAACAATATCTTTAAAGAGAAACACGCGTATCTTCTGAAAGAACAGACAAAAGTCACAGAAGTTAACACACACAATCCATCACATCCTCCCTCCTTGATTAACGTAGGTTAATCAGAACGTCACTCTAGCACATACAACCGATTGAGAGGACGATGGATAGTAGAGTTCTGAGTTTTGATCTCACAAACACGAACGCGTCCATCTCTTCCGTTAATCAGTCTCGTCACACGCCCAAGCGGCCACTTAAGACGAGGAATTCTAACACCATCAGGTGGGGCCATGAGGACTGTATCATTTAAGTAAAGACCGCGGTAACGTTCAGAGCGATGTAGGCGCCGCCAAGATTGCAGCGAAGTCAAGTACTCCCTCTGCCATCGGGTCCATAGGTGGGTTGAGATCATCTGGCGATGATCGTGTAGCTTGACGAGTCTCTCACGGGTTGATTCACCGACTTGTGAGACTGCAGGAAAACAGGAACGCGAGAGTGGTGCAGGAGATCAAGTGACACCGTATGATGGAATTGTGCGGGAGAGAGAGCAGAGCTCTCCGTATTCGCAAGAAACCGCTTAGAGGAAATAGCGGGGCCTGAGCGAGTGAGAATCATCCTCTCCGTTCGAAACAACCGCTATAGGAATGTTGCGGCTGGTAGTGAGATCATCTCACCGTTCGCAGAACCGTAGAGAAATGGGCTGGAGTGAGACATCCTCCCGTTCGAAGAACCGTAGAGGAAATGGGCTGGAGTGAGATCATCCTCTCCGTTCGAAGAACCGTAGAGGGAATGGGCGGGAGTGAGATCATCCTCTCCGTTCGCAGAACCGTAGAGGAAATGGGCTGGAGTGAGATCATCCTCTCCGTTCGAAGAACCGTAGAGGGAATGGGCGGGAGTGAGATCATCCTCTCCGTTCGAAGTTAGAGATCGGCGATTGATGCTGTTCTCCAATGCCACCAGGACGGTGACTAGTTCGCTGCATGAGAGAGAAACGTTGCCCAATGTTTTCATGCAAGCACGTTTTACTGTTACGACAAGTCTCTCCGAAAATCCTCCCCACAACGGTGCAGAGGGGAGGCAGAAGGTTCCATCGTAGATTGCTACCATTAAGAATTTTTGATAGCGCAACAAACGCTCGGCCATTGTCACTGATGATGTCAAGAGATTCGATTGACCTCGACGGCCGAAAAATCGACGGATGGCCAAGGCGGCTTCTTTGACATCAAGCGAGTTTACAGCTTTTAGGTGTGAACAGCTTTAGTAATCGCACAAAGGAAAAGTAGCACCCACATTTGGGATTTGCGACGGAGAGTTAGTGGACCGAAGTAATCCAACCCAGTCTTCTCGAAGGGTCTAGCAGGTTGCGTTCGGAGCGCTAGAAGATCGCCTCCAGGACAATGGACTTTTCTTGATTGAGATGAATTCTCCAGCATCTCGTACACGAAGAAATTGTCTTCTTCACAAATTGTCGGCATCGACGAGTCCAGTAGGAGAGATTCACGTCATTGTTGGTAGAACTGACGCCCGTGTGGTAAAGTTTGTGATGAACATCAAAAACAATCAGGCGGGCTAAGGTTGAGGGTAGAGGTAGCCAAGCAGTGGAGGCTCACCATTTCGGGGTTGGCAGAAGATAATTCCTTTCTCTTTGTCCAATTCCGGTCGTCCATCAAAGATAGGAGGATTGTTAGGGACTTCAGCTCCCCCTGTGAGAGCAAAGTATTCTCACCAGCCATGCGACCTTTGACAATCGCAAAGGAGAATTATCATTCCGTTATCTTCTTCTGTCGCTGTAAGATCACCAGTTTGCTTTTGGGCGGTTGAGATGTTTGTAATGAATCACTTGACCCACGCGATTACTCGAACTGTTTTGCGCAAGGAGCCATATCTTTGGATAGGAAACATATTTTCAATCGAATCAGTGGCTGTCGGGGACGACTCATCTCGAACGGTGATTGTTGAAGATAAATGAGGACAATCTTGAAGGTATGACGGACCATTGAACCATGTGTAGGAGGCAGGAAGATCGATGGCGCTCATTCCACGGCTGGGTAAATCGGCTCGATTGAGTTCTCCTGAGACGTGACTCCAATCGTGCGGACTGGAAATGGTCAGGATCTCCTTCACCCTGTTTCGAACAAACACGTCTGAAGGTGGCTTGCGGATCCATCCGAGGACTATCATAGAATCATGCAACTGAGCACGAAGTGACGATAATGGCTGATTTTTCCTGATAAAACACAACACTCGAGCAGCCAAAAGTGCAGCCATCAGCTCGAGACGAGGACGAGTCAAGCAAGGCTTCAGAGGAGCAACTCGAGCTCGCGAATATAGGAGGAAAGCACTGTCATTGGTTTTCAGGTAAACGCAGGTAGCGTAGGCCATCTTAGAGGCATCTGCGTAGATGTGGAGTTCAGAGTCTGAGTTCAGTGGTACGTGGCGGGGTACACAAATCGCACTGTAAATCGAATAGCCAATTGGCAACAAACACTGTGCAGCGACTTACTTTCGGTGGAGCCATACATACCTGTTGGACATAGTTTGAGTATACGGTATATAGGAACATGCTAATCTTAATAGAACATATGCAATTAGAATATGAAATCAGTTTTGTGAAACATGTACATAATAGACGCATGAATATCTGGTAATTAACCCTCATTGATGAGCTGCTAGAAATTAATCGCATCAATAAAATAATATTGTGATATAGGGCCTATGCCTTCACTAAATCACAGTCATTTACATATTTGCGTTTGAGTCTCATATACAAACAGGCCCATCGTTAGAGTTAGGCCTCTATCAGACTAGGTCTTTTTTCAGAAGACATAGTAACACAACGTAGCTACATAATCAATGCATATTGGCCATGCTACATGAAAGGATGAAAAAATAATAATTGTTGTAAAAAATCAATATATTGAAATCTTGAACAGGTAGTTTAAAGGCATTATACATGACATAGGACTACATCTCGCATTTCTACTCATCAATTAAACAAGACAACATGCCGGCCCGTATTTGTAAGAAAATACATTAGGAATACAAGAAAAGACACTCAGGAATAGGTGCTGTGAAGACAGCCAAGCGCATTGATATTAAAGCACACTCTTTAAATTTAAAAAAGATACGGAAACTCACACCGTAGGATGATTAGAGAAAATTTGAAACAACAAAAAACTGCCAGGCTAGCGACCTATCACGTGTGGGATGTCTGTTATCCCTCATCCCCGTCCAGTACAGATTTCAAAAGGTTTATGCTGGCCTGGGTATCTCTACTCCTTAACGAACATTCTTGACGTCAGCTATCAACAAGCAAGCAATGGATAGCTTCGCTCCTGAAATGAAAGTGATTGTGTAGTCCAGCACGCCCTAGATTTATGCAGTGAGACAGACTACACCTTTATTGAAAATAAATCTATGTGATCATTTAGGTTACACACATTGTAAGTCTGTAATTTGAAAAAAGTGAACCGAGTTGTAGTGAAAACCTGATTTCGAGCTGTTTACAACTACAAAAACCAAGTTAATTTTTCTCAGATCTCTCATCCGCACAGAATCATGATATTTTACAAGATCTCCGCGCACGCGCAGCTCAACCCCCTCATCCGCGCAGCAGTAGCAACGCTGTATGGGTCACCTCACTGTAAGCCATACTTTTTAACCTGAAAATCAATTTTCGAGTATATGTGAACGAAAACATTCTAAATAAGAACATATGGTGCTTCTAACTGCCCAATTAATTTTTTCAATTTGTTTACCCCAAATTACTTTTTTACGAAAATTCGAGCGCTATTTTTGTATATATGTTTTTTCTGCTGAGCAAGTCATGTTTGAGCACCAATTGAGATTTTGATTGTGCAGATGTAGCATGGTTAACCATCTTTAAAAAAAACGGTTGGCTGAAATAAGCTCACATATTTTAGTGTCGGTTGAATTTGTAAATATACTTGTGATGGGGAGTTATGTGCCGGCGAATGTGGGGTGTTATGGGCCACCACACAATTCACCGCAATACTTTGAAACTCGCCAAAAAATTATTTTCCTACATTCTACTCAAGCGCAGGTATAGCCAACAGGAAAATAATTCCAGTACGTTGTTGTGAAAGGTTACCGAATGTTAAAGTGATGTAAGCAACAAGAAGCCTAGCAAGTTGAGGCTTTGGGTAAAAAAGAGTGATAAGAGTAATAGGTCAAGTTAGCATTTGCAGAGGGCTGCACCTAAGGCATGTCATCTTAGGATCGGATAGTATTGGATTGCCATATCATCTCATTTCTCTGTTTCTACTGATTACTCTGTATTTAACCATATACCTGATGCTGTGGATTTTAAGTATCAACGTGAATTTGGTACAAACCTTATTGGATTCTAACCTTGATAACTTCATAATTCTATCTGATTAAATGCATGCGAACTGTATATGTGTTCTTGCATTATATATTGACCGGCTCTCCAAAACTTATACGTAAAATTTATAAATAAACTGTGATTGTTGTCCGAACGAGAACTAAATCTAGAGAAAAAACCAGTGCTGTAACTAGAACATATTTCTTAATGTGGATTTCAAGACTTTAAAACGTGCCTTCGCAAAGTGATTTTGATGATAATGAATGTCTTTCAATTCCAGGCAATGACTAACTTGCATGATAAATGATGTCTTTCAATTCCAGGCAATGACTAACTTGCATGATAATGAATGTCTTTCAATTCCAGACAATGACTAACTTGCATGATAATGAATGTCTTTCAATTCCAGACAATGACTAACTTGCATGATAAATGATGTCTTTCATTTCCAGGCAATGACTAACTTGCATGATAATGATGTCTTTCAATTCCAGGCAATGACTAACTTGCATGATAATGAATGTCTTTCAATTCCAGACAATGACTCACTTGCATGATAATAAATGTCTTTCAATTCCAGGCAATGACTAACTTGCATGATAATGAATGTCTTTCAATTCCAGACAATGACTAACTTGCATGATAAATGATGTCTTTCAATTCCAGGCAATGACTAACTTGCATGATAATGATGACTTTCAATTCCAGGCAATGACTAACTTGCATGATAATGAATGTCTTTCAATTCCAGACAATGACTAACTTGCATGATAATGAATGTCTTTCAATTCCAGGCAATGACTAACTTGCATGATAATGAATGTCTTTCAATTCCAGACAATGACTAACTTGCATGATAATGATGACTTTCAATTCCAGACAATGACTAACTTGCATGATAATGAATGTCTTTCAATTCCAGGCAATGACTAACTTGCATGATAATAAATGTCTTTCAATTCCAGGCAATGACTAACTTGCATGATAATAAATGTCTTTCAATTCCGGGCAATGACTAACTTGCATGATAATGATGACTTTCAATTCCATACAATGACGAACTTGCATGATAATGAATGTCTTTCAATTCCAGGCAATGACGAACTTGCATGATAATGATGACTTTCAATTCCAGGCAATGACTAACTTGCATGATAATAAATGTCTTTCAATTCCAGGCAATGACTAACTTGCATGATAGTGATGACTTTCAATTCCAGGCAATGACTAACTTGCATGATAGTGAATGTCTTTCAATTCCAGACAATGACTAACTTGCATGATAAATGATAACTTTAAATTTATGATACATATCATGAATTATCGCCACCTCTTTCGATCCGTCTTCTTATTACATCACGTAGTCGTACATCTAATCTGCCACCTTATTCATAACCATTTTATCACTCATATCATCATGGTGAGGAATAAGAAGCGATAATATTGACTTAAGGCCCGGTCAAGAGGTAAGCAGGGTTTCCGCGGTTATCAATTATCGTTTTTCCAGGAGCCTTTTGATGAAATTTCCAGGAGTTTTACATAATTGGATTTACAAACGGATTTTACATAATTCGTGATATAGCAAATACAAGTTCTTTGTATTACATAATATTCAGGTGATAAAACAACTGACTTTGCAATAACTTTAACGCACGTTTTCACTTCAGCCTTAATACGAATCCCGGAGGAATCTCACCAGTCTTTATAATTCATGAACTCTGGTCCTGATAAGAAATTTATGATTTGTAGCGCTTTATATATTTCAGTCACACTCGGAGTGCGATGTCCCAGTGTGCTCAAACGCATTTGGTCCACCAATCCTCGGTATTTCTAAGTATACATGGATAGCAAAATCTAGACAAATAATCTGATAAATAAGGATTTGACATGTTTATGTCAATTCATCTTCAAATTTGTTCATTGTCCATCCAGCGTATCCTCTCAATATAATTTTCGGCGATATAAAAGAAGCAGTTGAAGAAATCTAACAATGACATTGCTGCGTAAATGTTGTTGTATATCGTCAGTCGTGTCATCCCAAAACATCATTAATATTATATTAGTAAAAACTTAAAGCTGTGTGTGGTGCGCCGTTGCATCTATTCTTTTGTTTGCAGGGGTTCTCCCGCAGATGCACCGAAATGTACCAATTCCGATTAAATTGATGCTTTACTGTGACGCATAAATTATAATCAATGACAGGAATTTTCCGCGGAGCGCGGAAAAACGGAGAAAACGCGGAAATCTTCATGTTCATTGAGAAATGGCGAATACTCGTCTTCCAGATACCTGTGACAATGAATAGCCAGTTTACATGAACATTGTCAGTGATGTATCCAGTGCAAGTCATCCGATTCAATTTTGGCGAGCGGCTGCAAACCAGGTACCAAACTTAGCAGCAAAAGCAATTCTTCTTTTGCAGTTGCCGATCAACTCATCTGATATTGAGCGGTCTTTCAACAACTACAAACTCATTTTCTCTCCGCCGTACCCAAATCTAAGATCAGCCAACTTATTTAACATAATGAAACTTTACTTAAATGAACAAGAGTGATGTGTTGTACTATGATAGTTTGATCATGTTTTAATTAAAACAATATCTTTAAAGAGAAACACGCGTATCTTCTGAAAGAACAGACAAAAGTCACAGAAGTTAACACACACAATCCATCACATCCTCCCTCCTTGATTAACGTAGGTTAATCAGAACGTCACTCTAGCACATACAACCGTTTGAGAGGACGATGGATAGTAGAGTTCTGAGTTTTGATCTCACAAACACGAACGCGTCCATCTCTTCCGTTAATCAGTCTCGTCACACGCCCAAGCGGCCACTTAAGACGAGGAATTCTAACACCATCAGGTGGGGCCATGAGGACTGTATCATTTAAGTAAAGACCGCGGTAACGTTCAGAGCGATGTGGGCGCCGCCTAGATTCATCGACTTGTGAGACTGCAGGAAAACAGGAACGCGAGAGTGGTGCAGGAGAAGAACCGTAGAGGGAATGGGCGGCAGTGAGATCATCCTCTCCGTTCGCAGAACCGTAGAGGGAATGGGCGGGAGTGAGATCATCCTCTCCGTTCGAAGTTAGAGATCGGCGATTGATGCTGTTCTCTAATGCCGCCAGGACGGTGACTAGTTCGCTGCATGAGAGAGAAACGTTGCCCAATGTTTTCATGCAAGCACGTTTTACTGTTCCGACCAGTCTCTCCCAAAATCCTCCCCACAAGGGTGCAGAGGGAGGCAGAAGATTCCATCGTAGATTGCCACCATTAAGAATTTTTGATAGCGCAACAAACGCTCGGCCATTGTCACTGATGATGTCAAGAGATTCGATTGACCTCGACGGCCGAAAAATCGACGGATGGCCAAGGCGGCTTCTTTGACATCAAGCGAGTTTACAGCTTTTAGGTGTGAACAGCTTTAGTAATCGCACAAGTGAAAAGTAGCACCCACATTTTGGATTTGCGACGGAGAGTTAGTGGACCGAAGTAATCCAACCCAGTCTTCTCGAAGGGTCTAGCAGGTTGCGTTCGGAGCGCTGGAAGATCGCCTCCAGGACAATGGACTTTTCTTGATTGAGATGAATTCTCCAGCATCTCGTACACGAAGAAATAGTCTTCTTCACAAATTGTCGGCATCGGCGAGTCCAGCAGGAGAGATTCACGTCATTGTTGGTAGAACTGACGCCCGTGTGGTAAAGTTTGTGATGAACATCAAAAACAATCAGGCGGGCCAAGGTTGAAGGTAGAGGTAGCCACGGCAGTGGAGGCTCACCATTTCGGGGTTGGCAGAAGATAATTCCTTTCTCTTTGTCCAATTCCGGTCGTCCATCGAAGATAGGAGGATTGTTAGGGACTTCAGCTCCCCCTGTGAGAGCAGTATTCTCGCCAGCCATGTGACCTTTGACAATCGCGAAGGAGAATTATCATTCCGTTATCTTCTTCTGTCGCTGTAAGATCACCAGTTTGCTTTTGGGCGGTTGAGATGTTTGTAATGAATCACTTGACCTACGCGATTACTCAAACTGCTTTGCGCAAGGAGCTATATCTTTGGATAGGAAACATATTTTCAATCGAATCAGTGGCTGTCGGGGACGACTCATCTCGAACGGTGATTGTTGAAGATAAATGAGGACAATCTTGAAGGTATGACGGACCATTGAACCATGTGTGGGAGGCAGGAAGATCGATGGCGCTCATTCCACGGCTGGGTAAATCGGCTGGATTGAGTTCTCCTGAGACGTGACTCCAATAGTGCGGGCTGGAAATGGTCAGGATCTCCTTCACCCTGCTTCGAACAAACACGTCTGAAGGTGGCTTGCGGATACATCAGAGGACTATCATAGAATCGGAGTACAACTGAGCACGAAGTGACGATAATGGCTGATTTTCCTTGATAAAACACAACACTCGAGCAGCCAAAAGTGCAGCCATCAGCTTGAGACGAGAAAGAGTCAAGCAAGGCTTCAGAGGAGCAACTCGAGCTCGCGAATATAGGAGGAAGGCACTGTCATTGGTTTTCAGGTAAACGCAGGAAGCGTAGGCCATCTTAGAGGCATCTGCGTAGATGTGGAGTTCAGAGTCTGAGTTCAGTGGCACGTGGCGGGGTACACAAATCGCACTGTAAATCGAATCTTCTTGAAGACAGTTGCATTCTTCTTGATCCTTGGAGGAGAGAGGCCCATCCCAATCATTGCAGGATCTCCAAAGACTTTGCAATAATATTCGAAGCCTGATTGCCCACGGCGACGCTAAACCAAGTGGATCGAATAGTTGAGCTACGGCCGAGGCTACTTGGCGACGAGTAGTCGCAGGTGATAGGCTCAAGGAGATGGATAAGCTGTCACTAGAAGGAGTCCAGTAAAGGCCAAGCACTTTGCGAGAGTTAGGAGGTGCCTCTCATGTCCACGTCTTCAATACGTTGATGGTTGACAGGAACTTCCGAAGATTCATTCCTGCTTCAGCGAATTTGGATTGGGCAAATTCTTTAAACTGAGTTACATCAGGCACAGTATCGTCTCCAGAGACAACATCGTCCATGTAGAGATCATTGCGAAGCTTCACATTGAAGTCAGAAGAATCGGCGTAGTCAGATGAACTCGGAGAACTTCGAGTAGGAGTTAAGGTCCACAGGAATGAACAAAAGGGACGCGCGCGAATTGGCTCACTCGTTTGCGGTTAAGTTTATCGAACCACACAATCTTCAAGTAAATTCGATCCTCGGGTCTGACGCCTATCATGTGGAAAACCTTCTCAACACTTGCCACTAGGGGGCCTCGATGACAACGAAAACGTAGGAGGATAGCTGTCAAGTCAGATAGGAGATTCGCCCCTGGTTGAAGACAGTCGTTGAGAGACGGACCTTTCCATGGCTTCGCGGAGGCGTCGCAAATGATCTTCTGTTTTCCGTTTTGGTAAACAGCGTGATGAAATTTCCACCATCTTCGGAGGCTGGTTCTAGAATTCCAAGCTTGAGGTAATCTTCGAGGGTTTCACTGTATGACTACTTCTTCTCTGTAGACGAGCGCTTGAAATGGGAATTTCTTTGATGAGCTTGAGTCAGCGTCATAGACGGTCGAGCAGAGTCTTTCCACGGAAGAGGGACTTCGTAGCAGTCAGCATTGAATTGAGGTGAGACGGCCTTGGCTGCAGGTAATGAAGGAGATTCGATCCCGATACATTCAAGCTCCCAGAGCTTAGAAACGTCATCAAGGCAGGAGGAATCACGTAGACTCTTGAAGATTTAGAAAAAAGAATTGTTAGGACAAGTAGATGCAATCGTACCACCAATAATGTGGCCAAAAATTGACGGTGTGAGAGTCAAGCGTTCATGGGTTAGAACACGGTCTTTGCATAAAAGTATTTGAGGAATGGCATCCATACCTAGGAGAATGTCAATAGCGGAATCTTCGATTGTGCAATCGGCGAACTGGATCTGCGGAAAGCGCTTCTGAATTTCGATGAGTTTATCACGAGACAGCGTGGGAGTTGGACTGCAGATGGTCGGTACTGATATTAGCTTAGCAGTGACCCAGTTAGCACCGTACAGGCTGAATAATTGTAGGCGATAAGTAGCACAGTCAACAGGAGTAGAGCGAGATCCGAGGAATATTTCGAATTGTCGAGAGACACGATCTAACATTAGCGGTTTTCCTTCGCAAACAAGATTGTCAGTCACATAACTTTCTTCGGAACCAGAATCGAGTAGAATGCGAGCGGTGCGCTGTAAACCTCGTACATGAACACGAGCTGTCTGGAGAATTGAAAAACGTCTAGTGGAGCAGTCTGGAGGCACAACGTTGATTGAGGTTGGCGAGGTAGAAACGGAGTTACTTGAGGAAGGAAGCACGGGTCGCGGTGTGACGAACAGGATCTCGATGGAGCAAGGTGTGGTGCTGTTGATCGCACTGTCGACAACGAGTGGAAGATCGGCAATCTTTCTTCAGATGATTTCCCAAGCAGTTGAAGCACAGGTAAGCGCTGGCGAATGAGTTCAATGCGTTGATGCGTGTCGAGATGAAAGAAAGTCTGGCACTTGAATGGAGAATGAGACTCACTAGAATCACGAAGTCGGCATGCCTGGAGAGAATTCACTTTCAATGAGCTCACAGCAGTGGTAGGTCTGGGATTTGTGCGCGGATATGCTTTCCTAGGAACCTTGATAGCGGATGCCCAGGCGATCGTAGATAGGGTCCGATTTCGCGAAGTCAAGCAGCTTGTCCAAGTCTAACTTCTCTCTGGGAGATCTGGAGCGTCGGGCCCATTCAAGCTGACTCGAAGAACGCAATTTACCGGTCAGAAGAGGAGCAAGGAGAAGTCCATGCACAGGAGTGGAGGTAGCAGCAGTTGTAGAGGTGGTCAGCACTTCACCAATTAATTGAGTAATTTCTCACAAGTGTGATTCGAAGTTCGTTGTCATATTTCGGAAGGAAGAAATGTCATTATCTTTAACCAAATTTAGGTTCACAAGGCGGTCTGCATACAAGCTGATTAACGGAGAGGGATCATCGAATCGATCTTTGAATATCTTCAACGCTAATGGATAGTTCTCTGAGGTACATGGAATGCCACGAATTGCATCGCGAGCCTTTCCACGGAGCGCAGACATTAGATACGTAAACTTTTGCACGCCTGGAATATTTCTGTTATGCACAGTGGCGTTAACTTGATCATAGAAATGTCGCCATGCCAGATAGTCGCCACTAAAGGTCGGGAGACTTATCCTAAGCAGGCCTTCTAACCCAGAGTTCGATGAAGCGGTAGAAATATTACTCGATGCATTTTCAAGTCGAAGGGAGTTTATTCTAGTCAAGGCGTCGATAACAATGTCGGACAATCTCTCCTGTTCTGCGATTTTACACTCAACTTGGTCTTCGTCTTCTACGAGGTTCAAAATCGTAGCACCTACTTCTTCAATTTTTGTTTTCGAAGAGGAAAGTTTTTGTCGATGAGCGGTTACTGCAGCCATATCAGTCTGAGAGGAATTCCATAGGTGTTCTTCTTCAGATAGAATCCGATTTAAATGCAAAACATATGCACGGCGGGATGCTTTAGCCCTGCGGAGTGAGTCCATAGTTACTTTCCCGGGTCGCGGCACCAACAAGATGTGAGGAGTAAGTAGCGGTAATAATGACTTAAGGCCCGGTCAAGAGGTAAAAGGCTCTTAGCTTCCCGTCGGATACTCTATCGTTCGGAGTTGAAACGTTAAAATCGACTTGGATTGTCGAACAGCTGATTTTATTCACATTCCTTACGTGGACAACAGTAACCAATTTAGATTTAAAGAGAAACACACGTAGCTTCAGACAGAACAGACAAACAAAAGTAAAGGTCAATTTAAGTCACAGAAATGAACACACACACAATCCATCACAATCATCAAGTGTTGCAAAATTCAACTGTTCATTGTATCACGTGTTCCAAATTGGAAATAATCGTTTTGACTTTTGGATAATATCAAATTGCAAGGAATCATGCGGTAGTGACAACATTCCTTCACAACTCATGGAAGTTGCTAGTTACATTTTGCCCGGCCCACTTACTCATCTGTTCACTTTATCATTCACTGAAGTTAAAGTTCCCGACCAATGGAGATGTGCCAAGATTTTCCCCATACCTAAGTGTAAAGGGCCTACATTGAATGATGTACGACCGATTTCTCTGCTTCCTGTGGCGTCGAAACTCCTAGAGCGCCTAGTTGTAAAACCTGCGTTACCCTATCTGATGAACATGTACGGGCCTGACCAATTCGGATATCGTGAAAACTCTTCAACTTGCCTCGCAAATATAAAGCTCCACGAGTTTGTGACAAGAACTCTAGATCAGTCAAATGTTTCTAGTGTTATGATTGTAATCATCGGAGAATAATCAACTAATAGATTATAGTTGGAATATGGAAGCTAGGTAGGTTAAGTAAATTGTGATCCCGGGGTCGTAGGCTCTATTCCTGCCACAGCCATAAAATACAAATTTCTAAATAAAATAAATAATAATAGGTATTTAACTAGAAAATCATTTTAAGTTACTAAGTTCCGTGCCGAGGGTATACGCCAAAGATACTATAGCTGTTGCGTGAGTAGTGACAACCAAAGTTTCCTGATATCAAGATTTACGTGTTGGATTTTACATATTGGAAGGAGGATTGCATGAAGCCACTTACGTGAGAAGCAGCAACCAAATCTCTTAATATGAATATTGGAATGCAACATTGAATATCTAAAGAGAATGATAGCTATTAAGTCAATACAAGACACCAACACCCTTAATTCCCCGACCGCACTCGCCCGACCTAGGAATCGAACCGAAGTCCGCGGCGGAGAAGAGCTCGCACTTTCTTCACTAGGCCACGCTGACGGTTCATAAAGAATGCGAATGAAGGCATAAGTCATCTCTAAGTGATATCGACATCATATTGCCCTATTAATATTACGGAATGTAACATATTGGAAAGTCGAGATTACATGGAAAGTCATTCATCAAAATGGTCACGACAAACTGAATAAAACAATAGACTCTGCATGTCATTGAAGATCAGACCGAAAAATTGAAACCTTCGAAGCTGAAATCCACGTGGACTAATCCCTCTTTGAGGAAGGGCTAACAACTTGCTTGCGAAATCGAAATACTATAAAAGACGCCGAGAATTCAGCAAGAACAACAACTCCTTGAGCCAATTGAGTAAACATTTATCGACAATTTCTGAACATCACTTCCTTATCTCTGGTGAGTGTCGCCGTGCCAATGGTGTCGTGCATTACCCATCAGACTAAAGAACATGGTGTTCTAGTTCTCTCTTGTACTAAAGACTCACTAACTCCCATTGTTAAGACTCCCATTGTCTCCCATTGTAAGACTCTCATTGTTAAGTCTTGATGTATGAGGCGAAGTTTGTGTAAAGGCGGATTACATATTTATCACACAGCGATTACATCTTTATGGGATTCGAAGATGAACAGGATCTGTTTACTTGTGGGAAACGCAACAATTGAATGATGTCTGATTTATCTTTGTGACATATCTTTCCAAGACATATCATTACCTATTCAGTATTTTGTCAGCCACTATGTGTGGGATCCCGCTCGTCTGGGTTTGAGTGTTCAGGTTAGGGGTCGAAACACAACTAGACGAGTACCTGCTGAAGACTGACGGACTGCAGTATTATGTTTTATATCCCTTAATCGGTAGCTGAAGTAGTGGTCGATGTATTGTAATTCAAATGAAGAAATGTGGAATTACATGAAGTACTATAGACGGATGAAGAAACTGGCGATAACAAATTCAAGTGAAGAAATAGTATTTTCCATGTGTAGCCTTAGGTATAGTGTGTATAGTTTCATTGCTTTCGGTGTAGTAGAGTGTCATTGTAGTTCTATTGTTTTACCTCCAAAATCCACTTTCCACTTATCCACTCTTACCATTATCCACTTTGTGTAGTGTCAGATATAATTCACTTGTAATCGGTGTAGTAGCATCGTTGTATTTCCATATTTTACCTCCACTTTTCCAATTTTTATTCATCGGTTTCCTGTTGTTTTATAATATCCATTTTTAATTTCCTTCACCTATGGTGACCATTGTCTTATTTTATTTACACTATCAGCATCTGTAGTCGGTACAGTATAGTAGACGTCTGTTTTGAACGTGTATACGGCGGTGTTTGGAATCTATGGTATTAGTATATTAACAGCAAGAATGAGTAGTATTACAAGTCTTAAGATTTCCATTTTTACCAGATATTGGGCCAAAGCTGATCAATTTTAATTCGTTGCCATGAGAAAGCTACATTGAGTTCTTTTAAGAACTGATTAATCCAATGGTTACAGTAGCATTGCCTTTGTACACTTGCGGATTGGAGAACGCCATCAGTCCTCATTAGGACTACTTTAACTAATAATTTAAATTAGTAAGCATTATATTCTATTATAAATGGCTACTGGGATGACTTTCATCATCGTATGAGAATAACTGATCTATTCTTTTTCACGTTTCTCGTCCGCTTTGTAACCGGAGAATAAAAGCTTTGTGTGTCTCGTTCACTATTCGTTTTATCATTATAGAAGTTTCGGTGTCTAGTTCTGATCTTGGTTTTACACCGAATCGTGGATCTGGGAATAGTTTATGTTAGATTCGAATATCCTATCGGTCAAGTTCGAACCAAACATTACACTGGAGATCCCACCGAGATCTGAACTCGGATCGCTGGATTCAAAGTCCAGAGTACTGCGAATGCGAACCAAAGAAATGCGAATTTATGCAAATATCAGTGCATTATTTGGGCCACATTGTGTCAGCAGAGCAGCAGAGGGAATGAGACCAGATCCCAGAAACACAGAGAAAATACAAAATCATCCAATACCATCTCAAGCATTTCAGGTGATATTCGTGAATATAAAACAGAGATCTCTAATCATTTGAAACTAGGTCAGTAGCACTAGATCACAACACAAAGGCTCAGGAACACCAGAATATAATGTCCGACAAAAAACGCTCATCTCGTTAAACTAGCCATTGGTGATAGAATCTACGTTTTTACACCTCAAACAAAGAAAGGATCATCACCGAAGCTACAAAAGCTTTGGAAAGGTCCCTTTCGGATTTTATGTCTTACAGACACCAATGCTCTCGTAGTACCAGGCAACCAACCTCGCGCTACTAGACAGTGGATAAGTTTAAATCGCTGAAAAATTGCCAGAAATCAACAAACACCAGGATTTCAACCCTCAGATAAAAATAAGCCTAAGTCATCAAAGAAACAGTCAAGGACGACGAAGAACCGTGGATAACGGTTCCACTGCACTAAGCCCTGCACACCGCTCCCGCCCCGACAAGGCTACGACCGCTAAGACCGTACGCCGAGAGTGTCGTAGCGGTGGACCCGCCACCAGTTCCTGGTGTTCTACAGTCCTTCCTGCGAGCCTGGAGTCCACAACCTTCTGGCCATCAGCTCCCGCGCCGCGCGTGGGTGCAGCTCAACCGCCTGCGATCCGGAGTTGGTCGGTTCGCTTCCGTAATCAGCGCCTGTGATTCGGCGGCATCCGACCGATGTTCCTGCCGCCGCCCTCAAACTGCTCAACACGTGTTGAACTGTGACGTTGTCGGCCCCTTTGCCCACTGCCTGATATTGACGATCTTCAGCTTCTCCCGTACTTGTTAAACGCCAGTTTATAACTTTTATTGTCAAGCGATGCTAAAAAAATATTGAGTGCTGTTTTAAAATCGGCCTGAATGAATTAGATAGTCATTACGGACAATAAAACATCATGCATCATTTACCAATTGAAAAAAATCAATTTTGGGACTATATGTTGTTTCCTGGAAATTGAGATGGAATAATGGAATCTACTGATATAATATTTAGTTCATGAAATTCGTTTGTTTCCCGGTTCCAGGATTTAAGTATAAGACCGATTGATTGAGGACAAATTTCCAGTCCCGCGTGAGATTCGAAGGACTTTTTTCCTACAAACCTGAGGTTACAAAACTTAATAGCAGTTATCATCAAGTAAATTATTTTGGCAAAAAAGGACAATGAGAAGTCACATGTCAGAACAACATCCACTATACAACTCATAATATAGAGTCAGTAGGTTACTGCAGAAATTTTCCCAGGAAAAACAAATGTTACTGTGTCATTCGAAATATGTGACAGTTATAAAGCGCAGTAGATTTTGATCATTTCAGAAAACCAAAGACACTTTCATGGAACTACTTATTAAACTTTATGGGTACCAAGGAGTCACTGTATCATTCAAAATCTATGTAAAAAGCACGATTACCAGATCCTGCCTATTTGATAAACTGATTTCCTTTCATAGCTGTTTAAACAAATTTATTCATAAAAAACAAACCAAATTAGGCCTATGCAATATGTCCTTATTTCGCTTCGATACGCAAATCACGGCAAATTTTCTGATTTGCTGATCTAATTTTCGATTATCTAGACAATTACACCTGCTAATTAAGATCATTGCACTTATTGGTCAGCTTTGATTTGTAACATTATTAGGCTTCACATGTAGATGCAACAGCTGATAAATGTGCTCTGCATGAACGCTCCACTTCACGAGCGAGAATTTGTTAAAATAAACAAATCTGTAAAATTGACCAACTTTTTTGCGCAGGCAAAGAAAAGTGGGAGTTTCCGCATGTTTGAGAGTGAAAACTTGATCACGATCAAGTAAAATAACGGATAATTTGAGTCGAAAAACCTTAAGTGCACACTAGTTTATAACTCAACCAGAAAATCCATAGACACAAGGCTACTTTAGATTATTGCATCAACCTAGCACCTGAAACTAGCAAACTGATACTTCGTAGGCTATGATGTTGACTTATTAACCGAGCATGTCTAACGGTATGTCACCTACATGTATATCCGAAGTGTTATTTAATACGGATCGGATATTTGGGGAGAGTTAACCTCCCACGCAACACAAAGGAAAACTTGAAGTGATTCAGAACTCGGCAGCAAGAATAATTACGGGATGCGTGAGTGCAACAAACATCCAATCTTTGCTACTTGAAGCTGACTTAATACCAATTGTAATAAGGTTGCGGAGTAATGCTGCCAGAAGATTGTAGAGAATGAAGCGAATGCCGGATGAGGATCCCCTCGTGAAAATCGTAAGCGCGACTATACTGAAGCAATGACTTGTAAGACATAGAAACTGGAAAATGGCACCAGTGAACTTCACAAGCAGAATAATAGTAAATGGGATAATACATAAAGAACAAAAGTAACTGGGATCGTTTACTAAAAGATGATATGAGCCCCGACCAACTGTCTAATGCAATTGCAGAGAACCTGAGGAAAAAATATCATGCTGAAGTATGCGAAGACAGACCAACTTTATCTGATGACGATTGGAGTATCGATATTGATAATGAAACCATATATAAACATCTCAAGAAACTTTCGTGGAAGAAATCAGTGGGTATAGACGATATACCAACAAGACTGTATTCAGAAATGGCTGACTTTATTTCAAAACCAATGAAATTAATTTTTCAGGCTTCGATCAAGCAACGTCGATATCCTACAGCTTGGAAGATGGCAACGATTTGTCCGATTCCAAAGACAACTTCACCAGACATTGCGAAAGTCCGCCCAATCAGTTTGTTTCCAGTTGTGTCTAAAGTATTCGAAAAGATTGTACTGTACAACATTAGTGAACATATAGAAAGGAATTATGGTCCATCACAGCATGGGTTTCGAAAGAAACATTCAACTACAACCGCCCTGATAGAAATAATTGAAAATGCCGTTGGACATTATGACGATCTATCTTACAATGGTTCCGCTATATTATCATTCGACATGACGGCTGCATTTGATTCGATCAATCATCTACTGATAATTGACAAATTCAAACTATTTGGGTTTCCTAAAGGATTCATCAAATGGTTATCGTCTTACCTAGACCAAAGACAGTTCATTGTTAAGGTGAAGGGAAGTGAATCTCAACCGATGGAAATGCTACGCGGAGTACCTCAGGGATCTGTATTAGGACCGTCGATATTTTCTATCTACATAAGTGATTTACGTCCTGCACTTCCATCAACGGCTCAAATTAGCTATGCAGATGATGTTAATCTTGTGCTACCACTGAAGAAAATTTCTTATGAGCTTGACCTTTTAGCCGAAATTCAAAATGCGGAAGAATGGTGTAACAGAAATAGGATTTCCCTGAATAGAGAAAATTCTTGTGGTCTGATCTGTCAACGGCACGGTAGTCATCCACTAATAACTAAACTTCCTATCCGTGTAGTTCAAAATACGAAGATTCTTAGGGTGCATTTGACCGATACGCTAACGCGGCATCACAACATTTCTAACGTGATTTCAACATGCAATCGAAGATTTTTTGTTTTAAGGAAACTGAAGAGCCTAACTACTCCCAAAGAGCTTGAGCTCGTGTATTCTGGACTTTAAGATCTATCATGGAATATGCTTGTCCTGCGTTTGTAAGTCTGCCAAAGAAATTAGAAGATAAGATACAGAGATTGGATTATCGTGCCTACAAACTGATAAACTCGAATGAAGAAAATTCGCAAACAAAATTCACACCGGACAGATTGAAGACGAAACGTGAAGTTATAAGTAAAAGAATCTTTATGAAGGTGGCAAACGATAAATCTCATACCCTACACAAATACATTCCCAAACGCTTACAGCATTCAAAACATTACACTTCAAAGTTAACACGCACCAAAAAATACAAAAACACATTTTTCCCTTATGTCACTACTATCATGAATAAACAACTGTAAATATGCGTTGATTGTGATATATTTTGCCTGATTTTTTAAACTTATTTATCGAAGTTGAACTTTTTATTGAAATTGTATTGTTTTTTTAGTAGCATTTATTGCCATCAGTCACTGTAAATCACTTGTGAAACTTGATTATCATTCATTCTTGAAATACACACCATTATTATTATTATTATTAAATGATAGAAAAAAGATAATGATTAGCCTACACTGCCCTATGCACCATGGAATTGTTGAGGCAGTGAGAAGGTCGAGTTTTTTCCACTAATAGAACATAACACCAAGGACAAGAGAGTGAAGATAATGCTAGGAAACGGAATGAATCGACACTCAAACACTTAGAAAAAGAGGAGAGTTTGATCTGGAAATGTGGTCGGATGGCTCGGTAAAGAATGAAAAGGGTGGAGGAGCTGCAGTGATTTACATAAACGGAGTCGAAGATCCACTGACAGTTGTGAAAGCTGATGCCGGAAAACTGGAATCCTCCTTCAGATCGAAATTGATTGCTATTCATGCAGGCTTGAGTTGCATTATTGACCGAAAAGTATATAATCAATGGATGTAAGACACTTTTTAAGCGATTCTATCTACTAAGGAAGCTGCGTCCCCTTAAGAGCAAAACTGACCTCCATCATAGTATACACCAGCAGTATCCGTAGTGTAATGGAATATGCGTCGCCTACTTTCGATGGACTCAACAAAACTTTGTCTGAAAGACTTGAGAAATTGATAGGTGTGCTCACCGAATCATTTTCTGGGGGAATAAAACTAGTTGTAATTGTGAAGAAGACAACACCCGAAAACGACGCTATGCCACAAGCAGAAAACTTTCAAGAAAGCTGCAGGCAATTCTTCACATGCTCTACATAGCCTAATTCCTCCTTTACATCGCCATTCCCAAAGTGTTGTCATTCCTTAAAGCCGAATGAACATTCGACGAAGTTCTTTCATCCTATTTGTGACCAGCTTGGAAAATTATTTTTGATTTTGACTTCATAGTGTTTCACTTACCGTTATATTAAAGTTCAAACTTACTTGCAACTCACACTGTGTTGATTGTGTTACTTACATGCCAGGTATTTCGATTCCTATTATGAAATAATATACGCTTCCTATTAGGGATGTACCGACATATCGGCTGATTATCGGCAGCTTTTGTAACACATCGGTTATCGGCCGATATCTAAAAAAAATTGCCGATATTTTGCCGATATTATTGTTTCTGATTTTTTACGATGTCTTTCAATTTTAACTTATTCAGTATTTACATACTTACATGTAGTGATTATCTAAAATGTTAAATGAAAGTTTAAAATAAAATTAATGCGATGATTAATATAGGCCTACCGTACATATGTTAAGGTACACAATACAATCCAAAATATATTAGACTATCATTTTGACTGAATGCTGGCTTAATATGCTATGCTATTCCTATTAGTTGGATAGTAAAATTAAATGTAGTTTCCAGAAGCTATAAGAATCCAAGTATTGTTTGCAAAACACTGATGTAATATTTGCTTAATTGTATGAAGTTACATGAATGCAGTAGGTCAGTACCTGTATGTCATACTTTTAATGACTCTTTCCGCCATTGTTGTAAATAAATTTCAAAAAAAATAATATTTTTTAATAAAATTTATTGGTGTTCGTCAATCTTTTCTGTTTCTTTAAACTGTATCGCATAGTTTCTGTACATCATTAACGACTAACGTCATGTGCATGTCCGAAATTTGTTTTATAGATACAGTCCATTGTATAGTCAATGTACCAGATATTCTGTCATACACAGTGGCAAATACATACAGGTTGCGCGAACAGCAACGAGAAGGTGCAGCCCCTCTTACAGACTTCAGCACTGACCGTTGTTTGAATGTAGGGTTTCTAGTCTTTCTACGTATTTCTAATTTTAGTTTCTATCCACTATCGTTCAAGAAGGATTGGCCTTACAGAATGCACCGAGCAGAGAAAGTCAGCAGAAAACTGATGTCATTTACTATTTATAGACATTCGTACAATACTCATCAGTAATTGATGGATGTAATCTTAAAAACGCTCATTTGTTTAGTTTACTCTTACAGTAAGATCGCCGACATATTCAGCTTGATCTCGAGACGTCTACCTATACATGCAATGCACACATCAAAAAGACAGGTTTGGCAGCTTTTCAAATACTTGACGTTGATAATTCGAATGCTAAATGTCTATGCTGTGAAGAAGACAATATTTCAACTTTAGTGTCTCGTGGAGGAAAAGAGAAACGGAACTTTACAACAACGAACTTGAGAAGTCATCTCAATGTCGAAGACCCGGAACAATTTTCTCAGCTAAAGGTCGAAGAAGATAAAAAAAGACTAGCAGAAACGGTCATTAGATGAATCCAGTTCTGGGTTTCGTAAAAAACTGAAGACGCAATTGACTCTACAAGGCAGTTTCGACGCGACGAAGAAGTGAGATAAAGACAGTTCGAAATCTTTGGCCGTGATTAAATTAATTGGAGAAATGATTCCTCTCGATAATCAACCCTTCTCAATCGTTGAAAATGTAGGATTCGTTCGCTTAATCAAACACGCTCTTCCCAACTACAGTATTCCGTTCAGAAGTGACTTCAACGCGAATATTATTCCTGACCTTTATATTCAGGCTCGGAATGTAATACTGAAACGTATGGAAACTGCTAAAAAATTCTCGTTTACAACAGATGTTTGGACTTGCCAACATACAAATGAGGCATTTATTAGCCTATCCAAAACTATTTTCTTTTCAAGACATAAATTTCGATAGAAACGTCAAGCAATGCTGTATGCTATTGTCAGGTAAACTACAAGTTTACAATAAAGCAATGATTGCGGTACTTCTTTAGTTAAGAGCATTGATATTGGAGTTTCATTCTGCAGTGAACACGTGAAAAGTAAAGTATCTTAACATAAAATATTTACACGTATGGTCATATATTGTGAAGTATATAGTCAAAAGGGCGGATATTGGATAGGTTATGTTGAGGGAATCACGTACATGGAATATGTTACATGAACATGGGCAGTGCCGATATTGATTTTTTTGCCGATAAATTATCGGTATCGGTTAATCGGCAAAATTTCGCATCTCGGAACATTCCTACTTCCTATTCCTATATACTCAGACTCAGAATCATCGATCAAAGCATTGATGGCTGGACCTCTTGCAAAGCAGGATTGTATACAAGCTAATGTCTGGGAAAAATCCTGAAAATAGTGGAACATTTGGACAACGTTACATTTCAGTTTGTTTCAGCTCTATGTGCTATTGAGAAAAACGAAATGGCGAACTTAGCTGACAGCGAGGCTGTGCACTCAGAGACCGGGCGAAATATCGGATACGAAGCAGCTAAGGCAGCACTTAAAAAGAATAATGAACGAAAAATGGACAACCGAACTAAGACAAGATGCGATAACAGCCAGGATGCTTGGAAATCGAAGAACGCAGTTGAAAAACAGGTATCAACTCACTAGAGAGGAACACTGCATCATTTCTCAGCTAAGATGTGGCGAATCTAAGTGGTTAGGGAAAATTTCCCAGGAGATTAAATGAAGAGATGGAAGAAGAATGTAGGTGGTGCCGCTTGTTGACTGAGACGTTGGATTACATATTCCGAGAGTGTAATGCCAGGAAGATCCGGTATGCAAGGAGAAGCCATGGTATTACCGACAGTGAAGACCTCAATAAACCAGACATTGTATTTACATGTAATTCAATGACATTGTAGATTTCATTGTAAGCTTCTCAACATCATGTACTTCGTGTTTGCCATGAGCGCTAGCCCAGATGCGGAAAAAAAGACTGCCTCAGGTGGAGTCGTGCAAGTGGAGTTTTACAAAATTTTGCTATTTTGAGATGAAATATTCATATACCATATATTTTTTCTCATACGGTGATGAAAGTCATCCCAGTAGCCATTTATAATAGAATATAATGCTTACCAATTTAAATTATTAGTTAAAGTAGTCCTAATGAGGACTGATGGCGTTCTCCAATCCGCAAGTGTACAAAGGCAATGCTACTGTAACCATTGGATTAATCAGTTCTTAAAAGAACTCAATGTACCTTTCTCGTGGCAACGAATTAAAATTGATCAGCTTTGGCCCAATATCTGGTAAAAATGGAAATCTTAAGACTTGTACTGTAATGCTACTCATTCTTGCTCTTAATATACTAATACCATAGATTCCAAACACTGCCGTATACACGTTCAAAACAAACGTCTAATATACTGTACCGACTACAGATGCTGATAGTGGAAATAGAATAAGACAATGGTCACAATAGGTTACGGAAATTAAAAATGGATATCATAAAACAACAGGAAACCGATGAATAAAAATTGGAAAAGTGGAGGTAAAATATGGAAATACAGCGATGCTACTACACCGATTATAAGTGAACTATATCTGACACTACACAAAGTGGATAATGGTAAGAGTGGATAAGTGGAAAGTGGATTTTGGAGGTAAAACAATAGAACTACAATGACACTCGACTACACCGAAAGCAATGAAACTATACACACTATACCTAAGACTACACATGGAAAATACTATTTCTTCACTTGAATTTGTTATCGTAAGTTTCTTCATCCGTCAATAGTACTTCATGTAATTCCACATTTCTTCATTTGAATTACAATACATCGACCACTACTTCAGCTACCGATTAAGAGATATAAAACATAATACTGCAGTCCGTCAGTCATCAGCAGGTACTCGTCTAGTTGTGTTTCGACCCCTATTTGGGCCATAATGTATAATATACTCAGTGGTAACAGCAGTCAATAACTACATTCAAAGGCCTAAATGATGATGAGAAATTACGAGATTCACTCAGAAAACGAGGAGAAAAGGTTCCCTCACATAGAAAGTGATAAATTTTCATCAATTATCAACGGAAATTTCCGAAATATTCTATTACGCGCCGATGAGTTGTTGGATGACGGCATTAAAACTGTAGTGAAACTGTCGTCAACTCTATAGTCGTAAAAGTGTATTTTCACAGCAATAAATACGGCCATATTAAACTACACATTTTTTGCAAATGCATTTTCGATAATAGCATTCAACAAATATCCCTCACTTTGCTTAGCGTCCCCCTAAATTTTTCGATGAATTTCGCTCTCAAAATGAACGAATCACTCATATGATATCTTCACTGAAAGGGCATTGCACAACAGCAATTTTTCGGTCTAGAAGGATGCCACTGAGCAATTCAGAGTGATTTCTATGAAAGTATCAATTGCAATGTTCATGTCATGAAAACAATGATGGAAACAGAGAAATGGAAGACAGACAGCTAATTATGTTGACTTGCAGCACGTTGACAGGAATTACATTCAGAGAATGATTACACTTGTACACCGAAAAACATTTGAGAAAAGAAGAAGGGCGTCATAATCATATGAAAGAGGTGATGAGAGGTAATTCAATGAAATATCGAAATTAGTTTAAACACGCTAAACTGCAATTTATTATTCAAAGATACTTCAAGGAAGTTGACTGGTTAGTTACATTTCTCAGAACTCTGCTACAGAATTCTGTAAGTAAGTTTTTGCTAATTTCTTGATTTAACATGAAATGTTAATGATTTTGTACATGTAATGTTGCTTTTTCAATTCAAAGACAGTGTGTCCATTTTGACCTGCAAACCATGATTTTTCGAAGCTGCGTAATACATGTATTTCCCAGTTGGAAATGATAGCATGTCTCTTTACTAATGCTAAAATTTAATCTCAGCTATCTCTAGACAATTGCCGCGGTATCACTTCACGCATGTCCATCCAAACGCAAATAGCCAGCTGCAAAACTGATCTGGTCAAAAAGAAAATAAGTCACACCTTACTAAGGATGATCAATTACATTCTATCGTTGATGATCCACTTAGACTGTTGTCATCATTAATTCTCGTGAACCATTTCATTAATTTTGCGTTACGATTGACAATTTTGTTGTTGTTTTTGGTTAGGTTGGAAAAGAACATGATTCAATTGAGGTCGGATGTATCATGGTTCATAATATAAACGATGTAATAATAATGCTCGTGATTTGCTAGGAATGTTGCCTGACAATATTACAAATCTTGAATGCCGAAGACCTCTGTCATTGCACTACAAAATTGGGCAAATGAATAATGATGAACGTTGGCAAGCAGTTAGGATGCTAAAGACGTCGCTCTTAGCATTTTGTCGCAAGGTAGAGAAGCGCATGGCAGCCCTGACTGGAATCTTAACATCAAGCGCGCCGGCACCAAATTCTATTTATAGATTATTCCAGACTAAGGCGCGCCGGGAGCAAAATATATTTATAGATCCTTCCGGATTAAAGCGCGCCGGCACCAAATTCTATTTATAGATTCTACTCAATAAAAATCCGCATGATGAGTTTAATGCGCGCCGTAACAGAACACAGTAATTTTTTTAACTTGAACGAGTACGTTTTCATCCTTTCATTCGCAATATTTATTGCGTTATATTTGCACGAACGAATAGTATCCTAAAATGTACTTCATTAAACGCCAAAGCGCGCCGGGAAGTGCGCTATTTATAGAAATTACAGGATCCTGGCGCGCCAATGCGCCGGGATATGTTCTATTTTTAGAAAATATCGCTTATCGAGCGCGCCGGATTAATCCAGCAAAACATGTAAAGATTCCAGTCGGGATGGCAGCGATTATTGCTGCTATATGCTATTTCACTACCTAGTGTATTTATGTGAGATTATTGTTCACAAGTGGAAAAATGTGTTCAAATACATAGAATATTTGCAAGTAAAATAGCTTTAATTGCTGTAAACTGCAAGTGCTTTAAACATAGCTTTTTTTCGGATGGGTAGCCCTATACTTTTGCAAGTGACTGTACAATTGCACCGAAATTAGACCTTAAAATAATTAATTAGTTTTAAAGAATAATTTCTCCCTTCTATGATATAAAATACACTATTTCTGAAAAACATTTTTGGGGTAATGCTTCTCACTTCCAAGGCACAACGTCATACTAGCAAGGTGTGAGTGGGCAAGTTTTATGTCTTTAACTCTCACCCAGTAGTGGGCTAAACCTGATATCCAGTATAGACGCGTGGTGCCTCCCTGAGACGGACACTGGATCTTCTTCACCCATCGAAACACATCGCTAATTAATCTCGATATGGCCAAATTAACCTGATAAGACACATCCACAGGGGGAAAGATGGTCTTCATCGAATAAAATTTAATTACAGTTGAATGTGCTATTTTAGTTTTCACTTGACTACTTTGTTGCTATGTATTGTCACCACTTGAATACACAACTTCACGTGTATAGCCACCTCCTGAAAGATACTATACTTTTGATGTGGCCTCAAATTTGCTTCCAGTAGGAATTCGGCAACTTCAAGTTGAGGGGTCTGGTAATCGCATCGGTGACCCCAATTCCGCTGCCCATGAATGTAGAGGTAACCTTCTTTTAATCAAATATGAATCAATGTGCTATCAATTAATCATGAAATATGCCTGGTTTTTTGCTTTGCTAGAACTTTAAAGCGGTATCATGCTGCGTTCATAAAATCGTGCGTGAGAAAATTACCGAATGTTGAAAGATTTCATCGTGATAAGGCAAGTGATCTCTCCTTCTTTGTTGACCAAAAGTCGAAGTTTAGCGTTTCGGGAATTACACCCTCGTCAGTGGCGTAAGGTCAATCGGCAAAGTATCGAATGTTGCTGTCATCGATAGGAGTGACGTCATCCTTGTATTTGATGAGATGAATGATGCTATGAATGGTTGGTTGACTGAAACATGAAGATAACACAGTTTTACAGTGCACTATAATCAATTGATCGATATGCATTCTTCTCACTGAAACAGAAATCTCAAATGCGCCGAATTGATGAACTACATTTTTTTCATTATGCCACATTTCAGTGCATTATTAATTTGACAGTCAGATTAAGTTTGAGAAGATGCTCTCATGGTTTACTTTTAGTTCATTTTATATGGCTAGCTTTGCTTATGTGAATCAGCCTTGTCATCAGCTCTTTGAATGAAGATATTGTTTGACCTTATAAGAGGAGAATTATGACAACTATTGTAATGTCGTTTATTTCATGTCATTGACCTGTAGTATGGATTCTAGCATTTGACATGAAGTATAAGGTAGTGCAACGTTTGTACACAAAGTAAATGACTAAATTCACACTAGTAATCAAAAATAATTTTGAGCATATGGATACATGGCTACGGAGTCTAGGGGAAGGTGGGGGATTGCCGCACCCCTAAGCCAAAATGCGTCTAAAATCTTTATTTTATGTTATTTCTACACCGGTTTCAATAGCATTATTCTCCATATAACAATTTACAATAGTGACACGCAATTCGGTCGATTTCTTTATTATCAAATGAGTAAAACAAATAAGGGTCAATCTCAAAAATTCGGACATTACCGCACACTGGCGGGTATTATCGCACGCCAAGATGGGTAATACCGCAATAGTTGGGTAATATCGTGTCTTAGGCCCTAATTCATAAGAAGCAAGACATCAAATTAAGACGTTCATATTTTTACATCAATTGCATCATACCCTTTTCGCATAATGTTATAACTATCAGAATTTGTGATACATTTATGATATTAGAAAATTCATTAATGATTTTAGAAATGTCTTAAAATATGGCTAATTTTCTACGCATACTGCTAATGTAGGCTTATATACTTTTGCGTACCTTATTCTCAGGATAGAATAGATCTCCATAGATTCATTAGGGTATGCTTAGTAATCAATTCAAATAAGGTTACATGTATTGCACTATAGTCAAAATATGAATGAATAGTCGCAAACCCGAAATAATAGCCCCGATAAAGCTTACTAACACACAAGAACAAAACAAGTGAAGGCATTATTTTTATTAGCTACTCAGTAGTATATGGGAATAATATAAAAAACAAAATCCAATAGAACTATATTCATCGTAAATGTTAATTAACATACTAAATAACAAACGTCCTATCATAAATCTTGATCATAATGCATGGTTGTTATGAGTCAATAACGTAAAGTTCTGTTTATGGATATAAAAGTCGTACAAAAGTCCAGATAACTTCTTCAATTACCAGTACACAATCTCTGACAAAAATCACAAACATAAGCATCATTCAATACCTCATAATAGGCGTAATTTTCGTGACACCATCCGTCGCATGTGGAACAGTTGATCCAGTCTTCGTTCGGGGGGGGGGGGGCTTTCATATTTCTCACCACAAAAGATGCAGTAAAATTCCTCCATTGTCTCCACGGTATCGGAGATGTTACTAGGACCGGAGGTCTTCTTGCCTGTCTTCCTTTTCTTCTGTAGGCCTACCGGTAAGTCTCCGGTTGATGAAGATGGTTCCTGTTAATACAATTAGAATTCACGTCAAACGAATAATCATGATAATGACATTAATATAAATCTTACTTGAGATTCTGAAGGTATTGAAATTATCTCCTGTTCTGGGTTGAGACCGAGAATCACAGATGCCATTCTCTTTGGCCTTTTCTGCTTTACCTCTCGTTTTGGATGAGGAGGTGGAGGAGGACTTGCCAAATCAACGATTGTTCTTTTTCGTGTTTCCGGCATCTCAGTATCGGGATTGATGTTTTCATTGGCTGGTGATATCATGTTCATTGCTTCTGATGAAAGATAGTCTTCATCGGTGAATACACTTGGATTGCATGGATATATTCCAGTAACTTTAAATCCTTTTTGGCCTTTATCCATAGTTGCGATCTTGATATAGGCTCGGTTTATTAAAGCCGCAACATCGTACTCGGATGCACGTTTTGCTTGGCTTGTCTTCATCAACAATTCAATCTCTCGACTGAAAGCGTTCTTCAGTGGACCGAAAAATGTCACGTCGAGGGGTTGTGTTCTGTGAGAGGTGTGGGGAGAAATAGTCACCATAATTATTCCTTTTACTGATGCAAAAACGTGATGCAGCTAGGCCAATGTGGCTCGAATGGTTGTCTAGGATAAGCAGTGTGATTTTTTCTTTGGGACAGTTTGCATGAGTAGCAAAATGTTCTAGCCATTTCAAGAAGAGCTCGTCATTGCTCCAGCCGTTATTTGAGCATGCGTAAATTGCACCTGGAGGTCCATCTTTTGATAGATTGTCATTCATCCTTTGTCGTGGGAAAATGATCAACGGTGGAATATACGTTCCTGCAGCACTCATAGCGAAAATCCCGGTGATATTCCTTCCCCTTTCACAACTTACTGCCTTTCCAACTTGCTTTTGTCCCCTTTTGGCGACAATTTTTGATGTCTTCTGGACAACGTTAAAGCCTGTTTCATCTATATAGTAAATGTCATGACTACGAAGCTCTCCCTGATCATAAACAAATTCAATATTGTCATAAAATCGTTTCATTGCTTCTCTATTGAATCCTACAATACGATGAATGCTGGTTGGCTCGGGTTTTCGTAGACAGATTTCTGGATGACGACTGACGAACCCATAATACCAATCTTTTCCTGCAAGTTTTGTAATATTATTGAAGCGATGACACAAGTTGTTTTCAGTCGCGAAAGTGTAGACAATTCTGCGCAATTCAAGTGGAGTAATACCGTAAAAAATATTTGCAAGGTACAGCAATCGTTCAACAAGAAGATTTTCCTGTTCTTGCGATAAAACAGTTTTGCAACCAAGACACGGATCGTCTTTTTTTCCATTCTTAATTCGATCGCGCAATGTCGATAAAGGTATCGAATATGTTCTTGACGCCTCCCTCCTTGACATGCCCGCTTTCACATCTTCTATCGCCTTGGTTAAGTCATTTGAATTCCATTTTCCTCTCAAATTTTTCTTTGCATAATTCCGTGGCATCTGAAAGTAGAAGCAAGCTATTAATATCAAAGAATACACAACAAATGTTTAGATTATGAGCCTATATAAGGGTATTATAGGTCTAGTTGCGTATTTGATAGTGAAAGTTGAGATGATTTTTATAACTAATATAGATATCATTCCAGTTGCTTTATATTACTACAAAATATAGATTGAAGTATAATTCTCCTATGAATATATCCGTTAACGTAACATCGATAAATCGAAAGCTAGAGTAGCTGAACAGATAAAGAACTGGGTTAACTTCTGGAAGTTCCTGGTTCGATACCCTTACAAAGATATATTTTTGCGTATACTGTAGGTAGGCTATACTTGTATATTAAAAATTTAATTACTACTATCAGACCTATATTTACACAGTTGTTGCGTATGTGTTCATCAAAGGCTACTTTTACGAACAATAAGTATCAGCTAAGGTACTCGCTATATAGGCCTACTGATATAGCCTATAGGGACAGTTTATGCTGTTGATAAGAAGCGAAAATGGGAAACTACATGTATAAGGCTTACTGATGTGGGTAATATCGTACATTGTAATACATTGTTGGGTAATACCGTGCACGGACGTGCGCTATTACCCGACTGTTGTTCAGAAGTGTGTGGTATTACCCCGACGCGACTTTTATTCTTAATAGAGCTATCATCTGAAAAATATTGAAGTTGTAGAACTTCCGCTACCACATTTAGTTAATCAAATATTTAGCTAATTAGATTTCACAGAGCATATATTTGAATTCTTCTTTACATTAGCTCTAAAGCTTAATAAGATATCATCAAAAACTTACTTCAAAACTTCGTGAACACTTTCAAGTGAAGCTAAATAAATATGGCCGAAGGAATCAAAACTGAATTTTTTTAAACAAACTGAATTTCCTGAAAATATCATATGACGGATTATTAGATCACCTGGGATAGCACAAGTGCCTAAACTCAGATGTGCGGTATTACCCACCTGTGCGATAATACCCCACTTTCCCCTACCGGTTTTTCAGAGCCATGTTTCATCATCGATATGAAGTGAATTCTGTAGTTGGCTAATTTTCTATAAATATTGTTGGCTCATAGTTATTATTCTTGTAAGACTGTAGGCCCATTCCCACCACTATCGATGCAAATATGAAAATCAAGAAATATGACCGCAGATCAGACTGCAACTTCAATCGTAGAGGTCAGTATTCACAAGCCCTAGGTTGCAACCTTGTCCTTTTTCATCAAGCAACTATTTTGGCAAATAAGGCCAATGGGAAGTCGAAAGTCAAATCCAATTCCAATGTCGATAATCCAGCGTCAAGATGTCATCGATGCTATAATCAAACCGAGTGCAGTAGTGTGCAATTGTCTCAGACAAATAAAGACGCTTTAATATGATGTGCTTATTTTCATGAGTGCCTAGCTAACTGTTGCAATATGTTTCAACAGCCATCTAGGATATTTCCTAGGCATTCGACTAAGTCCCGCATCAGGGACTCATCAGGCATAAACTTCTTTCTTCTTTCCTTAATGACCGGCAGATATCTGTCGTCTTAGATGGCCAGAAGTCTTCTACCAAGGTTGTCAATGCCCACTCTTTTCCTGCTGTACATCAACGACCTCCCAGACTGCCTAGTCAGTAAATTGGTGATGTAGGCCTATGGAGATGACAAGACACTCTTCAATTCCAATGAGCGACTAGCAAAGAACACTCAACAGCGGTTATGCTGCGTTATTAATATACATGTACATGTACAGGGTGACTCAAAAGTTTTAATTGGGTTTCAAATGGTGATTTCTCAGTAGGTATTTACACTAAGAACCTAATTTTTCGTTTATGCTGTAGAGGAAGAACCAGAATTTTCGAAAGACTTGCATTTTCACAATAAGTGCTGGAAGTGACCTCCGTTAACTTCGGTACAAGGAATGACGCGCTTTTTAAAGTTATCAAAAGTCTTATTGATCGTGACTTTTTTTCGCTGACTGAACTGCTTCAGCAAGCGTCACTCGTAATTCTGTGTTGTTGGTTGGCCTATTCTTATACACCACTTCCTTGATATGACCCCTCAAAAAATAATCAGGAGGCGTCAGATCTGGGCTTCTAGCTGGTTAGTGAATGGGACCGTTTCGTCCAATCCATCGATTAAGGAATTGGATGTTGAGAAATTCTCTAACATTCAGACCCCAATGAGGCGGAGCGCCATCTTGTTAAAAAACGTCGTCGAAAATCGTCCTAATCACCAGTTTCGGAATAAAAAAATCCTTCTACACCTCAAGATAAGTCTTTGGTCACTTGATTCAAAGAAGTAAGGTCGAATGATCGGGTCGCAAAAACATGGCCGCCCATACCACCAGTCCCTTCGACTTCAGAGGAAACTCGCTCAAAAATCACACAGTTGTGACTGTCAATGTTATCATTCAAATGAAAGGTTGCCTCGTCAAAAAAAGAGTTAGTGGATGAAACCGGGATCATCACATAACCGGTTAATTTTTTCACAAAACTGAAGCCTTGGTTCATAGTAGTCCGGTAACAGTTCATGCACGTGTGAAATATGACATGAATTCATGCTAGTTGTTCGCTTCAAAGCACGTCGAACAGTCTCACCTGGCATATCAAGCTCATTGGCTGCATCCCGTACCGATGGTCATGGATTATGCTCAAACTCTTCCTTGACACGCAAGCCATCACCCTCAGCAAGGGATGGGCGACCACTTCGCTCAGCATCTTGGACAGTATGCTACCCGCTTCGCTAAATTTGTTAAACACCAGTCGGAATATGCTTTTAAAAGATAGCTTTGATGAACATTTTCGTACAGTACATTGAGTTTTGTAAATATTTTGTAGGCCAATCAATCAATCAGATTTCATGATAAAGTATTTTCGGCTGTAGTCAGTGTGAAAAAATTTGTAAGTGAAAAACGTCTTTCATGACATCTGATCAATTGGTTGACCTCCATAATATGAGTGAGCTTGGATGGACCCTTAACTCGATTTTTTTACAATTTCGAACTGCTACTAAAATTCTGTTTCTCCCTCTACAGTATAAACAAGACATTAAATTTGTAGTGTTAATACTTACTGAGAAATCTTGATTTGAAACCCGATTAAGACTTTTGAGTCACTCTGTACATGTACATGTAGACCTACGCAGGGTGTCAGAATGGGGCGCCAGATAGCTTGCTTCTTTCAATCCTTGAAAAAACCTCAAGAGTATTCTGTTCTCACGACAGATGATGATGATCAGCATAGCATGATCAGAGAACAACATTCCATCTCCTTCTTTCGATTGGCGGTTGCGAAAGACTTGTCCTGGAAACCGTACATCCAGTCCATCAGCAAGCAAGCAGCTCAACGCATTGGTAGTCACTATCGTGTCTATCAGCTATCTTTCACAACAGACAGTTTGCAATCTACACAAGCCCACTATTCTATTATTGGATTCGACTCTAAACTTAACGATTCTCAAGTCCCTAGTTGCTAGTTAAGTTCTTAAGAAATAAATTGAGAAGTCACTCCCTTCTACTTATGACTTATTTCAAAAAGTTATACGAAGTTAAAATAAGTACCCGACCCGTTTCGTCCGAAGACAGTCTTAAGGGTGACGTACAAATGTGGAAGGATCACTATGCGTCAATTCTTACTTAATCTTTGAATATCTTTGAAAGATTCTGTCAGAATCTTTGTAAGATCGTGGAAGATACAGCAAGATCTGATCAGAATCTGACAGAAAATGTAGGATCTTTGTAAGATTCTGTCAGATTCTTAATATATATATGCTTAAATGGGATTCTGACAGAATCTTAGAATCTTTAGATTTTTCGCTCTCAATTGATTATCGCTCATCCTTGAGCATTTTAATGTTGGCCTAATTAAGCTACATGTCCCGTAATATGAGATAACCAGTATATCCGTTGAACAACCGAGACAATTACTCCATAACGACTGATTCGAAGAAAAAATGGACAAACTGTTTTGAAGTGCTTGTTTTATTGGACAGTTTAAAAAAGAAGGCAAAAGAGTGTAAAGTTCAAAAACACTATCAGTTAGCAAAACTTTCCAATCTTTCAAGACTTTTTCTCCAAATCACGAATTCTTTGGTTTATGGAACGTCTGATAACGTCCCAATCATATTCTCCGAACATGTTGTCCACATGATCTGAAATTAAAAAGAATATTCTTTTGAGCCGCTGATCTGCAATCATTTCATGTTTTCTTAGTGCATCTTCAATGATAATGACGGCCTGCGAATTCCCTTTCAATGCTAAATTTGTTCAATCATTGAATGACGAAGTTTCTATCAGTCAGAATAATAATCAAAATCTTGAATAAATCTCAGACATATTCAGCTTTAATGCGAGTCGGTTAATAATTAAATAGATCATTGAATACTAAGAAGACTACCAAAAATTTAAAAAAAATCTGCATGTCACTGTGACTTAGCTTTTTCTGCTGCGCAACATGCAAGTGACATAAAGGGAGGGTGGGGCAAACTGAGCATGTTTTTGAACTTTTCTCAACGGTTTTAATATTCTAAATCAAATGGGCCAAAATAAAACTCGGATGAGAAGTTTAGGGCATGCTAAGTTATAACTGAGCTGTTTCTCTGACATTTCATCTCCTCACAATTTTAATTTTAAAATGTTTACCAAAGTGGCTCAATGTGCACCATTTGTGGGGCACATTGAATCACCTTCATTTATTACTCTACTGTTCAACTTTACTAGATTTTATGTGTCAGATCTAAAGCTTCAGTTCATGAATAATCGAAATCAAATAACAAATTCACAGTTTGAGATTTTTATTGGCAAAAATGATAGCATATGTTTGATATGAAAAATGCATGTTAGTTTCTGACAGTAAAATGTTCATGGACTTTCAGAATTCTAAGATTAGTAACATTATTCATGATAGAAGAGCATTCGTAAGAGCATTAATGCTAAATTTATTGACACACAAAATTATATTCATCATTGCAATCAATAAGAGCATGATTGTGGACTTTGCGCATTATATGTAGACATGACACGCGTAGGCCTAAGAAAAAAAGCTGAGAAATCACCAAACACCAAAACTAGAAGCATCAACAATTCAATTTTTTTGACCAGCAAGTGAGGCTCTAATGTTCAAAGCCGAATCATTTTGATTGAGATCAATGTGCAATATTGAGATATACGCCGGCTATTCGCAATGGTTATGAAGCCTACATATAAACTCTAGGGCACGAAATTTCTCTTGAATTAGGCACGAAATTTAGGCATCAATTTTAACCAACACAAAGCACGAGTAGGCACGAAGTTCATAGTGCGGAGCTCGTGCCCACTGATTTTTCCTTCGATTTGGCTTGGTGCCTATTAGTGCATGGTGGCGCCTACTGGTGCCTCGAGGCACTAGAAAGGCACTAACTAGGCGCTAACTGGCACGAAATTTCGTCTTCGTGCCTAAGTCAGTGCCCTACAGTTTACAGTGTACGCTATATTTTGACGATTAGTAACACTCAGATTTAATATATTTTACAACTGTACTTACGTTTTAGCTGACTGACGATCTCTGATGGAATCAATCGAGACTCATCAGTTTTCTTCTGCGGCTCCATAATTTTCCCGCGCACGTCCTTCATCAATATATTCAAAATTTTCCAGGCCATCTGCCGTTCATCTGCAGCATACAGCTTCGTAATATCCACATCCTCATTATTATAGTTTTTGATGATCTGAAATTCAGTTATTTTGTCAAAATATTTGTACAGCAGCATATTTTCACAAATTGATGAAAATCTAAGCACAGATATCATGCTGCCATGCATGCTCTAATTTATCAGAAAAAATATGCTTCCCTGTTTGATCCTCTATTTTTCTCTCCTTCGAAATCATAGAATAATGACAATGGAATATCATCAATTTAACAAACAGATATCGTTTCGACCAGTGCTGATGGGAAGTCATGATCTATAGACGACCAGACGAGAGGACACTCCCTTTTGATTAAGGTCCGATACAAATTATCCGGCGCTAAAATTCAGAAAAATTCAAAGATGAATACACCCATGCAATTGCAGAAAAACAGCAAGAAACATAATGATGGCGATCAAAAGTATAGTCATGCTCATGCAGGGCAAAAATCGAACTTACGTATGACTTGTGCTTAACCTTGGTCGGTTTGTCTTTTTCCTCCATCAAGGTTAGCATTTTCACTGCAATCAATGTACACATGCGAGCAAGTAACTTTTCAAAACACAAAGAACTTAGTTATTTTGAAGTTAACCTGTCATAAGTAAGATAGGTTTACAGTAATGCTACCATACTTTTCCGGAGGATAGCAGTAGTTAGTAAGCTTTTCGCTCTCAATGTTAGTTAACAATATCTATCATGCAATGAAAATGTCGGCTGCATATTTTGTTCATCAAGCTGAGCGTTTCAAATATTCGTTTGACAACAATTATACCACTGATTTGATTTTTTTGTGATTCCATCGACATTGAAGAAATAAAACCAGCATTGAAACCAAGCATTTGAGAATGGCAAAACTTACGATTCGTTTCCTTGATAGTCCTCAGTTCTGATAAGATAGATTTATTGATCTCGACCAATTGCATCAATAAAGGAGATCTTTTAATTTTCGTCGCATTGGTTGTGGGTTGGGAAGGCAAAGATGCTGTGTCGCAGCAGACTTCCTGCAGCGGTGATCTTGCACAAGTCGTAGCACCGTCTGTCTCATCTGGCCATCTCAAAGAGGGAGATACGGGCGTCTGACGTGATGTCCTTAGTAGAGAAGACGTGCGGACAACCTCTATGTTCCGAATCTGTTCTTGTTTCTTTGACTGCAAAAAAGTTTTAATGAATTTTACGTTTGAGAAATACTTCTGATATAACAAAGCAAAATTGATGATGTATGAAAAAAGTGCTGACGTTGTTAAATAAGTACACAATCACAACTAAGATCTTGCGGTTATGCGGCTTAAAATACCATTGAGTTCTTAATAAACTATGAATGGACGCGGTTTGGTGAATAATCTTACTTACTTTACCAATAGGTGCATTTTCCGGCTCTTTCAGTGCGTCCATCAGGCCGTCTGTCGACACTCCTTCATCTATCACGTCTTCGAGCCTATTGGAAAGTTCGACCATCTCATCTATGTGCCCTCGACCGATAACCATCGCAGACCATTTTTCTCCACCACTCTTTAGTGTGACACAATCCCTCTGAAAGCAGAAAATAGCGAAAGAATGAATTGCCGGAATCGCTCTCTCTCTCTCTCTTTCACACACATATGCTCACACTCACCTCATTCAATGCGAGTCTGTCTTCCATTGGCATGTCAATAAAGCTACTGCCAATATAAATTGGCTCACTGTAAGTCTTTGTTTTCAAATAGTAAAAAAGGAAATAGTCTGCTTGACCAGGAAGACCAGGGAATGATTGGGGCTTTTGCTTCCTCGGACGTTTTGCTGGGGGCGTCGACATTCTGAAAAATTCATTTGAATTAGATAATTTAAAAATACACCTGACATAGGGACTAAGGCACATTCCAACAGAAAGTTGGAAAGAGTAGCACAAAATACAAAAATGTGCGGTAATGCAGATAGCTTGTGAAAATTACAAAATCTATTCTACCATGAGATTCGTTTGTTAATAACAATGACAAACTTCCTTTAAGTTTCAAAATCGGAACTTGACCCTTTCCATAATCTCAGAGACTTGAGGATGTTCAGTGGATCAATTTTATGAATTCTCATTTTACTTGCACATATTGTTGTCAAAACATCAGGAAAGTCAAGCAAAATAATAGTATACACGTAGGTTAGAAAAAGCGATTTATGATGATGATTGCTAAAGTTGATCAATTGTGAATAACTGCGGATAAATTGTCAAAAAACTAAAGTGAAAACTTGTCCAACTTCTGAGGCGTCGAATCATCAAAACAAGGACAACTTTCATCTTCAGAAATTAGATTGCGATTAATTAATTCAAGCGTCTTCTATTGAACAACGCTTTCTATGACTTAACAATTACTTACATATACCGTTTAGGACCTTTTCAAAATATAAGCAGTAAACCATGCATTAAAACATACTGAAAGAAAAACAATGCTTGTACAAATGGTGGTACCCACGTGACATTTATTAGGCATAATCGCTGAAATGTATTACTGGAATCAAAACTTCAACATCAGCGCTGTCTAAGTTAACTGAAATTTGTATGCATAAACATGATATGTTTAAAACATGAACGTGCCTGGACAACGATGTTTGTGAAGAAATTATTACAATGTCATCAAACAAATCAAATAACGAAATTATTGGACTATCAAAAGTCATTTCCTGATGAAATTGTTGAACAACTTCAAAAGTTTCAATGTCGGCCACAGTCTGACCTTCACTAGGATAAAATCTTTGAATGATCCCATATTTGACAGCTCTTTCTGATTCATGAAATTTACAAATGTAACTGCAAGAATTTTGTTTCCGAGGATAATGTATGCTGTGGTACACCAACCCACGAATTCTGCATCGATTTTTATCTATTAACAGTGTTTCTACAGCACTGTGATCGTTGAAAAATGATGGAACATTGCTTTTGAAAGTAGATTTGCTGACTATAGAGAGACTAGCCTTCCGCAAAAAGGACTTCTCGACTATCTGCTTTCCATGATACTTACTTCCATGAAACAAAGACTTAAGAGACTTGATATTGCGTTCAAAAGCAAACATTGACGCAACATGCAATGGTCCAAAACGTGATGCGTCCTCAAGTATGTGGTACAATAAATGAACGTTGAGAGTCATCAACTTAGGAGGAAAAACTTTTTTAAACAGAAAACTAAATTGATCTAAGAAGGTGCGTGCAGCGATCAGAATGTCAGCAGATAATGGAGATTTGTTAAGAACTTTAACAAATAATATCAAACAGAAAATGCACTCCCTTATTTCTTCATTTCGCTGAAAACTGTAAATAATTGGGAAGTATATATATACAAAAAAATTACGGAATTCATGAGCTTTCCATACACTCATATCACGTATCCTTCGGAAGCGAGAACACCAATGAGGAACTTTCACCTCTTCAATGCACTTTTCTACGTAGCTTATAGTATGGCGTCTTCCAATGTAAAATCGTTCAGTGTGATACCTAGAATTAAAAAAAGCATTCAATATCATCTTAAAAATGCCTTCATAAATGCAGTGCATTGGATCTATAATGATATTTGACGGCAGAGAAATTATGTCTGCTACAGGAGTACTGCCTTTTATGCCGAATATCGAGTTCCCGGAACTCTCTGCTAGTGACGAATAATAAGCATATTCGTTGTCTTCCATTCCATCTCCGATTTCAAGGGGATAAGTTCTCGCAAAGCCTCCATCAACACGAGTCACTTCACCCTTCACTTTGCATTTAGGACATCCATACGCTCCATTATACTGAACAATGTTCAAAAGCCCAGCTGTTGCTGGCAAATCTGAAATGGAAGCCAGTGTATGAACAATCACTCTTATGTCCTTGCAATTGTATCTAACTGTAAATGAGGATTCATATTTTAATTGTCGAACAGCTTGGCGCAAGAAAAAATCCCATTTTGGTTTGGTAGGTCCCTCCCATAGTGACAGAAGTATCATATTATCCATCTTTTGTCGATTAAACGGAGACAAATTCAAAATAATAGCATGCAACGGCCACAATGTATGTTTCGAAGTACAGTCGAACCTCGCTATAACGAACCTCATGGGGTCCATGCCTAAGGTTCGTTATAGCGAGGGGTTCGTTATATCGAATAAAGTCTGAAAAGCTTCCAAGCTGCTATCCTCAGTTACTTTACAGATGCATTATAGTAATGGAAGTATAAACATGTATATACAAATACATGTACCGGTACATGTTAATTAACATCTTAGATACGGGTACGTAAAGAATTAATTCATAAAATTAATGAAAAAATACAGGCATTAGCATCATATGATAGTATTCATTTTGAACAAATACAGCATAAATGTACATGTACATCAATGTTTATTGAAGAAGTCACTAATTTTCGTTTGTCGATTTTTCTTCAAACTGGCCCCACGAGCTAAATTCAGTAATTGCTTTATCTGTATGATTTTCACAGACTCGATTTCTTGGGTTTCAAGCTATAAAATTGCAGTTTCCATCGCTCAAGCAGCTTCACTTGCAGTTGGTGGAGGATTGTTGACGCCGTTGTCATTTTCATCTTCGTCTTCTGTATCTGGCACATTATCGGTTGACACAGCTTTCTTTTGAAGGACTTCGTCGACGATTTCTGCTTCTGTCAGGGTGGCAGCTATCTCTGTCTCGTGATCAATGTGAAGCCAGGTATCAATGAAGGTTTTCAACGGCATCGAGTAAGTTCAGGCTGTTTACATCCGACATCAATTCACTGAGTACAATGTCATCTTCATCATAAGCGTCATCGTGTAGACTGTTATGATCAGTGTCGTTCGGAAGGGCATTACCCAGCGTCTTCTTCCATATCTGCTTGATGCTACTCCTTAGAATACTGCTCCAGGCGTCTGCGCTAAGGTACGTCATGTCTTTGAGCGAAAACACTTTGAGAAATTCGAGAAAGTTGGTTTCTTTTGTTAGAACGATGTCTCGCAAGAGTTTCTTTCGATATTGTTTCTTGAAGGCTGCAATGATTCCACCATCCATTGGTTGGATTACTGACGTTGTGTTTTTGGGTAAGTAGGCCACACGCACTTTTCCATCATTTGAAACAAGTTGTCGCAGGTGGATGAGCTGGACAGTTGTCGAGCAGCAACAGGGCTCGTCCATCATTGCCTAAACGTCGTTGGTGCTGTTGAACTGCTGGAACGAAGTCGTTGAAAAACCAGTTTAGAAATATCTCTCGGGTCATCCACGCCTTTTTCGAATGGTTGTAGAGAACAGGCAACGTTCGGAGATTGACGTGATGAAAGCAACGAGGTTGGCGTGACTTCTCAATACAAAGAGGTTTCAGTTTGTGTGTTCCAGTTGCATTCGTGCAGACAAGAAAAGTAACTCTATCCTTCCGCGTCTTAAAAACCTTGGATCCAGAATCCTCGGTTTTTTGTGCGATTGTTCTACCTGGCATACATTTCCAATATAGCGCAGTTTCATCTGCATTGCATATTTGATCTCGAGAGTATTCTTCGTTCTTGAGAAGACTATTCAGTTCGGGCAGATAAACATCAAGAGCCTCATAATCGCATGAACGGGATTCTCCAACTACTTTTAGGCCTCGAACACCGTGACGTTTCTACCATCTCCACAACCAACCAGTGGACGCTTTGAATTTGGAATTAATGTCAAGCAGTTTCGCTAATAATTCTGCCTTTTCACATAAGAGTGGAGAAGTTTCTTTATCATGCCTTCATCAGTATCGACGCGATGGATGAACCTTCTCAGATTATCTTCAGATTTCTTAAACGTGGCTATTGTACTCTTAGACAATTTGTATTCTCGACAGAGATCTGCCTGCTTGGCTCCATTCTTCAATCGGTCGATGATGGATAACTTAGTCTCAATGGATATTGCTTTTCGTTTCGGCATGACCTCTAAGTGTGTAATCAAAATGAGAAGATCTCTTGTCTAAAATATGTTTTGTCTTCATTATAATGTACCAATCTATTTTTAGCTTTCTGGGAAGTCCCTGAGCACCTATCTCCTTATTGGAGAGAAGCAACACACTGACAACCATTGGAAATGCGTCGTCTTTACTTACAGTAATAATCGTGACAATGCAAAAAGCAAAAAATTATGTGGCAACTCGCGTTCATTATTGTAATATCATTGCTACTTTGTTGTGCAAACGTTCTCAAGAATAAAAGCTTACAAAAGCGTATGCAAAAAGTACATCATTTTTTGGGATCCATACCATGGGTTCGTTATAGCCGAATGTTCGTTATAGAGGGGTTCGTTATAGCGAGGTTCGACTGCACGCAGCAATGATGTTCAGGGTGTCACCGCTTAGTTGAGCGCGTCTTTCTTCATCTGTCAGCACTGATGAAAGAACGTCGGTGTTCCTCTTAGCCACTTAGTCATTATAGGCAATTATTTTCTCGAATGAATATTGGATGATGTATTCCATTTGCTTTCTCAAATCAATATGGAACAAAGATGAACATTTCCCTCCACAGCTGCATTTTATGTCATCAGATAAACCACATGCCGAACATATAAATTCTGACGATATGTAATTTGAAGTGGAAATTGCTTGCATCATGCGACTGAATAAACTTCGTGAGGTAGGCAAGTCCACATTTTTGACAGCCTGAAAAGGAATGAGCTTCGTTACAGATGGTAGAGTAATATCAGCTGAATTTGAAAACTTGGGTCGCGCCAACTGCCACCAGTTACATCCAATCCATTCAACCGCTAAGCCAAACAAACAGTTCATCTCAAATGAGGATTAATAACTTATCCGTACCTTCATAACAGCTGCCAATTTATCATAACTTCTTTGTGAGATATCGTTGCTGGCTAGGTTGTAGTACAGAGCCGCTGTTTCCTCGACATCTCCATTACCGACCAAGTTAGAACATTCTAAATATTCATTATCACAATTGTCATCATATAAGAAGCTGCTGTCTGAATCATCGCTATCTGAATGATCAGAGCTGGAATTGGATGAAACACACTCATTTGCATCACTTGACATGGCATTGCTACCAACAGATGTAGGATCATTTTCGGCGATTGAAGATTCCCCTACTGTGATTTCTGATTCGTCCATATTTGATGTGTCACAATTTTGATCACCCAAGTTAAGCGTGCAATCAACCATTTCTGGGACATGTGACCAGACACGACGACTTTTGAAAAAGTTGTGTTTGGAAGAAACATATCTTCTTCGTTTGTAAGACATCTGTAAAACACATCAGCAAAAGTGAGCTTCAATGCCACTCTAATGAGTCTACAACTTATACTGACATCGTTCGAATGCCTAGTTATTGCTCCAATGACACGTTGCATTGTCGAACATAGAGTTCCCAGTCGATGGGTGAATTAGTGTCGATATTGATGTAGATTCCGAAATTTAAAGAATCGTGTACAATATTCAATAAGTTACAGCAGTTTGGATTTCAGCTCATGCTAAAGGGTGATCCGAATTTTCATGAATCAATGTGTGGTATGAAGAGATCACGGTAATTATTAAAGAAAAAGTAGGTCTCAAATAATGGCACTGGTCTTATATTTAACTTTAAATGATTAATCAATGATAATGAACTCATTTTTGGCTGACTGAGGCACTGTCACTGCCGCAAAGACGCAAAATGCGAATCAACACACCCTGCAATAAATATATCCGGCGCCTCTGTTTCATGAAATCTTAAAAGAAACAAGACTCAGTGCGCGCCGAGCATCAAGGCAAGAAAATGAAAAAAATACAATTTAGCGGTGCGCAGCATACTGCTTTTAGGAAGGACAATTGGCGTGTCATGATAGGTTTATTCCGACGCAAAAAGACGTGTAAGTGGCTATTTGCTAAATAATTCATAATGGCATAGGGAGGTTTTCATTTTCATAAATCAAAAGCAAAAGATTCGCTGTCTCCTAACTCTATTCGTCTATCAAAAAAAAAAATAAAGGATTGTTTCAAAAATAATGCGTCGGGTGAATTGTAATTGTGACATTTGTAGAATGGTTGATATCAATAATTGTAGCATTCGCTTCGTAGTCTACGAAGTTGTCTGCAAGACATGCAAAATGAACTATATTGGTTCGACCAATCGTCCTTTTAAGATCCGATTCAAGGAATATCAAACTGCATTAAGAAAAACAACAGTTATAACACGCTTTCTGAACACATTCACAAGTTCCATGCCGATATCAATCAATCTGACATCTATCTTTTCGATGTCACCATCATTGATATTCAACGCATATATTCCCTATTGTAAGATTGTTTTCACGCAAAGTTGCGTCGGAATAACAATTGTTTTGTTAGATAGTTTGCTAAGAATAATACCTGGGTACCGTTGAAGGTTTTCGCAATTTATAATTGCTGCTGCACTTGTTCGAAGACCAGTCGTCATATAATCCTGATACAAATATGTCGAATAGAACAATAGGCCTAATCAACCCCCACACGCTTTTATTTGGCACGATCATTCTGTCAAAACAGTTGAGACACAACTAACAGTACAGTATTCAGAGGAGTTCAGAGGAGTTGCCAGGTCAGACCCCTCTAACAAAGTGTAGACCAACTATAGAAATAAAATTTGCCTCAGTCGACAGGCGATATTCAAGATTAAACAAATTGGAGATAAATACGTTAGCCCTAGCTTGGTCGCTGAGATTGAGATCTTCATGTGCTCTATATGTCTACATTTCAATAAGGTAAAATGAACACAGGTCCAACTGCAGCTTAACTATTTGCAATTATTTTTCGGAGTTAAAATAGGAGAAACACTTTAGATATCACATCATCGAACCAATACCGATGCAATCAGATTAACTGCGGCACACCTTCAGGTCAATTTGTTTGCTATGTGAGAGTTGAGCAATTGTCGGTCTCACGCCAATTCAAACTTTACATCCTGACGGAGAAAACGGCGTGCTGTTCAAAACATGCTCAACTTTCAGAAAACATTGGAAATTTATTTGGAAATGTCAATAGCCACCATCCAGTCTTGTCAACAATGCTATCCAGACTATTGATATGGCTGATAATTGCATTAGTGTCCTATACTCGTCGAGATGACCCACACATTACGATGTATCAATAGGAAGGATTTTCAAAGCACATCAAAATGAGAGACGACATTCTGACTGATCAAAACACAAGTCAAGCATCTATAAAAATATAAGATATTCCAGTTGTTTATATAACATCAGAAATTAGATCAATTCAGATGACATTTCAGCACCCTGATTTTTTCGTACTTTATACATCGATTCAACGATGAAGTTCATCAACCCTAGAATGCATAGCCTTGTTCTAAGATACTTAATAGCCAATATTTCTGCATTACCTCAGCTCAATAGATCAATCAGTGCTCGAATATTTCTTTACTAGTTTGTGTGTTACATCTGTAGTCTACATCATTCCACACACAATTTTTGACTTCATTACATAAACAGATACTTCAGAGCTTCCCTTTCCAAATTTTTCACTATCAGCCGGAAAATTGCATCAAAATTGGTCAGACAAACGTCATTCAACTGGGAAGTTTCCAATGTTCTCCTGTTACCTCTTAACTTACACAATATTTCAAATCTTTTATTTATTTGTTGTCATGTATCATTTGATTAAAACCAAATCATTATTTTGGATGAAATGTTTCATTATTAAGTATTCTTCTCAATCTTTTTTACAAACATGTATGACCTATTGATATACACGCAGGATTCGCCTTTATGTTCAAGAAATGGATATTTTACTAGAAAATGCTCTGGATCTGCATGCATCCACAGAGCTCCTCAATCTACTTATTCTATGATTTCACATGAATGAAATCCCTCAAAGTGACAAAGTATTTCACTTAATCAAGATCATTGTGGTTCATTTGCAAGCAGCACTTCTACGTTGTCAATAGATACAATTCTTTTCTTGTACTTACTCTCTTTAGGACGTTAGTTGAGTCAGCGAAGTGGAGAACCTTCTTAGTGGCGCAACGAGCTCAAAGAAGTAGACAACTCTCTTTCGATGTACGCAAAGTCAAGAAGGAAACGGAGAACTTTCTTTATCACGAATGAAAAGCAATGAAACGGAGGAACTTCTTTATGAATGCAAAATCAACGAAACGGAAAGTGAATTGAGGGATAAACCCAGATTCGAGAATTTTAAACAAGACTGCTATTTGTTGTATTTTTGTCACATTTTCGGCATGAAACCTCCACGAAGGCACGATGATTTTTTAGCAAGTGTTAATCTTCATAATTAAAAAGGAAAACATGGAAAATTATACCAAAGATGATGTCAGAATCTTAGGTTTCAGGAAGATGCTTCCAGAAAATGTAAGATCTTAGCAAGATCTTAGATTTTCTTATCAGACGATGATCTTGCATTTTCTTGTCAGAAAATGTAAGATCTTCGCTGTCTTTGAAAGAAAATGTACGGCTTGTCGCATAGTGATCCTTAAATACTAATTTTGGCATAGTTGTGGCAACTCATTAAAGTTATTCATGACGTCTATAAAGTTTTGGCATTTTCATCGCTATGAAGCGAGATTCAGCCATTCTAGTTGTAATTGCATTAAATTGTTGAATAAGAATCCCACAACTACAGTCAGTTATTTCCATCTCTCTACCAGCAGGAAATTTCGGATGATGCTTGGTCAAACCACTCATGGAATCTATGTTACGAACTGTGTTCGTGCTCTTGATAGCAAAGTTTAAGAGGTCGACAACTTTGTCCAACATGAAGTTCATTGTACCATGCGCAATTAAAACAATAAACTAAATAGATCTGCTTTTGCAGTTGTATTAAGACCAACAACGTTACAAGCATTACAATTTCATTCTTCTATGGGTTTTCTTTTATTAATTGAAATAATTTTTCTCCCTGGTTTAGTTATAAACGTTAAGGGAATGTCATATTTAATGTTCAGCTTATCTGATTTTCTCAAATAACCATCACTAACGAAATCGAGTGATAAATGGATGTCTGTTTTAGCAGACGGCATTTTATTGTATTTACTTTTATTCATTTCGACATATTTGTGATCATGCCTAAACCCGTTGCTGTTTATTCGATCACTCATGGTGTTAATAGAGTCAGAGGCTATGTCTGCATCATAACTGCGATTATTAATGTATTTTAAATAATATTTTTGATAAAATTGTTTTTTACTTTACTTGGAAGCCAACTATCTCTATGTAGAGTTATGCCCGAATGGTATGTCTTACTGAACCATTTGTATTTAAGATTGCTTAATTTAAGTAATTAATTAATCTAATTATGGTATTTTTTAATTACATTTATTTTAAGATTTTAGATTTGCTAGTTCCCTCAATTACAGCATTGTTCGTCTTTCCGCGTAGAAATGCTTGAGTAGGGCGCACTTTGTAAAGACAGCATCATGAAGCAGTGTCTGTTATTGAATGCTCTTTATTTTCGAATGATTTTGCATTTTCTGCTTTACAGATTTTCCAACATTTGAAATCGTTGAAATGGCGGCTGTTGTTGATGGAGGTAAGTTTTGCGTGTCTAGACATTAATGTGAAAAACAGTTCATTTGTGGAATATTGTCCGATTATGTTTCATAGCGTATTGGTCTTGTGGTGGTGCGGTGTTTCGGGAAAAGCTGTTCTCTAGATGAGCTGGTATTGATCGTAACAGGGGTGATTTTGACAATATTCATGAATGTTTCGTAAGGCTATTGTAGTTAGAGGCAGATCTTATACCAGGCCATTCAAAGAACAGTTGATGTTAATCGGCGAAATCTACGGTCATCTGCATGCAAATTCTCAGATGGAATTGCAGATTTGATGTTGAGTTTGTCTATATTCATGCCGCTAATAGACTCAAAGTAACGAAGTTAATTTTATAAATGCTAGCAATATGAAGCTACGAAATGATAGTTCGGTCATTGACTTACGTGAGCCCTTAAATGTGATCTTATCCATGCCATGGTATGTCCATGAACTCCTGTATGTAATTGTTGTATCATGGCTAAATCTAGTTTAACAGGGCTCAACAAGGTAATTGCGCGAAGGTGAAGCCTGTCGTAAGCCACATTTACCCATGATGTAGCCGCTTGCCTGCACACGGTACTTCTGACGTCCAATCTAAGTAGATGACTAGCTAACAACGATAAGGATACCGATGTGAATACCGGTTGTGCTTATATAATTGTGACAGGTTCCCTCGAATGACCAAATTTTATACGTGCACGTTGCTTTTGGTGTCTACTATGTCTGTATCCAGGGATGCAACGGATTTGAAAAGTAAAGCGAATCATCATATCTAAATCAATTTTATTCTATACTCAGGAAAGACATTTTTGATTTTCAAGATGTCAAAGCTTTGCTGTAGATTTGTTTAACTTCGATTCGTGAGGATATCACTCGATGCAGCTTGAGGAAATCGAATCTGGTTCTAGAAGTATCAGCGTCTGCAAAATTGTGATGAAATTTCCGACCAGCTGGAGTTTTGCAAAATTTTCCATGTCACCTCACCAATTCGTCGGTCATCGATGTAGGACAAATTGTTGAGATAAAATAGAACTTTCGCAGATGTCATCATAATTTCGATCATCTGATTCTATCAACTCAATTTGCATCAATATCTGTTTTCCTTATTTAACACCTTGTTTTATATTTTGGATCTGAATCATAAATGTTGTGAATTTGACATGCGTTCATTAGGCGTGATTATGCAGATGTTTTGGTGGTGTAAAGCCTACAGAATCTACAAATTATCGAACAATGATTGGCATGGAAGTTAACGAAGACATGGACAACATTGCCATCAATATACATGCTCTGCCATATTCATTCAAACTTATCCGACAAATGTATTTATTGTTGAATCCGTTTTTGGAAAGCGCGATGCGAAACTAGAACTCTACTTTAATAAAACTGCGCCATAGGTGCAATGCAGCTGAAAGCAGTTCCACTGCGCCGAATTAACATCTTTCATTTAGGAAATTGAATGTCCTCGTAAACAGATAATGTCTTGATTTTGCTGAAAATTATCACATTTTGAATATCGTACATTTTTGAGGGAGTCGGTCTGTCAGCAGACCTGTGTGGTAATTAGTTTGAGGCAATAAATAAACAATCGATTAATATTGCAGATATAAGGAAGCCGTCTGAATTTGGTGATAAATTGTCCATGTCATAGAAAATGTATCGTATCTTGCGCTTAATGCTGAATGTTTTTGGTTTGAATTCACAAAAGTGCTGAAGTTTTTTCATGTTTAGGAAACTCGAGAGCCACATGCTAATGTTTGCAGGGCTCCCACAGCTGTGCCATTTGGCGTATCTGCGGTAATCTTGGCATCACTGTGCGATTGCGGGAATTTTTAGAATGCTGCGCTAATTTTGTGAAAGTCACTTGTCAAAGTAAAAAACAGGAGAACACGTTCAGAAACAGACATTAAAAATCAAGGTGATGATTTAGTGCCACTGCATGAATATTCAAGTTGCCTTTTTGATATATTTGCACATTTTCGTATTACGTAGGTAGGTGCAGATATTACCAGTTAATTTTAGTATAACAATGCAATGGATCCATGTCTTACATTTCAGTCTAGAGTAGAAAAACAGGCTAATTTTGCTATCGATGAACTCTTGAACGCAATAATTAGATGACGCTTAAACGTATTTCGATTCAGTTTATTTTGTTGACATGCTCAATAAAACATGCTGTACATATCATATTGATAGGTTCATTGAATTTCCGTGCATAGTCCAGACTACTACTCCAAGGCATTTCACAGTTTTGTTAATTTCAACTTGACTTTCACCAATCCACAAGTGAGAAATGGAGCAATGTGTGTGCTTGGAAGTAGCAAATACAATTGCTTTAGATTTAAGCTCAGTCAGATGAAGTCTGTTGCAAGTGAGCCAAAGTTATACATCATCAATGCAGTCTTCTATCAAACTGGCCGTGCTACAAATCCCACTCCAAATGGTAGACATGTAGATGAATATTTCATCTGCAAAAAGTGATATTTCACACCATGCTTGACAAGAACACGCGACAGGGTCGACAAATAAACACTGAAGAGAATCGGACCCAATACTGATCCCTGAGGTACTCCACACGGCATGATATAAGATTCTGAATTAAAATAATTTATTGCCATCTATCATTCAGACACGACTTAATAATTTTGCGTACTGTGAAAATCCGACTGGAATTCAAAATTTCCCGCTGCAGTTAGAATTTCCTCATGTCTTATAAAACTGAGATCAGTGAGATCGTTCGTTGATGAAATGTTTCTCTTCTTTCAGAGCATTGGAAAGTCATGATTTCCGCTGAAAATTGTGACTGGGACAAAAATTACACATGTCCCCCGGATACTCCACTTTATCAAATATTGGAGAACTGGCAGAGGCACTTCGGTGCCTTCGGGTATTATGAATTTAGGTCGGATGACAAAACTGAAATCTACGATATCGACTTCACCCTCAGAGAAGTCGGTGAGACGACTGAGGGATCGAAAAAGGTTGTACTGTCTGTTGAGCTCTCAGATGCTCCAACGCCACCTGGAACACGAAACATTCGCATAATGATCAATGGAAGGTGCCGACACTACGCTGTCAAACCGCATTACCGGCTAAAGAGAATAGTTGGAAAATACAAGTATCTGACATTCTTGTACAACGGGATTCGTCTTGATAAAAGGAAAACAATAAGACAACTGGAGATTCCAGATGATGGCATTATCACTGGAGTAGATACAACCTCAGTTGAGTTGACTGACGGTTCTCAAAGAGCAGCTCATTTACCTGATCCGTCAAATGTTTGCCATCTGAAGAAGGAGCTAAGAAAGTTTGAGGGGAAGGATTTCCTTATACAATCTAAAGATGGGTTACTGTGTCCAGATGAAATGTTTCACTTCAAAGGTCAGTTGAAGGTCTCTCGACCTGAATTGAAAGTTACACTGAATGACAAGATATTCAGTTGGTGTGTTGATGATAACAAGAAGATAGACTTCCATGACCTTACGGGTCATTTGGCGATAATATCCGGAGTATCAAGACAAGAACTAACACGTCTTCGCTACATTTGTGTAGGATGTAAAAGACAAGTAACGAAAGATGAAGACGAAGGGCAGTTACTCAACATCAGCTGCTGTCATATGCGGTCCATGACGCTGAAGACGGAGATGACAGAAGGTGAGTTGTCATCATCAGATCTGAGCCTGTATTAACTTATGCAAGTTCCTGTGTTTACACGTATGAGAATGACATGTTTAGAGTTTGAACGAAATATTTTGGAAGCTTATTTTTGATATCCTTCGAAGTGCATCACATCAAGTCAGCTTTATTCCGTCAAATTCGTCTTCTCGAATTCAATCGTAATGACATCACAATTTCTAAAGCATGTAATTGTGTTAACTCTATAGTGCACAAAATTGAGAGCCTTTCTTCCTTTTGATGTCCTTGCTGGCGCTTAGCCAAGATCTTGGACAGTATAGCACGTATAGCTATCTCCATATGAAGAACATTACCGTAGTCAGGCTAACTCAGATAGAATTAGACACGGACATATTACCTTGTTTCACTCGTATTTTGAGAAACAAGGACGAACAGAGAGTCAAAGTGTGTTATCTCAACTGAATTGACGAAATGCATGTGCTTTCATATTGCAAATAACTGTGAGGTCACGTATGATTATAATAGTGAGGATACTTAGTGATAAAATATTTCAAATTGTGATACAAGCATTGGATTTTGACACAATGCAGCTTTTGACTTGTAGAATCAATCTAGGAATGGACTCCAATCTGAAATGTTCTATAAACCCGGTTTTGTGATGTCAAGAAATACATGTAATTAACTGCGTGTTAAGCCTATAATATGTAGTACATTTATTATGACTCAAATACTCCTGATATAAACTCCTTAACCTCGGCGGACATTCGCGGCCTAAACAAGCATTCCCTCATGAGACGATGAGAGCCATTCATGTGATGGAATGAGTTGTAGAATAAGGGACACAACATGAGGCCTAGAGGACTTCTGCGCTATGTATTGGACTCTGAATGCCATTATATGTATGAAGCGTAACCACCATTTCACTCCAAATTTGCCCATTCCTGTCGCGTCTAAAACCAAAGTGCTTCGTGTCACATTAAACGACAGACTAACATGGCATGACCACATCGCTGGCATTGTATCTAAATGTAATCAACGGCTCTACGTCTTAAAGAAAGTTGACACTTTACCGGAGAAAATGATCTTTTGACGATCTATAGAGGACTTATACGCTCCTTACTAGAATACGCGTGCCCAGTATTTGTAAGGTTGCCGAATTCTCTCTGTTTAAAACTGCAGCGTGTTGAAAATCGGGCTTTGAGGATACTATATAATTCAGCTGATCCACCCTGTGTAGACGACGATATTTCAGACAGACGTGAAAGAATGAGTAAAAGGCTATTCAAAACTATCAAGAACAATGCCAACCACATCTTACGGGATTTCTTACCTACTAGTTTGCGTTATACTGGCCATTATTGTGTTTCTCTCTGCCGAACTCAAAAGCGCAGATTGTCATTTTTCCCGGTTACCACTGTACTGATGGACAATGAAATCAACATGTCCTGATGTGTGTGTATCTACTCGTATTGGTGCGATTTCCTTTTAGTTATTTGTGCATACTTTGCTGATTTACATTCTTGTACAACTATGATTTCCATTCACTTTGAGAAATATACACCATATTATTATTAATATTATTGTTATGGCAAAACAGAATGGACAGTCGATACCACCGATAGTGGTACTATCACAAATTTAAGAGCTATGACTGAATTGAATTTAATGAAGACATCTTCCTCAACTAGTAGTATGACATTACATTCTCCGAATTACATAAGCTACGCTCTTAAAAAAATATCATATGCAAATGAGTGGATTGAAGCCATCGCCAGCCTTCTAAAGTTTCACGTGACTTTAAATATTGACATTGACTGCATTTTAAATTTATTTCAGATGGAAGTACCGAGGATTTGCTCAGCTCACTTCAGGCGAAGTATTTGAAGTTACTAGCAGACAGCAAACGGCTGGAGAAGGCTCAAGCTGCATGTCGTCAAGATATAGCGACATTAAAGTCCGAAAACAACATTCTGTGGGAGACGAATAGGCAACGGCAGACAGAACTGACTACTGAACGAGCTAAACAAAAAGACGCCGAAGCAAAGTGTAAGAACCTCGAAGTGACTAATACACAGCTGCAGACAGAACTGACAACTGAACGAGTCAAAAGAACAGACGCCGAAGCAAAATACAAGAACCTTGAAGTGACTAATACACAGCTGCAAACAGAACTGACAACTGAACGAGGCAAAAGGAAAGACGCCGAAGCAAAATACAAGAACCTTGAAGTGACTAATACACAGCTGCAAACAGAACTGACAACTGAACGAAGTAAAAGAACAGACGCCGAAGCAAAATACAAGAACCTCGAAGTGACTAATACACAGCTGCAAACAGAACTGACAACTGAACGAAGTAAAAGAACAGACGCCGAAGCAAAATACAAGAACCTTGAAGTGACTAATACACAGCTGCAAACAGAACTGACAACTGAACGAGGCAAAAGGAAAGACGCCGAAGCAAAATGTAAGCAAAAATAAGCCCAAATTGATTTGAATACCTATTTTATTGATTAGAATCCCAGATTTCTATGGTAATGATGGAGGGATCTCCGTTTAGACTGTATAAGATGCATAGATATCGAAGTCTGATAAATTTACTCTTTCAACACAATCTGTTGTACGTTACATCAGTGTCGGGCGGGGCCTTTATTTACAGAATTTTCACTCCTAGCACCGCTACGAGCCATGAACGAAGCTAGGTGTTACTCAATTAAAAAAGTAAAAAATTGCATTATTTTAAATGAAAGCAAAATAGCAGATATTCTAATCTGATTCAGGTGTCCCTATCAGAAGCCGGTTCGCACGCCTCTTGAAAGTATCAAGATTGTATTGGTCAGTAATTCCAAAAGATGCATGCAATCCATTATAGGTTTTGCATCGGGTGTGTACAATAGCTGTTCGATTGTACTCTGAGTTGCGTGATGTTCCAAGCTTTAATCGAACCAAATGAGAAATGAGGTATAGTGCCGTCATGCTATATGGTCACCTCCTTTCTTCAAACTGGGCAGTCATTTTCAGCGAAAAGCTGAATTCTTCATTTATTTCATCTTGAGAATATTCGAGATACGTAACATAATAACGAACACTTGCAATGATGGTCAGCACGTTTCGACCAGATAGCCTATTTCCACGTGACTCAAACATGCTGTGCACCCAACACAAAGCCGACCACTGCATCTTGTGGAGCAACGAAATGTACGGACAAGGACAAAACCTCCATTGACAAGAAAGTGTCTTGATTCAAGGTCAGTGACCGAGCTAGGTGACACTATAGAAGGTCATCTAAACCAAAGGGGTTAATGTGCATACCAGAGTTGGAACTGGGCCTACTTTTGAGGTCCATCAGTTTCGCTTTCATCAATTTGGTGTGGATGTAGTCGCAGATAAATTAGTGTTGCGAATTTGCTCATAAAGATAAGAATTTTTCAGAAGTTGTTTACAAAGTTGTAAGTCAGTCATACAGGGTGTCCGCGCTCCTGGAAAATCCTGGAATTTCGAAAACAGTTTTCCAGTGTTCTGGAAACTCCTGGAATTGATTGATTATGGTAGATAATTACGTGCATCTCTACTTCATCAATAGAAGTTTTTAAGAACACTTTTCTATTCAAGCAAAGTAAATGTGATGAATTCATTTACATTCTTAATTTTATAGTGACAGAACTTTCCAGCTATGCATCTTGAAGACGTCAAAGTTATTGGCTTCAGGAAATTTTATTAACGCTCTTATTATTGCAGTCTTTAGTCTGTAAGAGAAACAAGTCGTGTATTGGAGAACATTTTGAATAGCGGAAGATATGGATTTGAAATAATGAAATATGTCGAGCGGCTTTTTTGTTGAATAATTAGTCTTGATTTTACGATTCATGTACTCAGGCCCCACAGACCTCCTATTTTTCTTATTATTACTATTTCTAGTAATTTGTCCTGTCCTATTTTCGGAGCTTCTCTAATTTACCACACTTTATTGGTGGCGAGCGAGAGATAAATATTAGAACTACAGTGTCGCTTTCTTTTTCACGAGCCAGATCTATCTGGGCAGAGAGAGACTTGTCTTGATCATTCGATGGTCGACGTTTTCTTTTCCCCGCTCCTACGTTTTAGGTATGAACTCCTTCAGTTGCTCTGTATGGGCAGAATCAAAGACTTACTTTGAAAACACGTACGAAAAAAGGCGTACACTTTCTTCTACCTACATGCTGAGTACTACTCTGCCTACACACCACAACTACCGATCTGAATTATGGCTTTCTCACAGTCCTTCATGAAAATGTGTTTCACACTCTCTGACGCAAATAGACATCGATGCCTCTAGAAATCAAATTAGTTTCAATTAAAATTAGCAATATCTGAATTTTCCTCAGTTTCAAGTTTTTTAGTCAATGGCGTTTATGGAACAGATCAGAATTCATCAGTTGGAGTTTGTGCAAACTCAGTTTAATCGAAGAGATGCTTGTCTTCCCAACCATTGCTTCTTGGGCATTCATTCGATCTTCGATTAAAGAATTCCAAATTCGATGGCCATTTATCGAATCCCAGAGATCTTAAAGAAATTCATGGCGTCACTTCTTTAAAAAATATTTAAATCTTAGTTTTTGATTTTGATTTCAATTCACATAGAGAAAGGAACAAAGCTTCAAGAAAAAAGCAAACAAAAAGTTAAAAAGACATCTTCATTGTCCTATTTTTGCACTTATTGACCATTGCAAGTTAACCCTCCTATTTGTGCATGCTTACTTGCTGTGAGGCCTGTGCACTTAGTAGTACCGACGAGTTTTCATGGATAGACTGATTGATCAAAGGTGCGTTTGAGCCACACTTGTACATCGTACTCCGAGTGCCTGAAATATATAAACCGTCACAAATCATAAATTACTTATCAGGACCAGAGTTCATGAATTTTAAGAACTGATCAGATTCATTCGGGATTCGTTTTAAGGCTGGGGTGGAAACGTGCGTTAATGCTACTGTATAATCAGTTGCTGTATCCCTCGCATATGTAATGCAAAGAACCAGCATTTGTTACATCACAAATTATGTAAAATCCGTTTGCAAATCCAATTATGTAAACCTCCTGGAAATTTCATCAGAGGGCTCGTGGAAACTCCTGAAAACCGCGGAAACCCTGTTTATATAAGAAACGCCAACGAAAAACGAATTTTTCTGCCAGCTCCTATATTCCGTATTTTCTCTATTAATGCAATCTTATATACATTCAGCTCCCTCACTCTCTATCACAACGTAAACGAAATCTGTTGAGACGTCTCCCTCTAGTATTAGGACATCTTCTGCTATGACCTGCTATACAATGATTGAATGGTAGGAAAGTCCACAACGTGTCTTTCGTGTCAAGAAGTTTTTACGTGAAACCAATTCCTTTCCTAATTCATCTATAAAGATATCACATACATATCTCAAACGTAGCCAGACGGCAACTACATTAGATAGCTAGGCTACTAACCTCATATCTCTCTGTTTAGCTTTTTTGAGACAGACATTGGCTTACCACGGGATGATGAACAAAAGAAGGGCTTAAAGACAATGCTAGTCAGTACTCCGGAGCAATTGAAAACCTTGAAAAATATATCGAAGAAACAGAAAATCCTCTGTCCTCGAACATCTGTTTAGAATTTTGAATAATAATGCATTTGAACTTTCAAACAACCACTTAATGAATGTCACTCACCCTGTAACTTGCGTAATAGGTTGTAGAAGAAATAGCACAGATACCACACAGAAAAGAATGCTCGTTCAATATATTGATATAACAGTGGAATACAATATTTCATTCGATTTCGGACAGTCGAAATCTACTCTAAAATTCCAATAGAGGACAGCCTAATTTTTTCTCTGATTGCATTAATCGGTTAATCACCCTATAATGTCATAATTCATGCTTTTCATGGTATCCCACTAATTAATGAAGGATTCCCGAATTTCACTAGAAAAATAAGTATTTCCCATAAGCTTTCACCAATTACCCTAGGGAAATTAATATCAATCTTGTACATGTCAACCTGTGAAAAATCTATGTAGTCACTATTCATGTCATTCCGTGGCTTTGGAAGATTTATGATAGAAATCCTTCCATCTTTACCATAGAAGTCTCGAATCAAAAACCCTCCACTTCTATAGTGAAGTTGTCGAGATTATCTGCCACGACCCCTCAAAAACCGTGAAATAACAGGCACGCAACCGACACTCTTTTACTGATGAAATCTGGAGGTTGCCAGGTATCAAACTGTCATCCATTGAGACACCATTGCAGTACAAGGAGGCACAGTGATATATAATTAGAAAAGAAAATTTAGTCGATATAAGAAATAGCCTAGAAATGTGATGAAATCGCCCGGGAATTTGAAACTTGAATCTTGGTCGCCACCCTGTTAGATTATTCACAAGATTTTCACGGAAATGAGAATTAATTTGTGGGTATGTAAACATCTAAGGTTATTTCGTATGCAGATGATGTAACCCTTATTCATTTGTCCGATGTTAGAAAAGCAGTGCAGATTTTCAAAAAGATGTTGACGCTTTTTGTAATTGGATAACTCAAAAGAATATGACCATCAATGTAAATGAGACCAAATGTGTGACCATTTCTAGGCGAGTTGACCCTAGCAGATGTACCAACATTGTAATAAATGGTGAAGTGATTGAAGATGTTACCAATATGAAAATCCTTGGCATATTCTTTAGCGCTGATTTGACATGGTATTATCAGGTCTCTTTTTTGCACAAAAAATGTTGCAGGATCATGTCCCAAGTAAAGCGCTTGAAAGTTAATGATTGTGTGGCAGACATGTATGGGTCTGGTATATTCGCGTTTATCTTTCTGTTGGCCCATCATCTGCGACTTGAAAAAGAAGCACTTTTGTAAATTTGAACGCTTGGATGGTGTTGTTAGACGATGGAGTTGTGCCTATGATGTACCATCTCTTAAACAAATGTTGGGCAATATTTGCATTAAACTGATTCACAAAGTGTCTGCTTATTGAGACAGTCATCTTTATCTTCCGTCAACATGTCACCAGTGTGGGACATCTGTGGCTCTACGAAAACCTTCTTATACGAGCTGACTTGTATACACGTGACCATCGCAATCTTCGCCATGTACCACTCTGTGCTATGAGGTGGAAGTATCAGTCCGCTTCCTAAATCATTGCACAGTCCAAAAGAATCCTACATCTCTTGTATATTGTCATCAACTTTAATCGCCAGTTGATAACTAATTACTAAATATATTCAGTTGCTCAGCCGAGACACTTGGTATAGGAAACTGGGTACTTCTGTTCTCCCCTATTCAACCCTCGAGTGTTGCATCGTCAGCGATCTTCTCTTACTCCTAAGTGCAGTCTCACTACCGTCGCAAAAGCGTTGTGTGCAAAATTCCCAGCATTTGCTTGTCCGTTCACTGTAGCTGCATTGTAGACAACAAACCCACGAAGTTCATGATCACAGCACAGCTGCTGTATCTTGTATTCTAACTGGGTATTCAAGGGACCAATCTCTCATCACAGGGGTCAAGTAAGACTTCGCAGTATTGTTGTGCTATCACTCAGTGACAGATCAAGTCTATTCCAAATCCAATGTGACTTAAGTTTGACGAAATTCGATGAATTTGGAAACATTGGAAAACATGGGGGAAGAATAGAAGTACCAGAAACTGTGGTTTGTCTAATTAAATGAAATACTGTAATTAGTGATTGTTTTGTTGCTTCCACAGTGGTATTTCAGACATCATGTCGGTCCTCGCGTCCCTCACTGTCTTGTCATCATTGATGAGCTGCTCTTGTGTCTTGTCGATCCAATCATCGAACGCAAGAGTCAGCATTCCTACAGCGTGAAGAAATGCTATTATTTATTGTCAACAAGAGGAGGTGCAGAGACGAGACAAGCCCTCGTCTATCTGATCCGTGATTCGAAATCTGACCTCAAGTGAAGGAGATGATGACTCACCCATTGACCCAGTATGGGAATAAAACAAATTTGAAGTTTGCCAATGAAGGGATGGGCCGATTTTGATGACACTTACATATTCTTGGAGCTGATGACACCAGCATTCTTCTGAACCCAAACTGAAAATGCTAGCGTCAATACATCAAAAGTTACTAAGTTGTGTGCAGTTGACCGTTAAAAACATCGTGATCGCGAAAGTAGCTTAGAATTTGACAAAAGTGTAAATTGAGTGTAATTGTACCAAATGTTGTGGAAATTCGAAAATATTGTATCATCTAGTAGTTCAACACGAGCCTGATTCAATGGTGATAATCATACTTTTATGTACTGCGAAGTTTCTTCTGTAGGAATCGGTGAATGAATTGACCAGAAATTCATATCTATAAGTCTGCTGACCACAACTGACCAGACACAAACTAAACGCTCTGCTAATTCAAAGTACTAAAAGATACATTTTACATGATATAAAATTTATTGAGATTAAGCCTCTTCATGATTGAAAAATCATGTCAGACTTTTTCAACAAATAGTCATGGTGAAAAATTCACTTTCTCTCCTTTACATTTATTGACCGATGGTAACTTAAAATAAGTACAAGTAGTAAAATGCCAACGCTTCGTGCCACTGACCTTCTTTTCCTTTTCATCTAGTTGATGACTTTCTATTCGCTGTACGGGTTCCGTCCACAGATACGGGTGACCACGAGTTCGTTCTTGATGCCTCGTTGAATTTGGTTAGTAATGAAACAGAGTTGACGCTATCGTCAGAGGTCCAGACATGTTTGTCTAAAGGACCCAACTACAGAGCTCCACCGAACTTATTAAATAAAGAGTTTTTCACAAACGTTGAAAAGCAGCTGGATAGACTAAAATATAATCTTCGATGGAATGATAAGATAAAAACTAGTATTATTGAGACTGAAGTACCAGTAACCATTCCTTTCTCTAGGAATAGTGTTTCCCTTCCACCTAAAATGAGTAACGAAAAAGAAAATCGTTTACAGTTCTTTAAGGATAAGGCCTTAGAGATAATAAAAAAGAATCAAAACAACTTAAAAACAGTAAACAATTCAAACAAGATACCACTATGATTCATAAAACTAAAACTTTTCTGAAGGATAATGCTGCCGAAGCATGTTCGTCGGACAAAACAAATAGCTTTGTGGTTGCTGACTCGACCTCTTTACGGCAACGTACTGAAAATATCCTGATGGATACTAATAATTATTGTAAGTTAAACTTAAACAATATAACAAAGATTGAAAATCAAGCCAATACTATTATTCGCAATAGTTGTAGCCACATCTTTCAAAAATCGAGTTTTGAGAAACTGTTAGCCACCGGTAGCCACCCAGCTAACTTCCACATAAAAATAAAAGACCATAAAGATAAAAACGAAGAAAACTATTATCCCTTAAGACCTATTGCCTCGAGCACTGACACCCCCACAAGTAAAATTGATTGGCTAATTACAAAAATACTAAGCCTGTTGGTGCAATTTGTCCACACTAACATAAAAAACTCTACCACGTTAATTGATAAGCTAAAAACATGAAAAATCAATAACCAAATTACGAGTACTCCTGCGTTCATCTCTTTAGATGTCATTAATCTGTACCCGAGCATTCAGATAGAACATGGTATAGAAGTAGTATCAGATTTCCTAAAACTCTATCAGAATAAAATCGACACTTTCTCCCTGAACTTTGATAACGTGCATAACTGCTTAAAGTTTGTATGCTACAATTATTACATACAGTATAACGATATTATTTATCATCAAATTAAAGGCTGTCCGATGGAGGCTCGATTCTCCCCTCCTTTTGCTATAATTTATATGTACCACATCGAACAAAAGGCCCTCGAGATCTTGAAATCGAAATTTAAAATAATCCCTCAACTTTATGCTCGGTACATTGATGGGATCATCATTGGCCCGTTTCACAAAAATGATAGTTATAGCATCAATACCATAACTGAAGTTTTTAACTCTATCTCGGAAGACATAAAATTCACCACAGAAGTTCCCAAGGAAGAATATCTAAACTTTTTAGATATTAGTATTCGAGTAAATAGCAATGCGATAGAATATAAATGGTACACCAAAGAAATGCACTCTGGTATCTCTCTTAACAAACACAGCTGGGTCCCACATCATGTAAAATCGAACTACATCAAGAATAGCCAAACTAATGTAGCTAGTAGATGTTCGGACCAAAATAAAAAGCATGAAGCTATGACGCGCCTTAACAACCGATTTAGACAAAATGGCTTTTCGAATCGTGACATAAATAAAAACCAAATATAAAAATAATAAAAAAATTAGCGAAACATTTGTTCCATGCACTATAAACTTTGTTAGTGATAGCTGTAACAGAAAATTAAATAAACTCGCTAAACAATGTGATCTCCCTATCAAAATCATCAGCAAACCTGGTCCCACTTTAGAGACAGTTATTAATAAAAGAAATCGCAATAATAAGAAACACAATTCTTGTCATCTCTGCTCTATTTTACCACAAAACTATTCTTGTGGTGACCGGTTTTTAGTTTATAAGCTGAAATGTAATTTATGTGATGATTTTTATATAGGTCAAACTAACCGCCCATTTACCAAACGCTATAATGAGCATAGACGAGATTTAATCAATAAGAACAAAAGAAATGCCCTTTACGAACACGGTATGAAAGTGCACCAGTTCAGTGACATTTCCATCTCTCACTTCGACATCGATATTATGGACAAAAGTCATAGCGCAGTGGAATGCAGATTGACCGAAGCTCGATTGATTAAATCTCTTGCACCAGCCATTAACCGCAAATACGAGCTCCCAAATTTCTAACTGCGCAGTACTTGAACTCTGTTTCTTTGCTTCCATATTTAATGTGGGTCATCAAATACTGGTGTACAGAAGTCGGCCCATCGAAGTGTCAGTGGCACGAAGCGTTGACATTTTACTACTTGTACTTATTTTAACTTACCATTGGTAAATAAATGTAAAGGAGAGAAAGTGAATTTTCCACCATGACTATTAGTAACAGCCTCCTGTTCCTGACCATCAATTGACTTTTTCAACAACATCATTTCGGCAAAATTCATTTGTATTGTATCTCCGTGCATTCAACGAAACTTAAAAACCACCTGTTCCATGGTCGCCCTCACTTTGTCGGTCTTCTCCATCCGCTGGACGTGTCCGTACCATCTCATTCGGATCTCTATCACTCTTTCCACAATAGGAGTCACTCCAAGCTCCTTTCTTATCACTTTGCTTCTCACACAGTCCTGTAGAGTTACTCCTTTGATTCTTCTTAGCATTCCCATTTCTCTCCTTTCCAGAAGTTGTTCCTCTTTGAAAGTCATCGTCCAGCATTCTGAGCCATATAGGAGTATGTCGGTTGTCAAAATTGAATCAGGACTTCAACACGAAAATTACATTCTATATTGGGTCAACCTTTTTGTGCAATTACTTTTGAAACGGTCTGTGGTCTGTGTTGATTGTTAGATGCTGTCGAGAATTTCATGCGATGAAGCGTTCATTGTCATATCCTCTCGTTGCTGCGTTTTTCATGTGAATAAGGCGAGTGGCAACACTGATGATTTGTTCCGTTTGAATACACAGTTCTGCAGAAAATCACTGTAGTAGTCTTTTAGTATCAGCGTTGATTCTGCAAGCACATTACGGATGCATGAGTCTGTTGACATTTTGGTGTTATATGATATCATGACGCTAAAATTTCTCTGGTTCAATGGATTAATGAATTTGCTTTTATTTTGACAGATACTCCAATGGGAGCTACAGGAACGGCGGGTCGGCGTCCTCCTGCTCCTCAACAAAGACCTACGGTTGAAGGTAAGTCAGAATTATCACTGAAATTCTAGTAAATAGCTTTGAGTTGTGAATAAGTGTTTCACGGACTTGAAAAGACTATTTCGATTTTCTTAATTCTGTCTTTAAAGCGGCGTTATTTTAAGCACTATTTTTCAATGTTTTATTTATTTTCATTTTTCCAATAAATGAGAACAAAAGCTTATTGGAAATTGACAAATATTTCGTCCGTTTTGAGTATTAAAACCTGCTATCGATCGAAAACAGTTGGTGTCTACTTGAATAAATTTTCAACATTTTGCTTTTGTTGTCAACTTTGCTTCCAGTGGCTTAGCAGTTTTTAGCACGCGGTCCACTATTTTCATAAAACTTCGATATATTGATTCATTATAATCATAAAAGTTAAACCAATTAATTAGCAAGTAGTTTTGAAACTTCTGCCGACAGTTTTGCTATTTTTGATTTAAAATAGTTGAACATTGTTTGTTTAATAGATAACATTGATATTTTATTTGAATGATAATGATGGTTTATATCAAACTAAGAGAACAATGTTCTATCGACAATATTTGTTATTGAATATCTGCGATATTTTCTTAGTTTGTGAAGCATTTTGTCTTCAAGAAATTTTAGAATTTAATTTAAATTTTGTAATTTCCTTAATTTTTTCTCAAATTTTAGAATTTCTTTTTAAAATCGTTTCAATCGTTCTTCTATTTTCGAATCCAATTTTCGTATCCAACAACGACTGGTCTCCAGCTACCAAGGCTTCAGTGTACAACAAAATTCTTGATCATTTAAACTGACTTATGGGAGGCTTACGCCCCACCTCCTCAGCTCAACAGTCAACTTATCCTCAAAGTGCTTAACTTCCTACCCACTTCTTCAACTTTTATCTCATCCTCCAAAGTTCATACCTACTCCCACGCAATGCAATCACGCTCAAGCCTTCCATGGGGTGGTGGAGTTTGTCCGAAAGCTTCACTGGAGATCAACCACTCTGAATTGTCACAACTTCAGTGTCTGTCGCTTTGGGAAAGTTCTGTCCACGAGATGGCCCCCGCGGGGCCTTGTCCCATCTCATATACACTCACTTTCACAGAGAATACTGTCTGCTGCGCGTGGATGTCTCTTCAATGACCACTCCTGCTTCTCCGATGACAATTTATCTGATAGTGAAAAACATTGCCTACAAGCTCTGAAGTCCAACCAAGATATTGTCATTCGCCAAGCGGACAAAGGCGGTAGATGGGTCTTTATGGATAGGACTGACTACATCACTGAGGGTCTGAGACAGCTATCTGATGAAGTATTTTACCACAGCATTGACGAACCACTCCAAGATAGTGCTCCTTTACTTACCAACGTACTCTCCAACCTTGTCTCAAGTAATTTCATCACGAGGAAAGAGCTCAAGTTCCTCTCAGTACCGCTCAATCCTAATGAGCGACAATTCAACTTACTCCCCAAGCTCCACAAGTCTTCATGGCCATCTCCGAATATTCCTCCAGGTAGACAGATCGTGTCCGATGTAAATACCGAAATGAGTAACGTCGCACGCTTCGTTGAGTTTTACCTCTTTCCACTGGCACGCCATCTACCGAGTTTTTTACTCGACACGCGCCATCTCATTGCCATACTCCGACGTCAAATTATTCCAGCTGACAGTATTCTTTGTTCTTTCGATGTGAAAGCCTTGTACACTAATATCCCAATCGGCGAAGGTGTACGGCGGGTTCAAGAGGCCTTCAATCGTACACCAGATTCCTCACGTCCTGATGAGCAGGTTCTCCAAATACTTCGACTATGTTTAGAACGCAATGATTTCCGCTTCTACGATGACTTCTTTCTCCAAGTCTCCGGCGTGGCTATGGGCAAGGCATTTGGTGGTTCCTTTGCTAACATCTACATGGGCCAATGGGAAAGCGAAGCACTCTCATCTTCAACTCTACTGCCTACGATCTGGGTCCGATACCAAGATGACATCTTTGCAGTGTGGCCCCACGGGTTAGAGTCATTGTGCAGTTTTCACCAACACCTCAATGCTCGAGACCCCAACATCCAGGTTGAGATGACTCACCACAGCGACCACATTAGCTTCCTGGATTTGACTATCTATCGCTCTCCCATTGATAATACCAAACTTTGCCACCGTGTTTTCTTCAAGGACACTGCCGCTCACAATCTTCTGCCACGGAAATCGCATCACGCTCCTCACGTATATAACGGCGTGGTCTATTCACAGCTACTTAGATGGGCTACATATTCGTCAACCGAGGAGGACTTTGCCAATACCTGCCATGAGGTATGTCCGATATGGAGATCCCAAGGTACCACCAGAACTGTAATACGACGAATGATAAGGCGAGTGATGAATATCACTGGTTTGTTCCGTAGTTAGCAACCAGGATTCAAACGTTGTAACGGACGACGTTGTGGAGTTTGTTCTCATGCCGCTACGAAATCTACTCTGACCGGGAGATCACCGAATGACCTTTTCCCCGTCACTTTTAATCTTACCTGCTCTTCCACGCATTGTATCTATCTGATTGAATGCAAAGACTGCCCAGCAAGGTATGTAGGCCAGACATCCAACCGTCTGCAGCAGAGAATCGGACAGCATCTACGGGACATTGCCAACGTCACTAATTCATCACCACTTGTTCCTCACTTCAGTTCGGTGCACTCGGTATCCAGTTTGACATTCACCGCCATTGACCGATCCTTCCCCGATCATCAAAGACTAGCCAAAGAAGCTCGTTGGATTAAACGCCTGGGTACTGCTCATCCTCCAGGGCTTAATCGCTCAAGCAGCCATCACACCTCGACACTCCACTTACCGACTTTTCCAGGTAGCTGCACCGCAAGTTTAAACTCTTTCATCCGTGAAGTCTGCCGTACAGTTTCCGATGTAAATGTTTGTTTTTCTTATTGGACTGACCGAAATTTGAGATCTTTGTTGTCTTAGTGATGATTATGATGATCGGTCAACTTTTTATTTATTTATTTATTCCAACTTTGATTCACATTTTTCGAATGTATTTAGTTTGATTTATCATCTACTTCTTTTTGCGGTAAGCACATTCATGCCGTATGTCGTGCGATAAACCAAATCGTTGCCCTCGTGACTTAATTGATTTGTATTTACATTTGCCTTCGACATTTATCATTTTTATGATTTGTTATCCTCTTATACTGTCGCTGTTATGTCTCATTTAATTCGTACATATTTGCATTTACTTTTACCTCTTTTTATGTAGCAGTGTACTCGTACATGTGCAACCGCCAGACTCTTCAATCTTTGGCATAATTTTTTGTCTGATGTTTATGTTCTTCTTTCTATTGTTCTTCATGCTCACATCTCTCTTTTGGTGCACTTTATTTATATGGCATTTTGCTATGTCATTGTATTTTAGTTTTACAAACTTTTACTGTTGAGTCACTGACTGTTTTATTATATTTCATAGTCATTTATCATTTCATTCTTTATTGTTGCATTCATGCTAATCGCTTGTGTCTCTTGCATATCTATGTCAAAAGCAATACTGCACCTTGTCATGTCATATGCGATGACTACGTCATAATCAAGAAACACACAAAGCATTGTGAAGATTTATGTGTCAGCCTGAGTCTCGTACGAATTGTCCATCTATCCGATTGTGTATTCAGTTTGTATAACACCACAGACGAAGCCTTACGTGGCGAAATATATCTGGTGCCATCAGCTCGACTCTTGCTTGACTTGGAAGATTTTGGTGACTAAGGCGGGGGCAGAGTGAGTGACATGCGTCGACCATTAGTTGGGCGACGCTTCTTGCTACCTACTTATTTTAACTTACCATTGGTCAATAAATGTAAAGGAGAGAAAGTGAATTTTTCACCATGACTATTAGTAACAGCCTCCTGTTCCTGACCATCAATTGGCTTTTTCAACAACATCATTTCGGCAAAATTCATTTGTATTGTATCTCCGTGCATTCAACGAAACCTAAAAACCACCTGTTCCATGGTCGCCCTCACTTTGTCGGTCTTCTCCATCCGCTGGACGTGTCCGTACCATCTCATTCGGATCTCTATCACTCTTTCCACAATAGGAGTCACTCCAAGCTCCTTTCTTATCACTTTGCTTCTCACTCAGTCCTGTAGAGTTACTCCTTTGATTCTTCTTAGCATTCCCATTTCTCTCCTTTCCAGAAGTTGTTCCTCTTTGAAAGTCATCGTCCAACATTCTGAGCCATATAGGAGTATGTCGGTTGTCAAAATTGAATCAAGACTTCAAAACGAAAATTACATTCTATATTGGGTTAACCTTTTTGTGCAATTACTTTTGAAACGGTCTGTAGTCTGTGTTGATTGTTAGATGCTGTCGAGAATTTCATGCGATGAAGCGTTCATTGTCATATCCACTCGCCTGCTGCGTTTTTCATGTGAATAAGGCGAGTGGCAACACTGATGATTTGTTCCGTTTGAATACACAGTTCTGCAGAAAATCACTAGTAGTCTTTTAGTATCAGCGTTGATTCTGCAAGCACATTACGGATGCATGAGTCTGTCGACATTTTGGTGTTATATGATATCATGACGCTAAATTTCTCTGGTTCAATGGATTAATGAATTTGTTTTTATTTTGACAGATGCTCCAATGGGAGCTACAGGAACGGCGGGTCGGCGTCCTCCTGCTCCTCAACAAAGACCTACGGTTAAAGGTAAGTCAGAATTATCAATGAAATTCTAGTAAATACGGACGTAGCTTTGAGTTGTGAATAAGTGTTTCACGGACTTGAAATGTTTATTTCGATTTTCTTAATTCTGTCTTTAAAGCGGCGTTATTTTTAGCACTATTTTTCAATGTTTTATTTATTTTCATTTTTCCAATAAATGAGAACAAAAGCTTATTGGAAATTGACAAATATTTCGTCCGTTTTGAGTATTAAAACCTGCTATCGATCGAAAACAGTTGGTGTCTACTTGAATAAATTTTCAACATTTTGCTTTTGTTGTCAATTTTGCTTCCAGAGGCTTAGCGGTTTTTAGCACGCGGTCCACTATTTTCATAAAACTTCGATATATTGATTCATTATAATCATAAAAGTTAAACCAATTAATTAGGAGGTAGTTTCGAAACTTCTGCCGACAGTTTTGCTATTTTTGATTTAAAATAGTTGAACATTGTTTGTTTAATAGATAACATTGTTATTTTATTTGAATGATAATGATGGTTTATATCAAACTAAGAGAACATTGTTCTATCGACAATATTTGTTATTGAATATCTGCAATATTTTCTTAGTTTATGAAGCATTTTGTCTTCAAGAAATTTTAGAATTTAATTTAAATTTTGCAATTTCCTTAATTTTTTCTCAAATTTTAGAATTTCTTTTTAAAATCGTTTCAATCGTCCTTCTATTTTATCTTTAATTTTCAAGGATTATTATTTTCCGCTGATTCTTTGTTATTAGAATTTTATTTTGATGAATTTATATTTTGTTTCTGCAATAAAATGATTGAAAATTATTCAACAACTTTGGAAATTAGTTTTACGTCGACTTCTCTTGTTTATTCTTTGATTTTCGGAATTTTCATGAATATTCAACAACAGTCGACGTTTTGAATTTGTTTAATTTAATTTTGGAATTTGAATAAAGAAGAAAACATTTTCATGAAATAGAAAAACTTTTATTTTTCATTTGAGAAGAAGAAAGTTGTTGAAATAAAAGAACAAATGAAATAGAAAATACTTCTGCAGGACAATCAGCAGTTCTGTTAATTTTCCAATTATAAAATGTGAAAAATGATTCAATTAACAGAAGAGAAGAACTTCCAAAACATTTTCTCTTCTTTGCAGCGAAGTTCCGTCTGTGGAGGAAGAACCGTTGGCATCTCTGCACCTTCCAACTCCCAACTCCGACAACAGTTGGAGATCTTCGAAATGTTGTCGGAAGGGAAATTGGAAGAAGTCCGCAGAGGACGCGAATATCGCAGGAGATCGCCGTTTCAGGAGATGGAAGACGTTTGTTCAGGACGGGATGGTTCGGAGGAGGATTCACAGATGTCGATGGAAATGAATTCAAAGTCAATGAAGTGAAGGAGGAGACACGAAAACTCCTGGATGACGATGATGAAGTCTTTGTTATTGTTCCCGGAAAGACTCTTCGCCTCTTCATCGATGAAATTTGAAACTTTTTTATTTTCTAATAAATTTTCCTGCAAATTTTTCTTTTTTAATTGAAATGAAATAAATTTTGATTTCTGTTCATTTTCATTTTGCAAATAAATGGCCGTCGATTTGACAAGTTTCCAATTCATTTTCTCATTTAAATAACTTTCTCATTTGTTGATACAATTTCCTCCTCTTTTATCCAAATGACAACTTCGTAAACAAATTATTCACAAAACACATTGCAGGCAGAAGGAATGATATCGAATGAAGTTGTCTGAGAAATAGAAGAATTTGAAATTCAAAGTGAAATACAAATGTCAGCATTAGCAGTGGAATAGAAATATGGCAGAAATAGAGATATCGACACTGCAGGATCATAGACTCCTAAACATAATTATACATAGAAATTGACAATCCCATAGAAAGTCTTAGAATAGAAATTGCATGTGTATTTTTATCGTCGTGTAATGTCGATTTTCTCAACCTTCGTCCTATATGCCGGTCCGGCAGTCGACTCTTTGCCGGATGGGGAGAAGACCTTCCGCAAATCTACCTTAATCATACGAACTGTTTTGTCGAGGTCAAATTTGTTGATGACTAAATTACCCGCATACAACTTTTTCCGATCACGCAGAATTTAACACAGTTTGAATCAATAGTTTTCTGATGCTGACGTCAACAAAGCGCAATCAACAGTGAGCTTCACATAGACTGCATTGAAACTGGCGATTAAATGAAATCAAGAACTTTGCAGAAAATTTCCGTCATGAACACTAGAATACATTTGATAGGTATGGAACAGATTTGGTAGTGAACATATTTCTGATTGCTAGCAATTCAAATGCAATGTGTCTATACTCAGATCAATTGTAAGACTTTAAGATCGGGTGATATAGACATGTAGATTAACCCTTAGGCTACCAAGGTTGGTTCTGAGAGCCACCCTGTGCTGTTTTCGTGAGTATTACTCAGTTTGTTTCAATCAGTGACAAATCCTTTCATGACAATTTTCTTAGATATATTAGCAAACGATTTGTGATGATCTAGCGACCGTTGTTCATTAATTGTTCATTGACCGTTGAATCAGCGCAGTTCTTTTGGGTTTCTACCCATTTACAGAGGCGTACGACGTGGCTTGCAAAGATTGACATTTATAAGACAGACAACAGAAAGAGGTATAGAGAATGCGATGACGCGTCGATGTCGAGGCGTCAGAACTGGAGTGCGAAAAGCAGGTCAGCAAAAGTGCACGCGCTAAGGTGCACGCCAGAAGCAGAACGAACGCTCGTCTGACCGGCCGATCTGAGCGATCATGCTCCATGATGCTAGGTCAAAGCCAATCGATGGCGCAACCCTACACATTGTCAGTTACTGTCATTCTCAATCATGCGACCGCAACGAGAGGCTGCTCGACTGGCTCAAGCTGCACTATTCGGAGCAACAGAATCGGACTCAGAAGTAGATGCTGATTCATACCAGGAAGATAACGTGGAGCACATTGTAGATGTTCACGATGATTCGGCATCGAGTGAGGATAATACGAGTGATGAAGATGCCCCAGTGCCACGACGACGCGTTGGCGGAGGAAGAGGGCGAGGATTACTTGTTTCGTCTCAACAACCGGCTGTGCGCGGTCGTGGACGAGGTTTTGTACCTCGACAGGCACAAGCAAATCCCTACAACGATAAGAATGGTTACTTCCCAGTGTAAAAAATCTAGCGTAACGCCAAAGATCAGACGCGAGCGCTGCGCCAACACCGATGTCCCGTTTCTTTGCTGGCGCTACGCCAGCGTCTGATGCCTTCTTTACGCCGCCATCGCGCGACCACTACGCCTTGATGACGCCACCATTCCGCGATCGATCTGCCATGATAGCGCCTCCATCCCGCGATCACTGCGCCATCCCAGTGTAAAATGATTTGGCGTAACGCTGGCGTGGCGCCAGCGTAACTTGGCTGATTGGCGTGGGGATCGCGCTGCTCGCGCTACGATGGCGCACAGATGCCAAATAAACGCGATACCTAAAAATTTGACGACTTGATAGCATTTTCACACCGGTTTTATCTATGAAACAGAAACTCCTTCGAAATATAATAATATTAGATTGATCATTTTCTTGTTGATCATCCATAATGCCTTCGAAGATGAATACCAGCGTTTTGATGGCGTTCAGTCGCGGCGCCTACGCCGCGTTTTCACGCTTCTGATGCGCCAGCGTTTTTATTGAATATGAACTACAGCGCATGCAGCCTATGATGAAAACCAAACTAAAACTATTGAGAATGCGACACCTCAATTTCGTACTGAATTGCATTTCAATTATAAATGACATAGATGTTTAAATTTGCTTGTTCGCATAGTTATCAGTGTAAACATCTTGTGCAAATTATCTATTGCAAATAATTTCAAGTTCACTTCAACCTGCATGCATAAATGCAGTTTATACGTGGAAGCAAGCAAATTTACTCTATGGAATCAAGCGTGAAAGGTGAACATGTGGCAGAAGCACTCTGCGTCTGACAAACAAATTTTTCAGACATCTAAAATCTCTTGTGACATTTAATTTCTTTCAGTTTTACTCTATGATCGAGATCCAGCATCAATTAAATTGGAACTGACGAGTGAGCAACAAAAGTTATCAAATGTAAAGATAATTAACGGTCGAGTTGTTAAAAATTGACCTCGTCAATTTTGTTTAAACTAGTCACTTGCATTAACCTGATTTTCATTTCAAGTGTGCATTCTTATACTTTCATTTCTGCCATCACGACTCGTGCCGGGTCAATTGACTTTTCCATGTCTCGTCGCGAGCGAAATAGGAAAGGCCGCAAAGAGTTTTTCTCAGATTTGATTTCTCTCAATGGAGAATATCTTCGTAAGCAGCCAATTGCAATTAATTAGCTTCCAATAAGTCATGTGAACCGGCAAATGATCATATGAAAGATACGTACATATGTTGCTGATAGTTTAATAATAAACATGAAGAATAATATACGTAGGATTTGTGGGTACTTCCCTCTGATTCATAGGAGGCATGCATTTTTTCGAAATTTCGTAAATTGATGTCCTGCTTGCAATGATAATTGAAAGCCGTTGCCCAACTTAGCTGACATAGCTAATTGCTATAGCATACAGGCGCATCTCACAATCCTAAGTTGATAGAATATAATAGACATGCAGAGACAGCTGTGTTGAGTCTCAACCAGAATTGTGAGAGGGGAGTACAGAATACAATAGTTGCGGGCGAAGTGACACAATCTTCTGGATGGAGGGTAGTATCACGTCACACAACAGTGTTATGGACAAGCGAATCAATCAATTAGTGCGGAGATGATGCGATAAGCTGGTAGGAAATGAAATGTATAGGACAGTTGTTGGGCATTAACGGAGAAATGTAGATCTATAGATCCATTAATAAATGGTGAACGCTTACTAGCCAAGCACAGTGATATAAGTTTGACGATAACTGGAACAGCGTAGTAGTGTTTTAAAACGTACTGTGAAGTGAAGGATTGTTTTCCGATTACACTTCAGATAACGCGACATTTGTGACGAGCAGCGTGGCCCCAAGTGCACACCGAAATCTTACGGGATGGGTTATTTCGACGCATATGTGCGTGTAAACAGCCATTTTTATGTTTTGAAGTGCATTAATGTATGTGTTAGTGTTGTCTATCAGATGTGATCTAGTAGATGTACGTGTGAGAATAACTCGAAGTATGTTTATATAGGCTATATTTCGTGATTCCTTCCATAAATCTAATTATCCTAGCCACCAATATGATAAATTGATTCAACGTGGTCCTCATTGCATCAACATTTTCAAAGATTTCATTTTCAGTTGTCAGGGTGTTCACTGCACGCAAAATTCGCATATGCACGTGAAATTTGACAATCCTGATTGAAGAATCCAACATGAATTATGAAAAATTAGGAAAATGTTGGCCTACTGGTATCTACCTGAATTGCACGTGATTTACTGGAAACGAAACATTCCATAATCTGGTAGACAAGTACACCTCTTGACTTGCATTGTGTGAACGTAAAACTAAGGTCTGCTGTTAGCATCCAATTTCCACATTTCTTTGAATAAAACGGCGGCCACTTTTGAAAAGTGGGATGTTTTGGGACGTTTTGGGATGCGACTATTGTTCGGAGGCGTCTACTGAAGTCCATCCAAAACTCAATTTCTCAAGTTTCACTCATAATGCAAGAAATCAGGGTTGTACCGATTATCGATTTTGCTAATCAGCCGATTATTTTAATTACCATCTGAAATCGACGCTTTAAATATATCGAAAGTACCGATGTTTTACTTGTGTTCATGAAATGGCTCAGGATTTCCAAGAATTTGGAGCTGAATTAATAGCAATGGTCAGTGCTTAGGCCCATGCCACAGTAGCCTATTAACCATATTCTATAAGCCCAACCCGATCAGTCATACCTTACCTTTGGTATATTTTGTAATTGTAGTTTCACGCAGTTTACAGTAGGGTTGGCAATGTGGCAATTCAGCGTGTAATGTTTAGTGCTGTTGCATTTTTCAGGTTCAAGATTAAACAATAACGAAAATAATGGTTCTGGTGATCAAGTATCTTCTCGACGATCGCGCAGTGATCTTAGTGAATCGTCAGGGAATGATCAAGACATTGAGTGTAGGCCTACTTCTACACGTAGAGGACCTGACTGTTTTGATGACTGCTCAGACATCGAGTACTCAAATGGAGAGATTGTCTATTTTGATGATAACTCTGAATTCGACTATTGCTCAACTGAAGGATCAATCTGTTTTGATCACAGCTCAGACTTTGAATACCACTCCACTGAAGGGGAAGATGGGTCTGCTGGAAGTGATCTTGAGAAAAAAGCGCATTCCTTGGCCCAAGAGCTGATGATTTTCATGTTGATATTCAACTTGCCGATCCGAGCTCAGGAGTATCTTCTACGGATGGTATCCCGACATGGCATCGATGTTCCACCATCGGTTTATCACCTCTAAAAAAGGACGTTGTGAAACCTGATATATTGAAATCCGTCGTAACTCGAGGACAGCTTGCTTACCTTTCGATCAAGGAAAACCTTAAATTCGCTTCAGATAATGTCTTTCATTGTCTATCTCCACAAAATGGTAGAGAAATTTATTTGCGACAAAGTGAATATTGATGGTTTGCCTTTATTCAAGAGCTCCCAGATGAATTTATGGCCGATTACCATTCAGATAAATTTTTTATAAATAATAAAAATATATAAATATTTTTTGAGCTAGGTAAACCAGTGTTGTCTGGAATAAAGGAATAAAGGAACTATGTGAAGAAATCAGAGAATTAAAGCGTAATGTATTCATCTACAAAAACTTTCGTTTCCTCTTCCAAGAAGTTAAGTTTGTATGTGATGCCCCGGCACGAGCATTTGTTCAGTGCATCAAAGGTCACGGTGGGTATAACGGTTGTGGGTACATATATAGACGGTCGTGTAGTTTTTCTCGGTACTGAATTTCGCCACAGGACTGATGATGACATTCTTCTTTTTCAGAAAATAACCAAATTTCGATTTCTCCGTTGTCGAGCATATGTGATGTGAAGTTATTTTCTGAATTTCCAATTGATTATATGCATGCTGTTTGTTTGGGAGTTACAAGAAAACTTTTTACGTACTATTTTACTTGTGTTAGAGGTGGGCGCTTATCATGTAGGTTATCAGCATCGCAAATCAATCAATTGTCTGATTTAATTTGGTCTTATAGGACATGCGTGCCAGTGATTTTCAACGAAAACCCAGGAAGCTCATTGACTTGGTTCATTTTAAAGCAACGGAATATCGTTTATTCGTTTTATACCTCGGCCCGTTTCTGTTTCGAAAATTTTTCAAGACAGTGTATTATCATCACTTCTGCTTGTTGCATTTCGCTGTGTATGTATTTTCTTCAAAACGTTCAGACATTCAAAATGTCTGCGTGTTCATGCTCATAGAGCCATTGAAATTTTTGTTCAACAGATGGAAACATTGTTTTCTAAAAAATCAGTGGTGTACAATGTGCACATCCTACTACACATGCATGAATTTGTGAAAATGTATGGAGTCTTGGACTCCTTTTCCTCATTTCCCTTCGAAAATTATCTGTCTAAACTAAAGAAACGTGTTAGAGTTAATAATATCGTATTTGAACGGTCTGTGAATCAGCTTTTAATGATTCGATCGATGTATGCCAACATGAGCATTAAACCATTAGTTATTTCGACCAAAGAACCCGACAATTGTGTCATGCTGGAAAATTATGATTTTATAATTCTCGATTCTGTTGATCAGTGCAAAGCTTCCATTGATGAAAATTTTGTTTCTGGCAAAGTATTAGAATTTGTGAGACCTTGTATGACTACCCCTACTCATCTCGTGTTTTGGACATAGGATACTATAAATTAACAAAGAAATATATTAAATTTCAAAAAGTCCATCTGAAGGCTATTTGCCTACCTACTGACATTTTCTTAGTAATACCATATGTATAAATATCTGAATTTTCACTTATTGGTCTATTTTCCAATATATATTCGTCATGTGGAATATCTGTTTTGTTTTGCATGTATCAAATAATTAGTACACTTCTACTAATTGTAAGTTATTGTGATTATCGTCCTACAAACTGGAACATCAAAAATGGGGATTTTTGATTTTTAAAAATTGAGATAATTATAGCATAATAGTAGAACAGGGTTGCCACTTGGTCTGCATATACTGTGAATGATAGTGGTTTTTGTCTTGTTTAATTAATCAGAATTTATTTTTAGTTATTAGGAAATGTAGAATATATATGAAATAGGTCAGTTAATGGTATTTTTGGAAGTTGTGCTTCTCTGACACAGAAGCTGCATCACGACAACAAAATGGGAGTATTTTTGTTTATAAGTCAATACTGCGTTATATTTAAGATGTTACTTTGTAGAACGATGCAACCTATTAAGCAGATATCAATCTATTGGGTACCGTATACTAGAGTTTTTTATTAGAATTGTCCGCAGATCGAGAAAATTAAGTATTAACCAGCCGAATTTATTTAAAGTTAAGTCAAGCCGCGACTAAGCAGGTTTAGCCGACTCAGTCAAGGAGGATGTTTCCATTCACACATTGGATGAAAATCTAATTGCTCCATGCGTATGAATCAAAATATTATAATCAAGATGATTGTTAACTACAGTGGGAAGTTGCTTTTTTGAGATAATGAAACTTGTATCCGTCTGCAAGATGTGTTCATGATCTATTCCTTGATTGTTATTCATAATTTTGTAATTTTCATCCTTCATTATTGCTTTATAATCTTAATTTTTAATTAGCTTGTAATTCTGATTCGTTTTTATGGTTTGAATAAAACATATCTCTCTCTCAATTTGAAACCGTAAAATATGTGTCACATTTCAGGTGATGACGGATTTCACATTACAGAAGTTTGGACTTCTCTTCCAAAAAAGGGAAAGAAATGTTTTCACTCAAGAGCTGAATAAAATATCGCAATGGACACCCAAAGCATTCAGCATTTTGAAGAGTGGTAGTGTCCTTAAAGTGGATTGTGATCTGGATGCTATTGGTGTAAAGGAAACTTATGTAGTCCTTCAAGTATCTGATGACGAAAGTCTATTGCTGGAAACCATGAACTTCTGTTCAAAGCTTATTCGCAAAGGACAATCAGTATACTCGATAAGATCACACTTTCGTGCCATTCGCGGACATGGTCGACAGCGACTGCTTCCTACAGACGTAAGTAAGGGAGCCTATAGGCATTTATTAATTACATACGAGAATCCTGTGTGTACGAGACCATGCGAGTGCTAAAATATTTCGGATTCATTCAAAGTATTGAAACATACGTTGACTTGAGTAATATTAAATCCTAACAATTAATATCGCATGAAGATGCATTTATACATTCTGACATTGAGTTATGCACAGTATATACATTTCAACTAATGCTTCTGACATGTCACAGCATCCATATTTCTGTTTACCCTGTTAACCAAATTTGTATGGTATTTTATTTGTGTTTCAACGTTAGCCCGTGAAAATTTCTATTGATCGTGACTGTCTGTCGCTTTGTAAAATGTAATGTACTTAATTGTTTAAAAGATATGCAATTGCTTTTCAGAATTTCTTCACCACGACTGAGGCAGAAGATTCAGAAGTCAGCAGGACTGATTTAACCATTTTCTCCCCTATTCCGCGCACACCACTAAAAAGAAGGCAATCAGAATCAAATCATGAAACATCCAAGCCATTGATACCACTACACGAACTTACCCCATCCGGTCGTGGACGATCGACTAACTTGCCATCCTCTACACAAAAAAGCGTTTCAAGCTTGAGGGAGAAGCTGGAGGAACAACTCGGTGGCGACGTGGAAACTAAAACCATAGATATAATTTTATTGATGTATCGAAAGGTGTGTAATTTAAGCACACAGGTTGCTGAACAGATTGTAGAAATTCGAGGATTATTGATTTCCCTGCGGATATCGCAAATTATCAGGTTCGAGATTTATAGAGCGGTATGTATGGTTTCTATCAGGGCTGCAGACTCAATTTTCTTTGTAGTCCTCGCATCAATGTTACATAACGTTGCTTTACATAAGACCATGTGGCTGCTCTAAGTAGAGTAGTCACAGTACTGTTCACGAACTCTTTTCAAGAAAACCTCCCGAGTTCGAGTCCACAACCCTGGTTTATGGTTAGGACCAACCGCCTAGTCTGCACAACAGAGTCGCAACCTTCGCGGTTTACAGTTCTTATATCTCATCAATCTTTGATATTTAGTATCTCACTAAAAAACGTTGCTTTACGGTTTTGAATTTATGCAAGGTTTAGACTTCCCAACTTGTATTCGCACTTAACCATAGCGTTCCGGGTTTCAGGTATTGGATTTGTCGCTCGTTGGTGGTGCAAACGTCAAGGATTGCGTAGATCGGGTGATGTCTGCTCTGTTGGCGAATGACTTACAGAGATCATTTAATCGAACGGGGACAAATGGAAAATATAAATTTAAAGATGTACTCGAATCTCTTGTGAAGCGTAAGTTTAATTTGTCATGTTCATTCTTTTGTTCTATTTTTCAACTATGCATGGACGCATCTAATGCTAATTATGCACATTTTCGCAGCATGATTCTTCTGAATGGCTTGTGACAGGTACGCTTTATGTAATAAGGGGAAGTTCAAGAAGCTTCCTAATCGCCTATGAGGACTTAGGTCCTACCGCATAATTATGAATTCCATATTGGATTCATTCTGAATTTCTTGAATAGCCCCTAAAGGTGAAGGAACTACTTTTTGAGATGTGGTGATGACTGTTTTTGTCAGTGTGACTTGTACGAGGACCTATTTGACAGATGTTCACATTATCTTCTGCAACGTTTTCCTATACTAACCTATTGGTCACGCTACGCTTTGCTTCATTTGATGCCTTTTAATTTTACTTGATTGTCTATTTGATGCATAACCTTGTCATCGCATTTCACTAATTTATCAAATCTGAACCATAAGAGGCTGATGATATTTTGTGAATATTTAATTCAGTTTGTAGCACCATCACCATGCCTTTGGAAAATACGAAATTCCGGTTTTTGGAATGAAATTGCTGTAAATCAATTATTTCAAATTTATGCATTATTTCATCAGTTTCGTGTTTTTTTGGGAGACCTATTGTAGATGGATCTGTAATTAAAAACAACGTCTTTCGTGCATAGACTTATGCAGACTGTATTAAGTCAAGCTGTTTTGACCAGCTAACTCAAAATTCAAAGCAAGATAACATAGAGCATGAGCCTACATGCTAGGAGGCAAAGATATCCTAGTCCCAGATATCCACACAAAATAGATATTTCACTACAGGATCCTTGGTGTGTACATTGAATGTGTGTAAGTGGAATGTTTTTTATCAAATGGAAAAAATGGAAACTATATTTGCATCCATGTCAACTTTTTAAACATCATTTCAGGCTCCGTTCGCTGCGTCCATAGCACAGCAACAGACGAGGAAATTGAAAAGAAAATTCAAAGTATGCTGAAAACAGCAAATGATAAGCACTCAAAGAACGGAAACGAGCTGGGATGACTGGCCGAGTGAGTACATGTACTTGTTATTGGTGTGGCAGAGATAACAAAGGGCATGGGCTTCAAAGAAATAATAACTCAATAAAAAGTACCAATGTAGTTTATCTTTAGTGATGAATTTTCAAGTACCTCAGTGTCGGCGCATTTTATTGCATGTTCACATTATAGACCTAATATGTATTTGCTTTTCAAATTTGATTAACTTTACTTGATATGATTCATGATGCATAATGCAATAATCCTCAATATTGAATCATAAAAATGCGTAAAATTGAACAATGTCTTAAATACCTTTGCTGCTGCCGTGGATTTTACCCGTTAGGATATTTTTGTGAAAATTAATAACCTTTAGACAGTCAACCTTAAAAACCAAGCCTTTATGGTAGTAGCCTTGGAAGATGACAGCAGGGATCGCAATTTTCCGTTTATTTACGAAATTGTCTAATGTAAATATTTCAAACTTATGCATTCAAACCCCGGTTTTCCCGATTTTCGGTTTTTTCCTGTGGCTAATTGCGATCCCTGTATGACTGTCTTATCTTGATGGGTCGTTGTTGCGTTTAGAAGAAACACAGAACCCAGACACCAGATTGATTTTTTAGATCGGATGCAGCAATGGATCTATAAATTCCCTCCTGGTGGTTTATCAGATAGTGTAAAGATTTTGTAAAGAACTGATTGAAATAATGGGTCTTCATTACTTTCCATGTGACTATATAGTCGAAGGAATCCGAGGAAAATCGATGCTCTTTCCAAATTGTCTTATGAAATTCTCTTGTCTTTTATAGAATAGTCATACGAAATTTTTCGGTCTACTGCACGTGACCATCAGATGAAACATTCCTGAAGATGGTCTCGTATTCTAGATCGAAAGATTTCGTGTGAAAATAATTAAGTTAACTTGGAAAGAACATCAATCTCCTGCATGGTGTGTCAGATTTCTTGTGAGATACTATTCGCATGTATCTTCTATTGCGTGGGTGCTCACCTTGGGCAAGTATAGCGCATAGACGAAATAGCAGCTAAGCCTATCAGCTGTAATCTAGATTCATTATGCTTCATCATTATTTATAGTTACTATGTTTTCGTAATTCTAGCATGTTAATTAAAGACAAAGGAGAATGCACGTTGTAATCTTTCTGTACATACCAACTTAATATTTCTGAGATTATGAGCGTTCTTGTAATGTGAAAGTGGTTAAAATTGCATTTATAACTTACACGATTGAGAATGTCAAACTCAAGTTTTTCTATTTCCAATCTTTTCAGGATTGCGTTCAGTCGTCGGAGTTGGAGTCAGAGGTGATCGAAAAAAGCTGAGAACTTGAGAAGACATTGAACGGCTGTGTTTTCTGCATCAGCAATAAAATTTTGTGATGATGATTGTAAATTATTGGCTTTTATTTCGACTTCACATTATGATTTTAAGTTACTCTCTCCTTCGTCGTACATATAATGCAGGATTATAAGTAAGTAGTTCATCGGGTGATGCAATCACAGTTTTGTGGCGCTACTAAGGCCATTATAGCAGAATAGTACAGTGTAGTAATAGAGGGAGATTACAACGTGCATTCTCCTTTGTCTTTAATTAACATGCTAGAATTACGAAAACATAGTAACTATAAATAATGATGAAGCATAATGAATCTAGATTACAGCTGATAGGCTTAGCTGCTATTTCGTCTATGCGCTATACTTGCCCAAGGTGAGCACCCACGCCAAAGAGGTTTAATAGGGAAACTAGAGCGGACAGAAAGGCCTTTTACAATAGAGACTGATGGCACCACGCAATTTAATGATAAAATTTCAGTTTAACAAAAGACTTTTTCTATCGGTTTGTTTTACCGACGATAAGTGGCTACTAACTAATTTATCAGTAGATCTAAATATTGAAATTTATGAGATGTTGTGAAGATCATCGAAACGAGAATTTATTATCATTGCACAGTTATTTAAGTAATAATAATCAAGTCATCAAGCATTAAGGAGTAAAATGTGATTGTATGTAGTAGTTTGAAGTATTTATTCAATTGCGATAGCGTGCAACAATTTGAAAGTGGACGCAATAATTGAAATTATTAGTCCGCGCTCGACCACACGACAAATCTTGATTCGTGAATTTTACACTATTGTTTCTTATTAGCTTTGAGGACAGCATTCATTTTTTACATGTTATCCAGGCCAGTTACGTGAAGACAGTACACACTTATACCTTCGCCATGAATTGATCCATTTCGTGTTCAAATGTTTGCAACAATGATGTAGTGTAGATCATATTGAATACTCAAATGGCTGCACTTGAAAATCGTTCTCATCAGTTGAGACACCGAAACACGTGTCGAACACTCAAAAAGATTCCTCATTGACGCCAGATTGGTTTTGATCAAGAATTAAAAAACAGCAAAGTATCGTTGTTGTAAAAGGCATGCAATTCCATAAATAACAAAGTCCCTCATTTGCTGTAAGCGCACCTCATCACCTCGCTCTGTTGGATATTTCCGCAATAATCGTACGATGAGATAAGTGGCTGATCCACATCTATTAAAGGAGTCTTATTGTCTCGGTTTACTGCAATGAGAAGCCATTCGATGCCAAACCTGCGCATGAACGCACGCGCGTGTGTGTGTTGGAACTGATGCATACCGGTTCCCGTGATGTTTCCAACGAGTTACACAAAATATTGTTACACTTATCAGTGTGTGTTACCGGCGCGCGTCTGTTACCAGATGCGTGATGTGTGCGTGCCCGCGGTGTCGAAATTCATGCATTGAAATTGCCATGACTTGGGCGTCTGTATCTGCCAACTGCCAAGCCATGAATTTCGCCAACCATTTTGAGCTGTATGCACCCGTAACAAAATTAAATGCAGTTTAGCTACTTAGCAGCACTGTACACATGACCGTGCTTTTCCGCTTTAAATCGTCATTCGAACATTATTATTCCGCGTTTGCATCAAAAGTGGATAGCGCAGTCGAGTATTGGAACCATGATTGAAACATCGGAATAAGAAAAACCGACAGAAAATTTTCGAGTAAATAGAAAAGCAACAAAGAAAAGTAACAGCCCATACATTTAGTATTGATAATATCAATTATCAAGCGAATTTGATGAATTCGCCGGTACTTGTGGGTTATTCACCCCACGTTTTCAAATGTCTAAATTCCGTAAAACTCGCAAAACTTCAGATACACGTATTTGAATATTTTCTACCCACATACAAAAAATATGCAGATTCGACAAGTACTTTTTGAATTAGAGACGATGACGTGAAGTGTAGCGATGTCAGCAGCTTGATCTGACTTTGTCTGTTCGACGCATTACTGTTACTAGTATGTGCATTGTTCTCTTTCCGTCTCCGTCTCATCCATTACTATTTGAAATCTTACCACGACCACAACCCCACCACACATTTCTTAAATTATATAAGCACACCAATGGAAAGGATGTGGTCCGGATCATAATCACTTCTACTTCAACGTTGTCGCGACATGACTTTGTTGACCTAGTACGTGCTATCTACTCAGACGATGAGGTCAGGCGAAGTTAGATCAAGCTGCTGACATCGCTACACTCCACGCACGTCATCGTCTCTAATTCAAAAAGTACTTTTCAGATTTGCATAAAATTCTGCATGTAGGTAGAAAATATACTCAAATACGTGTCTCTGAAGTTTTGTGATGATTGATTCATTTCTACGGATTGTAGACAAATTTGAAAAAGGGGGGTGGAGATAACCCACAAGTACCAATTCGCCTTACAGATAAATATCGATATTCATCGGAAAACAATAAAGTCGCATTTTCCCTTAGACGCTAACATGAGCTCATACCAGGAGGTTCCGTTTTGTAATCAGTTTATGGTCCGAAGTATATTCATCTGTTGTTATTGTAATTTTGATATCGGTAAAAAGACACGAACTTATGAAGGAATATATATTCATTACAAAAGATTTGGTACTTATTGGTTATCCCCCCACGTTTTCAAATTTGTGTAAAATCCGAAGAAATGAATTAATAGCTACAAAACTTTAAGTGCACGTGAGTGAGGATATTTTCTATCGACATACCAAAACTTGTCCAAATTTGACAAGCTCTGAATTAGGGGCGATAACTTGAAGTGAAGCGTTGGTCTGCAGCTTGATCTGATTTCTTCTGACCTCATCGTCTGAGCAGAAAGCACTTAAAGTTAACAAAGTCATTTCCCGACAACACCTGTAGTGATGATGACCAAGCCATATCCCTTACACTAACATTTTCAACTTAATAAATGTATGGCAAGGTAGTGGTCGTGGGAAGATTTCAAATAACAGTGGATGAGACAAAGAGGTGGAGAGAACAATGCACACACGAGTAGCAATAATGCGTCGGACAGACGAAGTCAAATCAAGCAGCTGACATCGCTACACTTCACGTCATCGTCTCTAATGCAAAAAGTACTTGTCTGATCTGCGTGAAATTTTATATGTGGGTAGAAAATATGCTTAATTACGTGTACCTGAAGTTTGGTGGCGATTGATACATTTTTGCAGATGCTAGACAAATTTGAAAACCTGGGGAGGAAGATAACCCACTAATACCAAAGATTATACACTTATGCGCGCATATGTCAAATTTAACTGTAGTAGTCAGAAAATTTATTCTCTCGATCACTGTCCGTCATGTCATCATCTACAACGGAAATAAGATGACAACTCATGTTATACTAAAGTTGAGCATGCGTGGCAGGGTGATACAATAAAATATCAAGTTCTTTGGAAGTCTTCAGCCTTTTGGCCACTTTTAACAATGTGTGACACGCTTTCTTTATTCACTCATAACTCGAATGCTTCTGTGTGCCGAACTTTACTTTGAGTATTGTCCAACAATTCATTTGCTTGCCTAACTCCGATCAAAACGCCTTTTTTAATGCTTCCGTCATACTCAATTTTTATCTCCCTTTCATGCAATAAGATTCTTCACTCGTTTAATGCCTCATGTTTCCTCTTTACAGATTTGACAGCTTCAAATATTGACGCCTCTTTCATGATAATCTGTCTTTATCAGCAGCGGTTGCTGATAAATGCACGGGTATACCATCAGACTCCACGTAGTATCCCATTTCCATCTCCCCCCCCCCATTTACTAGGATTAAGCTAAATGTAGCTACCTTCTATAACTGATAAGATAACGGGCATGAGATAATGCATACGATCAAGCATCTGCCGTTTACAATCCAGTCATAAACAGTAATCACGTATCTAGTTTAACGAGCCTACAAACTCACGAAAAATTAAACAGCATTTCCTTTTTGGAAACGAAGACACTGCAAGACGCATTAGCTCAATAGAAAACTTTGGCATGTCAAAGGACGTAGAAAGATGCGTTCAAATAAGGAGACTTTTAACAAACCAATGACAAACATTTTAAACAAATGTTTTAACAAACCATTTTAAGGAATCTTTCCAATAAAACCTATGACAGTTCCCACCGAGTAAGCGGACATCAGACAGAACTCGCCTTTTGTCCCTATACAAAAATCCTCGCGATCCAGCAACGGATAGAAGAACATCGCAGCAGACTAAACAAATGTGAAGGATTTCATCAGGATTAATGAAGGATTAGCAGTTTGACTTAACGGGTTTTTGTGTAAATCACACGGATAAGATTTCGACACTATACATAACTGCTGTACTCAGGATGATACTAAACCGGAATCAAACCGAATAATACTACAAATGACCACAAATTTCACTCACTTGAATTTTTTTCCTGCTATACATGCCGTACACTCCAATAATCAACTAACTCCCAGATCATACTGTTAATATTGTAATCAGCATGACACAGGAATCCACTGACCATCGGTACAAAACGACTGAAATGAATACATCAATTAACAATATATTTGAAAGATATGCCGACCCAACCTCAAACAACGTAATTTTAAAATCCAGTGGCTAGTTGCGCAACAGGACTCAAAACTTACGAATTTGAGGCAATGAACAATCTGAAAATGAAAAAATTACCAGAACTCACGCTAGGTTTTCCATGTCTCATCTTCCTTCAGAGATCAAAGTGGCAGAACTCATGAGAACTGAAAGAAATAAGACATCCACTGTATAGTTGGTAACTTGCATTGTGATTATCATGCATAAACATCAGATGGACCAGGGACCGCAATTCGCCCAAGAAAACGGAAAATCGGGAAAAACCGAGGTTTGAATGCATAAATTTGAAATATTCACGTTAGACTAATTTAGTAAAAAAACGGAAAATTGCGATCCCTGGATGGGACATTGAAAATATTGAGGCGCATCGCATCATAACATCGCTACGCGCTAGCAAAATGAGTAATCAGAATTCAATATAGAATAGCTTCTATGTTGACATTGCTTTCAACCTCAAGAAGGCATATTCAAAATTCAGTTGATATTTCTAACTTCAAAACACAAAAACATCTCCACGAATTAATCAAACTCACATAATCTTTCTCCATTCCAACTTCAGAGATTCACCTCGCAATTTCCAAAGAAACACATAAAAATACCTGAAAGAAATGATGCATCTTTTGAAAATATTTGCGTTAGTCAACAAGAATGAAGTTTGAGCAGGTTACGAAACGCATTATCACCTTATTCTTCCACGTTATGACCTCAAACAATTTTGCTGATAAAAATGAGGCTATTGAAAGACAAATCAGGGAGTTATTTCAGGGACATTTTATTCTTTTATACTTCCTGATTCGAAGTGTCTTCTATTCCTAACCACAAATTAATTCAGTCTTTGGTAATGTAAAAGCTTATAAAATATATAATGACAAAACGATTACGGTATGTAAACGAACGTGTATTTTTAATTCATACATCGAAAGGTTAACAAAGAGTTTTTCTTCGATAACCCCACTATATTGAAATACAATTTGCGCTAGATTTACTGCAAAAAATGTGATATTCAAAAAATATGATGGTTGTCAGTTCCGTAGTTACCAGCATAATATTTTTTCCAACTAATTGCTTAGACTTTCCACGTTCTCTTTCTTGACTAAGTATTTACGATTACAAGTATTAACTAATAGTCAACGGCAAATTTTCCGTTTGTTGGCACCTGCACGAGTTTCCAAATAAATGGCTTAGAATTTGTTTTTGCTATTAACATAAAGAAATTTGTTACTCACGTCTGAATCTCAAGTAACAAAAATGAAGATGGAATATTATCCTCAACAGCAATACATACACCATTCATTCGTAGTTTCCATTCATGAAGAAAGTAAAAGCGGCTAACTGATGAAATCGGGAACTCAACTGCTAACCAGGAGGGCGTCTAACTACGAGGGCGTCGTTAGGCTCGCATTCATGAATCAAGGGGCAATCTCCCTCTTACGTCAGCAATAAAGTTCAAATGATTAGAGGTCAAAATAAATTAGAATTAAGTCAAATTCTAAGAGAATATCATGAATGAATGATTGCTATAACTCATTATATTTAATTGTTGAGGAAGAGCCAAGGTTTTGGTGATGTTTTACTTTAATTATGATATAATTTAATTTCGGTTGCTATTCGGCAACCATCATCAGATAGAAGGAATTTAACATAAACGCAAAAGTCATGAATTCAAATTTCACATTAACATAGGAAATAAGGGAGTAGACAAGAAATCTAGTAAAAACTATGTAAACAAATTTCAGTAGGGAAAAGGAGGAATAGAAATATGCGACAGATAGTATTGGACTACATTTTACCAATAGCAATAGTAATTGATCTGACTAGATTAATTAGTATTTGACATCATTCTAGTCAGATCAATTACTATTGCTATTGGTAAAATGTAGTCCAATACTATCTGCATCAAGACATCTTCAATCATCAATGTAGTCCAATACTATCTGCATCAAGACATCTTCAATCATCAACTATAACTCAGTGTGACTTGCGACGCATCAGAAAATGTAGCAACTAGCAAGATTATTCGATGCGCCCTTTAGGTCTTCTAAATTTATAACACGCGACAAGGGAACTCCATTCAGAATTCCTCAAGAATATTTAGAGCAATTTCACTGAAAATGCCATAATGCGCAAGTCGGCACAGTAAAATATGTCTTTGTGGTCGATATGGAGCTTTCATTACGATTGCGGTCGTTGCTTGAAAGACAACTTGAACCTCTATCAGCATTGTCCAAACTTTATTTTTACGGGCGCGGGCAGCATTTGGCAAGGAAATAAGGCCGCGGACTGCAGTTTCACACTTTATTCAACTTTTTCACTATCTACGCCTATTAGACGCAAGTAAAACAAGTAAAATTCCTGGTTACTAGTTACAGTTACTGCACTTTGTAGGTCAGTTTTCTTCGCGTCAACTGAGGCTAAGGCGCTCTAGATTGATGTAGACTTTATTGTGGAAAATGTTTGACTCACAGGACAAATACTTCCAAACTGTGAGTGAAAGCGGCAATCCAAAGCGGATCACTAGTTGGGGTGGTGATCTTCAAAAAGAAGAGGCCAAAATCGAATGATTGGCAGAGTAGCCTTGCATAGGCATAGCTGAATTAATTTATAAGCCATACAATTCAAGTTGCAAAGCTTCATACTGGTTCTGATATAGCTATCGCTAGCGGAGCTATGAAGACATTAAAATTTTCTCAATGTGCTGGAAGTCTTGGAATCGCTTGACGGAGTCCATTAAATCAAGGTATAAAAGGCTTCAACAACTGCTGTTAACGTCGTCATGGAAAACGAAATCATCATTTGTGGATATCTAAATTTGCAATTTAAACTTGAAATAATAATTTAGAAAAAACAATCAATATTCAACCGCAACTCGACAGATGTGAAAAATGAAAACGATTTCTGAAATTTCAAAAGGACGTGGGCCGCATGCGGCCAACGGGCCATACTTTGGACACCTCTGTAACTATATTGATGATCCAACGACCAACTCAAGTAGCCAGTTACAGAAAATATCAACGAACGAATTATATTCGAGCAGAAATTCTTATTTTCAGATTTATCTTGAAACTCAATATCCACGGAAAACACAGCATCAGATTACAGGCCTTCTTCAAGAGGGAGAAATCTTCGTAGATCCGAGAAGAAGTCATACTTGCTTATAGCTATCATTTGTGTCATTGCGACTTTTCAGACTTACTGCAATTGGCCGAAGTCATTGTGTCCGCTTATATCATTTATATCCGTCTTTTTAAAACACATTTACATTTTCTCTATCACAAATTCTTCACCAACAAGAAATGAATCGAATGTGAATTTAATAATCCAATCACTACATTGGATACAATTAGGAGTTATGGCATCTATCTCCTTTCCTTATCCGGAATTTCATTTGCGCGAGTTTTTTTTCTGTAATGCGCGATCGACTCCAACTGCCGACCTGAAGTTCAAAATCGAATCCGTGAGTTGATTCGATATACAACTTAACGATTTTTCGACGAAACATTGGAGGGCAGTGAGAAGACTTATCACTGGCTTAAACGGATAAATATGTACATACAGAAGTACCGGTACTTACAATATACAAACTTCTCACCTGTTCATAAGATTGTAATCAAGGTTCCGTTCACAAGCAGGCAACACCAACATCAAGCTTCGAACAATTTTCATCCATAACAATTAGTAGAATTAACTTTGACGTATACAGACCACCCAGCCGATTCGAATTTAAAAAAAAGTGAAAAATAAAAGAATCCTAAACTTAGAAAAGCGAACCGAAAATTTTTACATCAAAACAATGTAGAAGTGTTATAATGACATCATATTGTCATCCAACCCATAGCACTACCACGAAACACTAATGGGCGAAATCTGTGTAGGAAATTGCAAATATTACTTGTACAAAAATGATAACTCTGTCGGAGCACCACTTAGGAGGCATTTTACTTGCATCTTGCTAAACGATTCGCAAATACACCGGAAAACATATTTATACATAAAGCTAGCTTTTGTATTCTTTTAATGATCAGACATATAAACAGCATTCAAATTCAGATTGATTCGACTTTGGACAAATAATGTAGATTCCAAGATTGTTTCATAGGGAATGTTGAAACATGGTTGTTGAAAAAAAATCAAAAAATACTGCTAGAAACTTCAGCAATGAAGACGATTTTATAATTTCTCTGTGTCAAGAAAATTTCTCTTCAGCTTGTCATGCTTTCAAACATGCTAAATTAGCCTGAAAACTGTGAACAACACTTGTCATATGAATATTCCAAGGCATATTGAATATTTTCAAGTAATTTATTCGATAGGTTGTCTATTAACTTAAGACTTCATGCGAAATGGCACATATGACGAATTAAGGATCCTCATTTGCACGAACTGAACCCGCTTGTTTCCACTAATATCCAAAATCAGTCTTTCTAAGAAAATTCGATTAGTAGGCCTCCGGGTTTGTGTCTATGGCAAGCCAGCATGGATTGATGTCTCGAATTCCTTGACTGATAAATTCAATGACATTCATTTGTAGCATGTAAACCGCATGTACTTTTTCAGCATGCATCAATTCAGAATCGTGCAAAAGCTATGGCACCATGGCCTCAAAGCATACTGTAAAAATTGTGCCATTTACCGGAACGCACTACGACAAGGACTTTACCTTCCGGAATTGCTACATGACTTTTTTGGCTAATAAGGGCACATTATTCCAATGCCAATATAATATAGTTTTATTACATAAGATTATGCGATCGTCAAGATATGCATTCAATTGTCAACACATGGGATGATAGCATGACTAAAGTAATAAGGGCATCATGAAAAAAAAGTCATGTTGCGTTGTCAACACGTGCCCTGTACTACGAAAACACATTTTTCCTCAGGCTCTACCAAAAAAGCGAAAAAAACGAATGCGCCACTACGATAATATAAGGCGAAAATTCAGGCATTATTTTCGAAAAAAGCGAATGTCAGGGTGGTCTGGCGCTATCAATTCGTGCGTATGAAATGTAAAAACATGAAAAATGATAATTGATGAATAGCCTACTAAAAGTGCGCAAGATCATAGCTTACTAATGAAGTTGTCATTTAAGAAGAGTTCAGCATTTCAAATTCAAAGAAGGGAAAACATTCATAAACATAGTCGGCAATTAATTTTTTGATCACAGTTAAGGTATGAGGACATCATGAATGTGTACGCGTATAGGACAGCAAATTGAAACGACAGGCAAACAACCTTCTCAAAAAACCCAATCGTTGGTTTAATAGCAATTTGTAGGATGGCAAGACTTTTTATACGCGGGTTACCAATTGGCAGGCCTCACAGCAAACTAAGCATTGCCAAAAATAAGTGGTATAAAACTAGGTCTTGTAAAATGGGGCAGAAAGAGGATAGTCGAAGCATAATTCTTCGAATAATTCGTTTGTTTCTGACTTCTTTCTTGAAGTTTTGCTGTTTTCTCGTAATGAACTGAAGTTTAACAGAGATACTAAGATTTCATTGAATTTTAATCAAGCGGCGTCGCTATGCGCTTCTATAAGATTTCTGTATTCGATTAATGGCAAATAAATTTCGAATTCTTCAACCGAAGAAACAGCACTCAACTATACTCACTGACATAAATAATGAAACCAACTATCATTGACTTGAATGGAAGTTTGTTTCATTTTTTTCTATGGTTTGAGATGATATCTCGCTTTCTATGCATCACCATTGAACTCCATATGATAAGGGAAATGATATAGGACCATCAAATTTCAAAATTTGATATTGATCACAGTAACAGCTAGAAAGTTGAACAGTTAATCACCACCTACTGCTAGCCAGATTATGACTTATGAAATGGCGCACGATAACTTTACCAGAGGAATGGCAATTGGGATGATGCGTTGTGGGCAAAGTTCTACAACTGTTGCGAAAGAGTTGAAAATTTCAAGGGTCGTTGTATGGAGGTGGTGGTGTCGTTGGAAAGCAGAAGGAAATGTGGAAAAGAAGAACGGATCAGGAAGACCAAGGGTATCATCCAAGCGGACAGATGCACGCTTAGTTTTAGCTGCTAAAAGAACAGATTTGTGTCCGTCCCGAAGCTAATTGTGTCCTGGGAATACGTTGCTGGGAACGTTGCCTTGTAGCGTTCGAACTGCATATCGAAGATTGCGAGAAGCTGGTACACCAGTCTCGACGACCGCTGTGAGAATTCCGCTGATCCTGGGAACATCGAAAGCGATGACCGAGTGACGTGGTGTCAAGGTCATCAGTCGTGAGTGACAGTCAGTGGGAACGTGTGCTCTGGACTGATGAATCGAGGTTTACTCTCGATTTCAACGATGGTCGGATCCGTGTTCATCGCTTGCCAAGTGAACCGATTTGCTCCATGTTGCGTCAAAGAATCACGACCGGTACGGCGGCGGTAAGTGTCATGGTTTGGGCTGGTATCTGGCACCAATGGAAAAACACCAGCAATCGTAGTGAAAGGAACATTGACAGGAACAGCGATATGCCGACGAAGATCGTGACACCGGTCGTGGGTTTCCAGCATGTGACGGATATCGAATCAATTGATTTTTCAGGATGACAACGCAAAGGACCCCATCGCGCTTCAGTGGTCTCTAACAGGATAGCAAGCAGTGGAATCCCAACCTTGGAATGGCCCTCACGTTCTCCCGACCTCTCCCCCATCGAGCACTGCTGGGATATGAAACTTGGTCGCAGAGTGAGGGAGAGGTACAGACCCACCCACCAGTTGTCTTTGAAGATGTTGGCCCGACAGACTGATCGAGCAGTGGAAACCTCTTAGACCTGGCATTCATCCAGCGACTGTGCTCATCCATGCCCTCACGCATCGATGCCTGTTTGGATGCTCGAGGTGGTCACACCCGTTTCTAACTTAAGTTGATAAAATCATGAGTATCAAATTAAATGTTTTTGAGTAAAGCATTCGAGTTCTCCTTTTACAAACAACAAACAAACGTACAGTACAACCAAGTTTAAGTCATAAGTATTCATATCAGGACTTGTTTCATTCTTTTTGTCACTGAGTATAGTATTTAAGGCAGGGAGAAGACAATTCATTGGCATATATGTTACTATATTACTTTCTAAGTTGAAATAATTACTGATAAATATTTACTAAAATATGCCTGACAGTCTAATCAAAAATATGTTTGACGAAAATAGGAAAATAGAAAAACAATCTTAAAAAACTTTGCCTCTTAAAACGTACTGAAAAATTCAACAACCATAGAAAAAACCCTACCCCCACCCTTCTGTTTCATAACGTTCTTGGACGAATCCCGAGACCTAATAACGTTCATGCCAAATTTCCGGAAGAATCTCACCCATGAATGTGGTACACAGGGTGGCGGCCATATTTCAAGCTTCAAATTTCCAGGCGATTCACGGGTTCTTTTAACGAATTTACACATCTTGACCAGATTTGCATTCCAATTACATCGCTCAAGAATTATCCGGACATTTCTTTAAGCTATTTTTATCACATTTGAAACATTTCCTGTTTGAATTTTGCCGCGTTAGATAATGAACGATATTTGACTTCACCGCACTCAGTTATCAAAATTTTTGAATTCTGTGACCGCTGGTCCGTAAGTTTCCATGCGCTTTTCCTAAATTGGCCTGCCACTCAATGAAATCCTTGGGATCTGAATAATTTCATATCGACAGAAAGGTAATTTCCTGAACTATTTCCAAAGATAAAAAATTCTTCATTTTTCATCATCTGATTCATAAAATTCTAGAAAGTTGCTACTTAGACGATTTATCAGACTGAAATGTTCAAACATGTGTTGAGTTGAAGTAACAAATGACAAGCAACAACCATGATAGAAAACCATGGTTATCAAATGTGCATGTAAAATATGCAATGGCACGATCCTAAGTATCGACATGGGAAGCCAGGAAACTGCCACACTGGACGAAAACCGTAGACCGCCACCTGTGCGGTTCTCGGGACAGAACTGAATAGGACCGACGTTCTCCCGCGTGTCGTAAAAGGCACTGTAAATGGCGAATCCAGGGCTGCCACTCTTATCAAAAATAAAAACCGGAAAGTCAACAAAATTGGAATGGGCCCCCATAAAATGGGTATACCGTGGGCCCCCTTAAAGTAAAAAAAATTACGATCAATCGATATCCCACAATCCGATTAGTTTTGAAAGCGTTCAGGTAGAAGTTGGGTCTGCTGCAATAATATAGATGCTAATGAATCCTCAGATCAACAAGTAAATAAATGGCATAATATTGCCACTGAATGCTTTTTCAAACATAGTTTTTACCAGTTTCTTTTAAGCATGCATTGACTGGAAAAAAAACTAATATTTTTCGAAAGAACTGCTTTTGAAGTCTAAACAGAATGTATTACTGAGACTCCTCCCTCTCCCGTAAAACTCAAAACCGGCATGAATAATCAGCTTGACCGTTTCAAAAATAAACTTCATTTCGTTCAGAAATTTTACTTTCAAAATTAGAAGGCATTATTCTCGTGCAGCTGTCATTTTCTATTAATCATGTCAAGACGTCACACGATACAAGATCTTGTCTTTCTTGAAACCACCGGGAATGGCTTGTCAGCTGTTCGATGTTTGGAAAAGACTGACTCTGCAGAGCGGTATGGTCACAACAAATGGATCAACCCAAGTCTTAAAGCTTTGGGCTGGCATTTCCTTATGATGCGCAACTGAGCCATTTTTCTTATCGAGAAACTGGACAATGAAATGGTAAAAACTTCCTTTTCATGCTGTGTAAAGTGATACCGAATGTCACAGGGATAGGAGAATCTTCATGCAGGATGGAGGGTGGCTTGTAGGTGCCGGCGATACACAACTGCCGACCGATCGTAAATTATTTGAACAATCATTTTCCTAAATCATGATTGACCGCAATGACAGCCTATGGAATGGCTTCCGATATTACAGTTAATGCCTTGTGACTTTTTATTCGCTTGAACATGTTAAGGAAATGCTGCACTGGAGTCATCCTATCTTTTTGGATTGAACTGGAAAACAAAATTTGCACCGTTTTTCACCAGATTGACGAGCGATTGTGTGGTAGACATTGCTCTTACGCGGCTGACTGAAGAAGAATTAGATTATGTTCGGGCAAATGCTGAGCAAGAAGAATAATAAATTGTCATAGTGTTACTAATGTTAACAAACTGCTTTTTTTGAATCATAAATAACTTTGCAGTAACTCATCATTGATCGCTAAGTGCAATTTCAAAAAGCTTTGAAATGATTAGTGAGAGAATAGGGAATTTTATAAAAAAGTGACGATAGGGCTCATTGTGAGATATCCTCTTCTATATTAACAGGAAAAAAATTATATCATAAACAAATATCTAAGTAAAGCATCATCCGTCACGTTACACAAAAAAATTAATCCATGTCACACAGCATGAATTGACGACTAAAACCTATCGCACATTACAGACACCATGCTAGTTAATATGATACTTAATCTGAAATGATGCCCAGACCATGAAAGGAAAAGGAAAGGAAGAGATGAGAAGAGATATTTGATTGAAGCCATTACGAGAAGTAGTGGACTAACGTTTCTGGAATTTTAGCCGTGCAGTCAGTATGCTTGTAGATAGTCAGCAGGCATTCACGATGCAGATAAATCTTCATCCGAACTACAGACATCTACAATTGATGAAATGCATGTAGTTGAAATCTCATAGTCTAGAGCTCGCTCTCAAAAATTCATGTTTGTAAACAGGAATGCATAATAGCACAAAGGTGAGCTGGCCGAATTTCCAAGCACATCCCAGGTACTGATGGTTTTGCGCGCGGTGAGTTACTGTTTGATTCCTTACAATAGGGTACATTGCAACGATGACGGCTAAGAAGCCAAAAACGTTTGCAGTTCCGACTGAAAAGTCCTTTAGGTCCGGCAATGATTCAAATCAAGCCTTTCTCTCATCTCTTGTATTTCAAACATAAGAGATGAAAAAACAATGACATATCTAAAAAAAATAATCAAACTTGTAACAGCCACTTTATCAAACAAAGGTCACAGGCCATGGCACAAGTAAACATAGCATCAATACGAAGGGAAATGTTGATCACTTAAGCAGTTGCTTGCTAGATTTCAATTTTCATTGGTGTCTTATCCGAAATTTAACCGCTTTTGCAACAGGTAATCGCATATTCATTCGTCAACTCCTTGTATTCCCGAAACATATTGTAGATTTCTCTTTTCATACTTTTATTTTTCTAGCATCGCCTCTTGAAAGGCGCATTTTGTAAAGAATCAAAGCAATCAAAACTCCATTACGAACGTAGTACAAATTTTCGGTCAAGCATTCCCACCTAAATTATTTCTTATTGCGGAATCCTGATTACTTGCGTTTGAGTCCTGTTTCTTCATGATTGACGAAGGAATCAGTGACTTGCAATTGTAGAAGGATCTTCTGATCAACGTGTCACGCGGATTTTTCGAAAGTACCTGCTTTGAAATTCATGATTGTTTAAAATTGAAGTGCTCCCTTCACGAGCTGAATAGGCTCCTTCACAATATTTTCTAAAAGGGTCCCCACACAATATCAAGAGGGCCCATCACGTTGTCAAAAGGTCACCTTCACAATCGAAAAGAAACCCTGGACGATCTCAAGAGGGCCCCTCTCGCTACTTCAAAAGGGCCCTTCACATTTTCAAAAGGGCCCCCTCTTCACAATCTCAAAAGGGCCCTTCACAATCTTAAAAGGAATCCTCTCACGATGTCATAAAGGGCCCTTCACAATCTAAAAGGACCTTCATAGCGATCTCAAGAAGGCCCCTACAATGCTGTTACTAAGCAAATTTCTGTTCCTTGGTAGACACATTTTCCCACTATTAGTTAAGTTTAAAAAAGCCAGAATTCCGGTTAAAACCGGAAGAGTGGCAGCCCTGGGCGAATCAAAGGGGCCTTTTACCACTGCAGGATGGTGTTGGCAGTCTGATAACTTTTTTTCTCATTGTCCTTCATCGGTGGCTATACTAAGTTGATATTGCGGGGGGATCCTGACAACCGAATCTCATGTTGGGATATGGCATCAAAGCATTTCAGAGCTTCATCCCTGTGGCATATTATGACTTTCTCCCTCCCAAAGTCCCCTCAGCGATGGCCGCCGGTGGTATCGGAGTGCCCATATCCTCACCAGCAGTGGGCATATATTTGCTTACTAGGTTTGTCGCTTTGTATTGTCTTGATACGAAGCCTCCTATCCACTGGACGGAGCCGGATAAAACAACAACAATCGTAAACGTCTGAACTTATCATCCTTTTTGTATCAGTTTGCGCAGAAACAAAGGACACATGACAACCCTGTCATAAAATTTGTGTCTGATGTTTCCAGGAAAGTCAGATATAATGCTGGAGAATCAAGGTCTTGATCTTTCTTGATTCAAATGATAGCGATGGCGGCTCAAATAGACTGTAGGTAAAAATTGTATGGAAAAAATATAAAAATAAAGTTCGTCAGTTGATGAAAATGAATTGCTTTTTGATCATTAGCGAGTACAAAAAATTAATCCTTCTGTGGTGATTCGTTGTTTATTCTTATCAATAATTGCCATTTTAGTAGAGTCTGTGTTTATATGCAAGTAATTAAAAATAAACGAAAGTATCAGAAGCGTAACGTGTTCTACCTCGTTATTAAGCATTGTTGAAGTACAACATATGGCGACGATATGAACCTACGAGCTAACTACGAGTGATTTGATTACGAAAAATTACGGACTAATGGCTTCTACTATTTGTGCTCCCATTCTGCCTGCAAATCCAAAGTCTGGTGACTTTACTTACTTTGTCCGACTGTTCGAAAATTACGTCGAAATTGTTGAGGCAAAAGATGCTACAAAATTGCCTTTACTGCTGAATTGCCTTGGTAGAGATGGACTATCCATAAATACGATGGACTAAAGGATCCTAAATCTAAGTACGACGATGCGAAAGATCGCCTGCTGGAATATTTCTCCGGTAAAAACGTCCATTTTGTTGTGGCGAAAAACAATTTTTTTGAGGCGCGTAAGGGTTTCTCATGAATCAGTAACTGACTTTGCATGTCGACTTCGTACGTCTAGTGAAGCATTGTGGTTTCAAGGACGAACAGGAGTATGCTGCGCGATATTTTCACTATTGGAGTCTACAACGATGCTTCTTGGTGAGAAGTTGACTGAGACGCTTCTACACTAACTTTCGATGCTGCTGTTATGTCGAGCCGAAACGGTTTTGAGCGTGCGATGTGCGACCGTGCTAAAGTTCAGTCATCTTCGGATCTAAACCGTGTTAAACCTTCCCAGCAATTCAATCGTCAGAGTAGCAAACGACTTGGAAGGTTATAGGCCTACTGGTACGTCTACCGCATCGAAAACTGCTAACAACGTGACATCTACGAGGTGAGAAAGGAAGGTGCTACAGATGTGGTGACCCCATCCCACATTGCGAATGAACCCAAGTGTGCCGGCCAGTAAGCAAGATCTGCAGCTTTTGTCATGTGCGTGGTCATTTTGCTTGGATGTGTTCAAAGAAGGAGTCGAGTGAGTATGGTGGAGTTGTTCGAGGAAAGTTACGCGTCGAAAGAAGTGATCCAGCTCTGACCCCAGTGGTGCGCATCATGTGTATTCCGTTGACGTCGATGAGAAGGATTGCGTGAGAGTTGCTCTCAATGGTAAATCTACAATGTGTCTTGGCCGAATGACACAGGAGCGAAGGCGTGCGTAATTCCTGAACAGTACTTACCGCCTGATGCTGAATGTGATTCCTACAAGTGTCAAGTTGAGTGCATACGGTGGATTTTCATTAATTGTGATTGGTACATGTTTTTTATCTGTGTCTTATGGTCAGAAGACCTGTAAACCGTTGTTTTACGTAGCAAGTGCTGATGAAATTCCTCTTTTGTCACGTGAAACATGCTTCTCTTTGGGCATTTTGAGACCTGGGATAAATGACATTGATGTACATGCAAATCCGTTGTCAAGTGAAACTGATATTTTCTCTGAATTTTCTAATTTGTTCTCTGGTGTCGGAAATGTGATCGGTGTTGATTATGAGTTGACTGTGAAGAGTGATGCTAAACCGAGACATTCCTCCGAGACGTGTACCTCCTGCTATGATTGAAGGCATTAAAAAAGAACTGATAGAATGATGAGTGATGGCATTATTATTCCTGCGGAAACTTCACAATGGAGTTCGCCGATTGTACCGTGTTTTGATAAAAGAATAGTGAGATTCGAATGTTGTACTGAATTTTCATATACGTAAACAGTGTGATTGAGCGAAAGTTATATTCAGATACCTACTCTTGAAGAGATACTGATGCAGTTGAATGGTTGCAAAATTTTTCTATTGTTTAGATGCTAGAAGTGGCTATCATCAAATTTCTGGTTAGTAAGAGTTCTCAAAAGTTCTTGGTTTTTAGTACTCCAGTTTGAAGTTTTCAATATACTCGTCTTCCGTTCGGAATTTCCAATGGTCCGGAAATTTTTCAGAAAGTTATACAGCACTTGGTGCAAGATCTTCAAGGTGTGATTGTATATTTTGATGATATCTTGATTTTTGCTGAGGTACTGAGGAGACCACAAAAAGAGGCCTTATGCTGTTCTCAACAGACTGAATGAGAAAGGTTTTGAGATTGAATGGTGAGAAATGCCAGTTTCACAAAAAGGAAATAGAGTTTCTAGGTCACAATTTGACAGCTGAAGGAGTGAAACCGCTTGAAAGCAAAATCGCTGCGATTCTGAAATTTTTCCCAAACCTGTTAATGAGTCTGAGCTTCACGTTCGTTTATTGGGCTGACTGAGTATGCTGCTCACCGCTTTGTACCCAACTTCTCAAGTTATGCAGCCTCCTCTGTATGACATGTTGAAACTGAAGGAATTTTTTTGGACTGATGATTCAAGTAAGGCTTTCAATAAGTTAAAGCAAGTTGTCCAAGCATTGAACCTTTGATATTTTTTAACTTGTCTGAGAAGTCTGTAGTCAGAACTGATGCATCCGTTGTTGGATTAGGCGCCGTGTTACTCCAAGGTGACAAGCCCATTCTTTTTGCGTCTAGAAAGCTCACTGACGTGGAAAAGCGTTATTCTCAATTAGTGCGTGAATTTTTAGGAATTCTCTTTGCTGTTACGGTTTCAGGACTTTCCTTTTGGAAGCAAGTTCGTAGTGGAGACAGACAACAAACCGATTGTTTCGTTTTTTGAGAAGGATGGTTGATAAATTACCGTTACGGGTACAACGTTGGATTTTACATCTGCAGTCTTATCACTTCGATGTTCATCATATACCTGCGAGTGAGAATAAAATTATTGCTGATATTCTGTCCAGATGTCTCGTTCTGACGACCCCAAGTTCTTGTCTTGAGGATACCTCATTTGTCTGTTTGCTTGATTTTGAAAAACCTGCCTGTTACAAAAACAGATGATCTTGTGCTCGAAACTGAAAAAGATGCCGAATTGATCGAAATTACTAATATCAAAATTGCAGAAAATGACTGATTGGGGTAGGAACTCATCCATGAAATTTGCGTCAGTACTTCCATATTCGGAATGTGCTGTATGTTTCTGATAAAGGCTTAGTGATGCATTGGAAACAGAATTGTTGTGCACAAGCACTCAGAGAGACAGAATTTTGCTCCACAAGCTCATGAAGGACATGTAGGATTCAACGAAAATGAAGGACGTTCTCCGTTCTTTATTTTTATTGGCCTAAGATGACCAAGGAAATTGATGAAAAGTCAAGAGTTTTTTGTGAACATTGCGTCAAGTTTTCCAAACTGTAATACGCTGCTCCGATGGTTTCTGTAGCTGAACAAGTAAATGGTATTTGGGATTAGTGGTCGCTATTGACTTCGTAGGGCCTTCTTCAAGACTTCATGGCAAAACCTATCTTTCTGTCATAGATGCATGTTCTCGTTTTCCGATCTTGATTGAAGTGACTTCCACATCGGCTTCGCAAACTATTACTGGACTGAGATCTTTGTTCTCTACTGTGGGACTTCCCAAAGTTATCCTGAGTGACAATGGTTCGGCATTCACCAGCCAAGAATTGTTTTTTTGGAATGATTTCTTGTCAAAATGTGGGATTCATCACAAGCGGTTCAAGCCCATATTACCCACAAGGTTAATGCTATAATAGAGCGATTTCATGGTACTTTGAAGAAACGACTCGACAAGCACTCTTAGATGAAGGAATGTTGTATTCTGCTGCCTGTGCAGCAAGTGATGTTTGACATACGAAGTACTCCTAACGAATCGACAGGGGAAGCCTCCATTTTACTTTGTTCTACAATCGTGAAATGTCTACTAAGTGGAGTTTTGATTTAGAGAGACTGCAGTCAGGACTAAACCTAGATGTTTGTCTGAACAGTATGAAAGAAGTCACAAGCGAGTAGGATGGTTAGAGTTTGACGATGGTGAAAGAGTTGTGCAGAGAAGAGGAAATACAAGCAAATTTACTATTCTGCTGTTGTTATAGGGAAGAAAGGTCATGTGGCAAGTGCGTATGAATGCAAGATTTGTAGTGATGGTAGATTGACTGTGGTGAATCAGAGATTTATGAAACGCATGGAATGGAAATGGAGTAGTAATGCACTGAACACTGATTTTGATCGGTTATGGGAATTGTCGAAACCCAGCATATCCGAGAGTGTTTCTTTAAATTGTAATAGTGAAGTCCGCCGCAATGTATCCAATGATTTATTACGGAACAAAGAGCATCACTCAAGAACTCAACGTGATTTTGATCTTCGACCTAAGCGAACTGATCCTGCGAAATACCGTGTGAATTTGAAATATGTATGTCATGTGATTGTAATTCACCAGGGGGAGAAAGTGGTGCTTCGTTGTTTATTCTTATCAATAATTGCCATTTTAGTAGAGTGTGTTTATATGCAAGTAATTAAAAATAAACGACAAAAAAAATAGTATCAGAAGCGTAACGTGTTCTACCTCGTTATTAAGCATTGTTGATAGGTACCAACACTTTCTATCACTGTAATGCAGATCTCATAAGTAGTTCATGGCTACAAGCCAAATGAATAAGGACCTGATTAACTGTTGCTTGTTTCAAAAAATAGCTAAGCAGTTAAATGTGCGATTAAATGTGTAGGCCTACTTAAGTTTAATCAAAGAACTTTTATGGCTCTGATTACTTTCAAAACAATAGGCATGGTACCGGTAATGTTATCAAATTTTTAATAGGCCTTCAACTAATTCAGTACTCTTGAAAGATTTTATTTGACCGTCGATTAGTATTTCGGTGCACTTTGCTAAGAAACACATGTGTGTATATCGCCGTTAAACACATGTATCCAGGTATTTAATGGCTGGGCCTTTTTGTGCATATGGTGCGAGCTAGCAAAATGCTTGATTAGTTACTTAGAACGCTATCTATTGATATATTCCCCGCGTTTCTGGTATTGTCGGGGACCGCATCCAGAGAGCAAAATCTTTACCGCTGGAAGAAGCTCCGGATGGTTCCATAAACTAGCGACCCCCGACATTTTGGAAGCAGTGTGTCTATACATAAGCCCCATTGATTAGGTGGCCTTCATGTCATGATTTACTGTATGACTTCGAACTCATGACTTAGCTCAGTCATTGACTTTAATTTCGAAATTCCAACGAAAACTCTGATGCACTTTAATTTAATAGAAATAGTGGGCTTTAAAACAGCCCATATTAATAACTGAAATCGAAGAAATTCTGCTAAATTGAACTTAGTGGTAAGTAATCACAAAATGGCATTGCCGGGCTACTTAAGAGCCACCTAATTGGCTATTTCACTAAAATTTAAGGGCGGTTTCCGGGACGCAACAAAATTCCCGCACTAGCCGCCACACTCGGTACAGTTATCTTACTAGAGTAAGACCTGCTACTTAGGCCTACTCATGTGGCAGGCATCTGAGATGTCTTAATGCAGTGAAATAGCAATTGAAAAGATAATCAGTTCTAAATATTCAATCAGTACATCATGTAAATATATTACCAACTGGGCAATTTTAGTAGGCCATCTCATCCCGTTCAAACATGGACGAATGACAGGGTGGATTCAATTATTTTCCGTCCAAGATTGAATCAAATTTGTAAAAATTTAACTTCTAATTGTTAATAAACAAGCAGATTCACGCACTTTTCAACACAACTACCGTATAGGTGGTGTCTTAGAATTACAGGTTCAGTGTATTTTCGACTGATTTTCATTGGCTATCGTAACTTTCGAGAATTTGCCACCGAAAAATATATAGGTTGTGAAATTTTTACCATGAAATCCTAGATTTCGGCTAAAAACTAGTGTAGTGTTGGCAATGAGTGCCCAACACCTTGTCTATCTGCGGGTACAAGAAGTTTTGGCATCGAGGAATTTGCTGAATGGCAGATCCAAAAACCTGAAATTGAATTTCTCAGTTGAGATGAAATGCATTCGAGAGGAGCGAAGGTGATACGTCGGAGGGTGTACACAGTCAACACGAAATATTGTACACGAAACTAAGAGAGATGAGAGAGATGAGAAGAATACCGGAATCCTGACTTGTAGAAAAAATCGTGCTCAGTAGGATCTATGTTCTTTACATTTGACAAAATTTCATGAAGAATTTGGAATGAAATTGAAATGATAAAAAAAAGAACAATTGCAGTATTTTACAAATGAGTAAAAATGCCATCGATAGGAGATTCAAGAGCCAACTGTGTGCTTAGAAATAGCATAGAAACATGTAAACTGAGGATGCAAATCATGTCTGTTAGGCGGTTGACTAGGCTATATAGACGTCTAAAGGTTCCGCATCATTATATTCTGACAAGATTCACTTTTCGGAAGACAAGTGGGCTATATCATGAAGAAACTATCACCATCTACAGGATCCGTAATATGCTCAACTTGTATGTAGCCTGTCGATGTACATGACGTCTATACTGCCTCTCGAGTATTTACTTGAATGATTATTTGTTGAAATAGAAAAAAATTGCTAAAACACTGAACACAAAAATTAAGGTCGACATATAATTTGAATCACGTCAAGAAAGCACCATTGAAAAGACAAGAAATGAAAGGCAGTGGTGGCTGCTACAACGGCTGAGTCGGTCCAATTTCGTTCTCGTGATTATCACAACGACTGAGAAGGTGGTATTGATCGCATCACAAAAGAAAATAGTAGAAAACATCTACACAAAATATCAGCCACAGATTAAGATTCTAGAAAAAATAAGAATTGATCACAAAGAGGGTCTCTTTTAGTGTTTTGGAGTAGTTCAAAACTAGGAAATATGCTTCTCACGAATGGGGTCACAAAGAAGGCTGAAGGCGAGACAAGATAGAAAACAGGACACATCACTGTACATATTTCTTGCTACATTAAGTCACTTGGAGTCTATAACAGCTGGGAAACATGAGGTGGGACAACAGACATGGTGTAAGTGTTTGTAAAAGCTCTGCCGGTTCAATAGCCAAAACCGAAGTTGTATCGGCCAAGCAGGTGTAATAGCCGCTGCCATAAACTGACTACATCATCTAACCCCAACCTTTACTTAAATTTTCAGCAACAACCCTATGACATAACCCATTGTAGCAAAGCACGTGGCTTTATTAAACAACTAAGTCATAACTCCTAGAAAACCTGGTGTCAAAAATAATTCTCGCACGAAATTAACACAAGTAAAAACCGCCACAAACGTTCCAAATGATAACTAGGTTGATAATTCAAATGCCTGAACCAAAAAGAAATCGTGCCCTCGCAAAACACTGGAGATAACTGCGAAAATGCAATTAGACTCCTGTTTTCACTCAAAACTTGTTAACGATTTTTATAGTTCTTAATTGAACGACAACTAATCATTTATGCACCACATTATTTCTCGCGTTATTTGTGAAAAGAAAAACCGCGAGATCTTGATTCGCGTGAAACCCATTCAGAGCAGTTTGCAAAAAAGCAGTATTGTCCCTTTGCTCGTAATGCTTTTTTGCCAGTCTAATTAGGCACCGAGAGAGGTGCCACGATAATTGAATTATGTCCAATCTAGCTCCATATAAACAAGTAGTGTTAAATATCTTTGACCCACGCAATAGAAGATACATGCGAATAGTATCTCACAAGAAATCTGACACACCATGCAGGAGATTGATGTTCTTTCCAAGTTAACTTAATTATTTTCACACGAAATCTTTCGATCTAGAATACGAGACCATCTTCAGGAATGTTTCATCTGATGGTCACGTGCAGTAGACCGAAAAATTTCGTATGACTATTCTATAAAAGACAAGAGAATTTCATAAGACAATTTGGAAAGAGCATCGATTTTCCTCGGATTCCTTCGACTATATAGTCACATGGAAAGTAATGAAGACCCATTATTTCAATCAGTTCTTTACAAAATCTTTACACTATCTGATAAACCACCAGGAGGGAATTTATAGATCCATTGCTGCATCCGATCTAAAAAATCAATCTGGTGTCTGGGTTCTGTGTTTCTTCTAAACGCAACAACGACCCATCAAGATAAGACACTGTCATACAGGGATCGCAATTAGCCACAGGAAAAAAACCGAAAATCGGGAAAACCGGGGTTTGAATGCATAAATTTGAAATATTTACATTAGACTAATTTCGTAAATAAACGGAAAATTGCGATCCCTGCTGTCATCTTCCAAGGCTACTACCAAAGATTTGGCTACTACCATAAAGGCTTGGTTTTTAAGGTTGACTGTCTAAAGGTTATTAATTTTCACAAAAATATCCTAACGGGTAAAATCCACGGCAGCAGCAAAGGTATTTAAGACATTGTTCAATTTTACGCAATATTTTATGATTCAAATATTGGAGGATTATTGCCAACTTATGCATCATGAATCATATCAAGTAAAGTAAATTAATCAAATTGAAAAGCAAATACATATTAGGTCTATAATGTGAACATGCAATAAAATGCGCCGACACTGAGGTACTTGAAAATTCAACACTAAAGATAAACTTACATTGGTACTCTTTTATTGAGTTATTATTTCTTTGAAGCCCATGAGCCCTTTGTTATCTCTGCCACCACCAATAACAAGTACATGTACTCACTCGGCCAGTCATCCCAGCTCGTTTCCGTTCTTTGAGTGCTTATCATTTGCTGTTTTCAGCATACTTTGAATTTTCTTTTCAATTTCCTCGTCTGTTGCTGTGCTATGGACGCAGCGAACGGAGCCTGAAATGATGTTTAAAAAGTTGACATGGATGCAAATATAGTTTCCATTTTTTCCATTTGATAAAAAACATTCACTTACACACATTCAATGTACACACCAAGGATCCTGTAGTGAAATATCTATTTTGTGTGGATATCTGGGACTAGGATATCTTTGCCTCCTAGCATGTAGGCTCATGCTCTATGTTATCTTGCTTTGAATTTTGAGTTAGCTGGTCAAAACAGCTTGACTTAATACAGTCTGCATAAGTCTATGCACGAAAGACGTTGTTTTTAATTACAGATCCATCTACAATAGGTCTCCCAAAAAAACACGAAACTGATGAAATAATGCATAAATTTGAAATAATTGATTTACAGCAATTTCATTCCAAAAACCGGAATTTCGTATTTTCCAAAGGCATGGTGATGGTGCTACAAACTGAATTAAATATTCACAAAATATCATCAGCCTCTTATGGTTCAGATTTGATAAATTAGTGAAATGCGATGACACCGGTTATGCATCAAATAGACAATCAAGTAAAATTAAAAGGCATCAAATGAAGCAAAGCGTAGCGTGACCAATAGGTTAGTATAGGAAAACGTTGCAGAAGATAATGTGAACATCTGTCAAATAGGTCCTCGTACAAGTCACACTGACAAAAACAGTCATCACCACATCTCAAAAAGTAGTTCCTTCACCTTTAGGGGCTATTCAAGAAATTCAGAATGAATCCAATATGGAATTCATAATTATGCGGTAGGATCTAAGTCCTCATAGGCGATTAGGAAGCTTCTTGAACTTCCCCTTATTACATAAAGCGTACCTGTCACAAGCCATTCAGACGAATCATGCTGCGAAAATGTGCATAATTATCATTAGATGCGTCCATGCATAGTTGAAAAATAGAACAAAAGAATGAACATGACAAATTAAACTTACGCTTCACAAGAGATTCGAGTACATCTTTAAATTTATATTTTCCATTTGTCCCCGTTCGATTAACACTAGAAGACCTGAAATTTCAATCTTACTAGAAAGCCTGAAGTGCGTCAATTGACGCATTTCTAAAATCATAATCATAATATCGGTCAAAACTACGAGTATGATATAAGTAGGCTATATGAGATACTTTTGCAATAAATAATGAAGTAATTAATGATTTCTATATGGTAGGGATCTATTCCAAATTAGTTTAGAAATGTGTAAACACTACTGAGTTAGAATATTAAAAACCATAAAATTCCCAATTCGCAAGTAACACTTAGCACTATTTCCCAATTTGAAAAAATAAAAGTCATTATCAATAATTTGAATTGCAAATGGGATTCATATTTCACAAACAGAACTAATAGAGAATCATATGAACATCCGGATTACTTACTTGCATTCATTGCACATTCGAATTGTACAACGTCCGCAAACTGGGCGGTTACAAAGCTGACACCGATCTAAGGTACTATTGCGGTTACATTCACCAGATGAGCATGTCAATCTTTGCCGTACATTTCTTTGATTGTTGTCAAAGGCCACTGCTCGTTTTCGAGTTTTTTCCTCGGACTTGCTTTGCTTTTGAGAAGTTGCTCTACCACTTCTTGAATATATGAGCGTCGACACCCTCATGTTGGTCTTAGTCACCTCTTTGTACAATACCCAAGAATTGACTAAAGCGATATCCATAATATTTGAGAACACATGAAAACTGGCCATCTTCGACACGCTGGCTTCACCGAATACAGGCGCAACATTTGATCTAAGACATCGACTCCGATTTTGTTGCGTTGTATAGTAAAACTGTCTCAGGCTTGCACTTCTGATTGTCAGCAGTAGGGATAGTCACTGTATGATGAAGAGTGCTTAGTATTGTAACTTCTTTGTTCTTTTTGCACTGATAAAAAGTCAATGTTGCTGATGAATCGGCATTCTTGAGTACATCGGTATGATGCAAAGATGATTTTTCATGGACCAATGGAGCAGCTCTCGTCGATTTGATCGGACAGTACCGGATAATCGAAGTATGTTTGCTTGCAAGTTGTTTAGCCAATGAAAGGCTAGTGAAAAAGTTATCAGTTGTAATGGTGTGTCCATTTCCTTCTACCGGTTTTAGTAACTTCATCACAACATCAGTAGAAATACTGTCAAAACGTGTTGAGTCTCTTCCTAAGTATGGGAAACCGTTATATAAATATTTGGTCTGAAGATCCACCATAAACCAAATTTGATGCCAAATTTATCTGACTTATTGGCCATGTATTGAAAAAAATCCACACCTGGCTTTGCATGGGAGAAGCTGTTCATCAATAGTTAGATACTCAGATGGATAGAAAGAAATCTGGCATCTATCTATGAAATCATACCAAAGATCAGAAATCAAGCAAAATTTGTTTTTCTCTGTCCTTGATTTTCTCGTAGTCTTATCATGGAAGCGAAGAAAGCGTTTGATCTCCATGAACCGATCTCTGCTCATATGGTCGGTAAACAATACATTTCCCCACTGTTTGGACCAAAATTCTCGAAGAGGAAGATTCTTGCATCCCAAAATGCCGCGAGCAATCCAAAGTCCAAAAAATGTGTCTAATTCAGATGGGTCAATTTTCCAATCGGATTTGAATCTCTGACCTTCTGATGTTGTGTATTTACAAATTTTTCGTAGCACCGGCTCATTGATCAATAATCGGAAAGCCGACAAGGGGTCACTAATACGTGAAGTTGCATATGACGTTGGACCTGGTTGACGTCGTAAAATATTTTGGGCATCACGCCGACCTGTGCTTGAAGGAGAATTAGCAAGTTTGTTCCAGACAGTGCCGTCTTTTCCAACGAGACTGGCTGCGGACGTAGGCCTGTCAGTATCACCTTCACTATCGATTTCTGTTCCGGGTATTCGCTGAGATAACGGAGGAATATCATCAATGGAGTCATCGTCACTACTGCAAGATTCATCGACGTCATGTTGGTCAACAATGTTTTCAGCTGGGATTGCTTCATTCTCATCGTCTCCGTTGTCACTATCGTCTGTATTGAGATCTTGCAGCAATTGTAAAGCTCTCAAAGCGGAATGTTTTGCTCGTCTAACCATTTGTTTTCCTTGTATGTCAAATGACGCTAAAGTGCTTGAAATGAACATTTTATTATTGATCGATCATTTTCAAAATCCTGACACAGATAGAGGACAATTATATATTGCCGCAAGCAATTCATTCATAAACACGAAGATTGCTCTCAATATATCTATGCGGATGCTTGTTGCCGCTCTGACATTAGATATCTATTGAATCTATTGTGTTTTCAGTTGACTGATGACGCCTAAAGGATTGCTTTGGAGTTTAATTTAACGCTTTGCATAGCTATAAGAAAACTTGATACTGTGTTATCCGACTTTAGGAATACAATGCGTCAATTGACGCACTCAGGCTTTCTAGGAAGTCAAGAGATTTCTATGTCAAATAGATGTCCGAGAGGGCTGTTACTTTTAGAATAGTAAGAACTAATGAAAATATTAAAAGTCAGGAAGTTTCATTGGATAAATGTCACAGAGTAACTTAAAAACATGAAAAATTAACTGACTTTGCGTCAATTGACGCGCTTCGGTCTTCTAGTGTTAAATGATCTCTGTAAGTCATTCGCCAACAGAGCAGACATCACCCGATCTACGCAATCCTTGACGTTTGCACCACCAACGAGCGACAAATCCAATACCTGAAACCCGGAACGCTATGGTTAAGTGCGAATACAAGTTGGGAAGTCTAAACCTTGCATAAATTCAAAACCGTAAAGCAACGTTTTTTAGTGAGATACTAAATATCAAAGATTGATGAGATATAAGAACTGTAAACCGCGAAGGTTGCGACTCTGTTGTGCAGACTAGGCGGTTGGTCCTAACCATAAGCCAGGGTTGTGGACTCGAACTCGGGAGGTTTTCTTGAAAAGAGTTCGTGAACAGTACTGTGACTACTCTACTTAGAGCAGCCACATGGTCTTATGTAAAGCAACGTTATGTAACATTGATGCGAGGACTACAAAGAAAATTGAGTCTGCAGCCCTGATAGAAACCATACATACCGCTCTATAAATCTCGAACCTGATAATTTGCGATATCCGCAGGGAAATCAATAATCCTCGAATTTCTACACTCTGTTCAGCAACCTGTGTGCTTAAATTACACACCTTTCGATACATCAATAAAATTATATCTATGGTTTTAGTTTCCACGTCGCCACCGAGTTGTTCCTCCAGCTTCTCCCTAAGCTTGAAACGCTTTTTTTGTGTAGAGGATGGCAAGTTAGTCGATCGTCCACGACGGATGGGGTAAGTTCGTGTAGTGGTATCAATGGCTTGGATGTTTCATGATTTGATTCTGATTGCCTTCTTTTTAGTGGTGTGCGCGGAATAGGGGAGAAAATGGTTAAATCAGTCCTGCTGACTTCTGAATCTTCTGCCTCAGTCGTGGTGAAGAAATTCTGAAAAGCAATTGCATATCTTTTAAACAATTAAGTACATTACATTTTACAAAGCGACAGACAGTCACGATCAATAGAAATTTTCACGGGCTAACGTTGAAACACAAATAAAATACCATACAAATTTGGTTAACAGGGTAAACAGAAATATGGATGCTGTGACATGTCATTAGTTGAAATGTATATACTGTGCATAACTCAATGTCAGAATGTATAAATGCATCTTCATGCGATATTAATTGTTAGGATTTAATATTACTCAAGTCAACGTATGTTTCAATACTTTGAATGAATCCGAAATATTTTAGCACTCGCATGGTCTAGTACACACAGGATTCTCGTATGTAATTAATAAATGCCTATAGGCTCCCTTACTTACGTCTGTAGGAAGCAGTCGCTGTCGACCATGTCCGCGAATGGCACGAAAGTGTGATCTTATCGAGTATACTGATTGTCCTTTGCGAATAAGCTTTGAACAGAAGTTCATGGTTTCCAGCAATAGACTTTCGTCATCAGATACTTGAAGGACTACATAAGTTTCCTTTACACCAATAGCATCCAGATCACAATCCACTTTAAGGACACTACCACTCTTCAAAATGCTGAATGCTTTGGGTGTCCATTGCGATATTTTATTCAGCTCTTGAGTGAAAACATTTCTTTCCCTTTTTTGGAAGAGAAGTCCAAACTTCTGTAATGTGAAATCCGTCATCACCTGAAATGTGACACATATTTTACGGTTTCAAATTGAGAGAGAGATATGTTTTATTCAAACCATAAAAACGAATCAGAATTACAAGCTAATTAAAAATTAAGATTATAAAGCAATAATGAAGGATGAAAATTACAAAATTATGAATAACAATCAAGGAATAGATCATGAACACATCTTGCAGACGGATACAAGTTTCATTATCTCAAAAAAGCAACTTCCCACTGTAGTTAACAATCATCTTGATTATAATATTTTGATTCATACGCATGGAGCAATTAGATTTTCATCCAATGTGTGAATGGAAACATCCTCCTTGACTGAGTCGGCTAAACCTGCTTAGTCGCGGCTTGGCTTAACTTTAATTACATTCGGCTGGTTAATACTTAATTTTCTCGATCCGCGGACAATTCTAGTAAAAAACTCTAATATACGGTACCCAATAGATTGATATCTGCTTAATAGGTTGCATCGTTCTACAAAGTAACATCTTAATCTTAAATATAACGCAGTATTGACTTATAAAGAAAATACTCCCATTTTGTTGTCGTGATGCAGCTTCTGTGTCAGAGAAGCACAACTTCCAAAAATAACATTAACTGACCTACTTCATATATATTCTACATTTCCTAATAACTGAAAATGAATTCTGATTAATTAAACAAGACAAAAACCACTATCATTCACAGTATATGCAGACCAAGTGGCAACCCTGTTCTACTATTATGCTATAATTATCTCAATTTTTAAAAATCAAAAATCCCCATTTTTGATGTTCCAGTTTGTAGGACGATAATCACAATAACTTACAATTAGTAGAAGTGTACTAATTATTTGATACATGCAAAACAAAACAGATATTCCACATGACGAATATATATTGGAAAATAGACCAATAAGTGAAAATTCAGATATTTATACATATGGTATTACTAAGAAAATGTCAGTAGGTAGGCAAATAGCCTTCAGATGGACTTTTTGAAATTTAATATATTTCTTTGTTAATTTATAGTATCCTATGTCCAAAACACGAGATGAGTAGGGGTAGTCATACAAGGTCTCACAAATTCTAATACTTTGCCAGAAACAAAATTTTCATCAATGGAAGCTTTGCACTGATCAACAGAATCGAGAATTATAAAATCATAATTTTCCAGCATGACACAATTGTCGGGTTCTTTGGTCGAAATAACTAATGGTTTAATGCTCATGTTGGCATACATCGATCGAATCATTAAAAGCTGATTCACAGACGTTCAAATACGATATTATTAACTCTAACACGTTTCTTTAGTTTAGACAGATAATTTTCGAAGGAAATGAGGAAAAGGAGTCCAAGACTCCATACATTTTCACAAATTCATGCATGTGTAGTAGGATGTGCACATTGTACATCACTGATTTTTTAGAAAACAATGTTTCCATCTGTTGAACAAAAATTTCAATGGCTCTATGAGCATGAACACGCAGACATTTTGAATGTCTGAACGTTTTGAAGAAAATACATACACAGCGAAATGCAACAAGCAGAAGTGATGATAATACACTGTCTTGAAAAATTTTCGAAACAGAAACGGGCCGAGGTATAAAACGAATAAACGATATTCCGTTGCTTTAAAATGAACCAAGTCAATGAGCTTCCTGGGTTTTCGTTGAAAATCACTGGCACGCATGTCCTATAAGACCAAATTAAATCAGACAATTGATTGATTTGCGATGCTGATAACCTACATGATAAGCGCCCACCTCTAACACAAGTAAAATAGTACGTAAAAAGTTTTCTTGTAACTCCCAAACAAACAGCATGCATATAATCAATTGGAAATTCAGAAAATAACTTCACATCACATATGCTCGACAACGGAGAAATCGAAATTTGGTTATTTTCTGAAAAAGAAGAATAGTCATCATCAGTCCTGTGGCGAAATTCAGTACCGAGAAAAACTACACGACCGTCTATATATGTACCCACATCCGTTATACCCACCGTGACCTTTGATGCACTGAACAAATGCTCGTGCCGGGGCATCACATACAAACTTAACTTCTTGGAAGAGGAAACGAAAGTTTTTGTAGATGAATACATTACGCTTTAATTCTCTGATTTCTTCACATAGTTCCTTTATTCCTTTATTCCAGACAACACTGGTTTACCTAGCTCAAAAAATATTTATATATTTTTATTATTTATAAAAAATTTATCTGAATGGTAATCGGCCATAAATTCATCTGGGAGCTCTTGAATAAAGGCAAACCATCAATATTCACTTTGTCGCAAATAAATTTCTCTACCATTTTGTGGAGATAGACAATGAAAGACATTATCTGAAGCGAATTTAAGGTTTTCCTTGATCGAAAGGTAAGCAAGCTGTCCTCGAGTTACGACGGATTTCAATATATCAGGTTTCACAACGTCCTTTTTTAGAGGTGATAAACCGATGGTGGAACATCGATGCCATGTCGGGATACCATCCGTAGAAGATACTCCTGAGCTCGGATCGGCAAGTTGAATATCAACATGAAAATCATCAGCTCTTGGGCCAAGGAATGCGCTTTTTTCTCAAGATCACTTCCAGCAGACCCATCTTCCCCTTCAGTGGAGTGGTATTCAAAGTCTGAGCTGTGATCAAAACAGATTGATCCTTCAGTTGAGCAATAGTCGAATTCAGAGTTATCATCAAAATAGACAATCTCTCCATTTGAGTACTCGATGTCTGAGCAGTCATCAAAACAGTCAGGTCCTCTACGTGTAGAAGTAGGCCTACACTCAATGTCTTGATCATTCCCTGACGATTCACTAAGATCACTGCGCGATCGTCGAGAAGATACTTGATCACCAGAACCATTATTTTCGTTATTGTTTAATCTTGAACCTGAAAAATGCAACAGCACTAAACATTACACGCTGAATTGCCACATTGCCAACCCTACTGTAAACTGCGTGAAACTACAATTACAAAATATACCAAAGGTAAGGTATGACTGATCGGTTTGGGCTTATAGAATATGGTTAATAGGCTACTGTGGCATGGGCCTAAGCACTGACCATTGCTATTAATTCAGCTCCAAATTCTTGGAAATCCTGAGCCATTTCATGAACACAAGTAAAACATCGGTACTTTCGATATATTTAAAGCGTCGATTTCAGATGGTAATTAAAATAATCGGCTGATTAGCAAAATCGATAATCGGTACAACCCTGATTTCTTGCATTATGAGTGAAACTTGAGAAATTGAGTTTTGGATGGACTTCAGTAGACGCCTCCGAACAATAGTCGCATCCCAAAACGTCCCAAAACATCCCACTTTTCAAAAGTGGCCGCCGTTTTATTCAAAGAAATGTGGAAATTCGATGCTAACAGCAGACCTTAGTTTTACGTTCACACAATGCAAGTCAAGAGGTGTACTTGTCTACCAGATTATGGAATGTTTCGTTTCCAGTAAATCACGTGCAATTCAGGTAGATACCAGTAGGCCAACATTTTCCTAATTTTTCATAATTCATGTTGGATTCTTCAATCAGGATTGTCAAATTTCACGTGCATATGCGAATTTTGCGTGCAGTGAACACCCTGACAACTGAAAATGAAATCTTTGAAAATGTTGATGCAATGAGGACCACGTTGAATCAACTTATCATATTGGTGGCTAGGATAATTAGATTTATGGAAGGAATCACGAAATATAGCCTATATAAACATACTTCGAGTTATTCTCACACGTACATCTACTAGATCACATCTGATAGACAACACTAACACATACATTAATGCACTTCAAAACATAAAAATGGCTGTTTACACGGACATATGCGTCGAAATAACCCATCCCGTAAGATTTCGGTGTGCACTTGGGGCCACGCTGCTCGTCACAAATGTCGCGTTATCTGAAGTGTAATCGGAAAACAATCCTTCACTTCACAGTACGTTTTAAAACACTACTACGCTGTTCCAGTTATCGTCAAACTTATATCACTGTGCTTGGCTAGTAAGCGTTCACCATTTATTAATGGATCTATAGATCTACATTTCTCCGTTAATGCCCAACAACTGTCCTATACATTTCATTTCCTACCAGCTTATCGCATCATCTCCGCACTAATTGATTGACTCGCTTGTCCATAACACTGTTGTGTGACGTGATACTACCCTCCATCCAGAAGATTGTGTCACTTCGCCCGCAACTATTGTATTCTGTACTCCCTCTCACAATTCTGGTTGAGACTCAACACAGCTGTCTCTGCATGTCTATTATATTCTATCAACTTAGGATTGTGAGATGCGCCTGTATGCTATAGCAATTAGCTATGTCAGCTAAGTTGTGCAACGGCTTTCAATTATCATTGCAAGCAGGACATCAATTTACGAAATTTCGAAAAAATGCATGCCTCCTATGAATCAGAGGGAAGTACCCACACATCCTACGTATATTATTCTTCATGTTTATTATTAAACTATCAGCAACATATGTACGTATCTTTCATATGATCATTTGCCGGTTCACATGACTTATTGGAAGCTAATTAATTGCAATTGGCTGCTTACGAAGATATTCTCCATTGAGAGAAATCAAATCTGAGAAAAACTCTTTGCGGCCTTTCCTATTTCGCTCGCGACGAGACATGGAAAAGTCAATTGACCCGGCACGAGTCGTGATGGCAGAAATGAAAGTATAAGAATGCACACTTGAAATGAAAATCAGGTTAATGCAAGGGACTAGTTTAAACAAAATTGACGAGGTCAATTTTTAACAACTCGACCGTTAATTATCTTTACATTTGATAACTTTTGTTGCTCACTCGTCAGTTCCAATTTAATTGATGCTGGATCTCGATCATAGAGTAAAACTGAAAGAAATTAAATGTCACAAGAGATTTTAGATGTCTGAAAAATTTGTTTGTCAGACGCAGAGTGCTTCTGCCACATGTTCACCTTTCACGCTTGATTCCATAGAGTAAATTTGCTTGCTTCCACGTATAAACTGCATTTATGCATGCAGGTTGAAGTGAACTTGAAATTATTTGCACTAGATAATTTGCACAAGATGTTTACACTGATAACTATGCGAACAAGCAAATTTAAACATCTATGTCATTTATAATTGAAATGCAATTCAGTACGAAATTGAGGTGTCGCATTCTCAATAGTTTTAGTTTGGTTTTCATCATAGGCTGCATGCGCTGTAGTTCATATTCAATAAAAACGCTGGCGCATCAGAAGCGTGAAAACGCGGCGTAGGCGCCGCGACTGAACGCCATCAAAACGCTGGTATTCATCTTCGAAGGCATTATGGATGATCAACAAGAAAATGATCAATCTAATATTATTATATTTCGAAGGAGTTTCTGTTTCATAGATAAAACCGGTGTGAAAATGCTATCAAGTCGTCAAATTTTTAGGTATCGCGTTTATTTGGCATCTGTGCGCCATCGTAGCGCGAGCAGCGCGATCCCCACGCCAATCAGCCAAGTTACGCTGGCGCCACGCCAGCGTTACGCCAAATCATTTTACACTGGGTTGTGGTCACCTGAACCACCTCAGCAGAGAGGTCGACGCGATGCAGCAAATGTTGTTCACGTTGGTGGAGGGAAACCCGAACCAGGTGCAGTGAAGAACACCATTTTGGAAACCTGGTCACTTTTCTTCCCGGACACTATGCTCATGCAAATTGTTCATTTTTCTCAGATGAAAGCAAATGCTCTGGGTATTGAAGTTCAGTTGACTGTTGTCCAGCTAAAAGCTTACTTTGGAATTCTGTACTTCAGAGGGGTTTTCGGCGATCAGAAGATTCCTATCGAGCAACTTTGGAGTGAGAACTTGGAACTTGGAACCGTGTATTGCGATTCGATGATTCAGAGCTCAGAGAAGACCGGAAGAAAACAGATTCATTTGCTGCCTTGAGAGACATCTGGTCTGAGTGGAATGAAAGACTCCGTACTTTCTACAAAGCCAGCCATTCAATCACCATTGATGAACAACTGGTCGCGTCACGTTGTCGCTCACCACACCGGATATACAATCCGTCGAAACCGGGAAAGTATGGCGAGCTTGTGAGATGGTGCACAGATGCTAAGAACAGTTATTTCTTGAATGGCATCCCACTAACTAAACGTCCGGAGACAGTGTCGTGAAGTTCACAAAGAGTCAATCGATCAAAATCACTTGTGATGAATTTGTGTGGACCGTTCTTCAACGACGGAAAGAAATGTCTCTTCACTTCGATGAACTGCTGAAAAAATAAGGGACATTCCGGCGATCTTGCATGAACCACGGGAGCAATTTGACTCAATCTTCGCATTCGGTGGCGACCGGAAGAGACTCACAGTCCATCAGTCCTATCAAGTCAAACCAAAGAGGAAGGTTTATCTAATATCCTCTATGCATCACTCTGCTGAAACACTACCTGATGGCAAGAGAAAGAGCAACATGCAGCTCTACTACAACGAAACCAAAGCAGGCGTTGATGTAGTGGACGAAATGTGCAAGGCCTACTCGGTCAGGACTCGAGTTCACAGGTGGCCCATGGTCCACATGCACAACATGTTGGATGTGACCAACGCCTACACCATCTTCAACATGTCCCATCCAGACTGGACAACGGTTGTGGAGAGCAAGTGACGTCGACAGTTCCTACAACAGCTTGCTACCGAGTTAGCCAAAGATCACATGCTGTTCCGACTGCAGGAACCTATCGGACTTTCAACGGAGCTTGTCAACCTGATCACCAAAGCAACAGGTCAGCAAAATCCACGTCGACAAGCACCTGTGCAAGAAGGCCAAGAAGCACCGCAGTTAAGATGCGCCAGGTGCAAAGACAGTGGCAAGCCAACTCGCGACTGTAACAAAACTCGTCACAGATGCCGAGAGTGTGATGCACCAGCTTGCGGGCGACACGCTCTCGTGGCCCAGGTGATTTGTTCAAACTGTATGTAAACTTTACTGAAATAGGCATTCGTTTTGTTGACATGTTGTTTTGTTCCTTATGTTAGTACTGGAAAACATGAATAATTATGCACAGATGACATTCATTGTTTTTCAAAACTTTGGTTCGACTGTAGTGAAAGTCATTTGCAAAATATTTTACTTCACGGAAAACTATAAAAGATATGTCGAAAATCGTTTTATCTAATAAAAACACATGTCAATAATTATTTTCAGGTAATTCTCAATTAAGCATGCTTACTCTACGCATTAAGTTTTTTGTTTCAAAATTTTGTAAACAGTTCAATGATTTCCATCAATAAAGTGAGCAATTCGTCGAATCAATTAAATTGGAATTTCATAATGTTACTGTTATACTGTATGCAAATATACGTGATAATATGTGCTACTACAATGTAAACTTAAGTAGTAGTATGTATCTGCGATGTAAGATGATATGTAGAAGTGTATGCGCACTTGATAACACAACTACAGATAAGTTCCTAGCGGACGGTTGTTTTCTCTCTCCCAAGTCAGTGGGAATGACCTAGCAACGATACAACAGTTACTGCAGCAGCATGTTCTATCTCTGGTCTAATAATGTGGGTATCAAGCCGGAGCTGCTAGGTAGGCTACATGAAATCCGGTGCTTCTCTAATTTTCTGTATTTTTCGAGCATCCTTTCTTACGATGACGCAAAGCATTTCGTTTAAGCCGTCAATCAGTGATGACTAGGTAGCTACTTGTGCGCCTGTCGAAAAAATGAATTTATATAATGAAAATAATACCCTGACGAAGCGCCTTGAGTAAAAATTTACTGATATTTTCCTAAAAAAGGTATATGGGATTATAGGCTACTTACGGCAGGGTGTAATTAAAATAGGATTCGCTATGAGACCTAGCTTCTACCCCATTCTACACTTGCGAAAATCTTGTAATAAAAGCACCAAAATTGGAAATATTGCAATAAATTGAAATTTGGATTGCACAATACAAGAAATACTTGATATTTATTGCAATTTTTCTAAGATCTGCAACAAATTACAATATTTGTACTTCTGGTTTTGTTTTAACATAAAATTGGAAATATTGTAACAAAATGCATGAGATTACAATATCCTTGGGATGATTCCTATTAAGTGTGAAGCATTGAAGTTTGATTCCTGAACTTGCTTTTAATCATTGTTTTGTAAGCATGGGGCCTGTGCAATTAGCAGAGGGTGTTTAACTTATTAAAAAAGGAAGGATTTTTGAGCGAATGAAATCCATAAGTCATCGAATCCGGGCTAAGGTTAAAATGTGTGACGCCCTGTGGATTAACTGGATTTTCAATCTATCATTTCGTACTTAAAATTTACTTAGGCCTATGTCGTTGGATATTTGTCGTTAAACTCTTGTTGATCTTTAAGGTGAAGGTTTCGGGTTGAAAAAAAACGAGATAATTTATCTGACAAATTTGGCTGATGGTTAGTAGGCAGCAGTGGTTATACGCGCAAGTAGTAGACTGCATCGTTTCATCTGCCATAGCTAATTCTTAAATGTCGTGTTTGATCAAGTCATTGACTTTTTATCGCATTGATCGAGTTCCATTTAAATGCCAGAAATCTCGTTTTATGCTACTAATTGTCGCATCTGGATAGGCGTGAGATTTTAGTTTATACTCTATGCAATGTTTCATTTGGATTTACGAACGTGTTCACCTCTTGGGCAGCAAATCCTATATAAATTCACGACAGGAAAGTGAAGAGCTCCAAGATTTCCTTAGTTCTTTCTTTGGATGCGGAATCAGAGTCATGCCACACCAGGACTTTTTTCCTTACTCCCTTTAGCTTGAGTAATGGATAAAAGACCGGACCAGGACACCATAAAATCAAAAAAATAGTACTTTTAAAAACGACATAAATTTATGAATTTAGTCCCTTTTTCAGGTTTTTAAGACCTAAATTCATGAATTTAGTCTATTCAAAAAGTACCATTTTTTCAAAAAATGGTATTTTTAAAAACAACATAAATTCATGAATTTGAACCCTTTTTCAGGTTATGAAGACCTAAATTCATAAATTTGGGTGTTTTTAAAAATACCCAATTTTTCAAATTTTTCAAAATCTCAAATTTGAGAATTACAATTTTCACCCCCAAAATCATGACCGTTCCAGGACACCGAAAATCATAAAAGTTAAGAATCTCAAATTTGAGAATTACAATTTTCACCCTTAAAATCATGACCGTTCTAGGACACTAAAAATTATAAAAGTTGAGTATCTCAAAATTTGAGAATAACAATCGGGCGAAGCCCTAGAACCTTCGGTTCGATTTTCATTGCTTAAATCATGACCGTTCCAGGACAACGAAAATCATAAAAGTTGAGAATTTCAAATTCATGAATTTTATCCATCTTTCAGGTTTTTAAAATATATCATGTGACTAATAATATTTCTTTAAAAATGGATGAAACAAAAGTGGAAGGAACTTCAGAAATGGATGAAACAAAAGTGGGAGGAACTTCAGAAATGGAAGGAACCGCAAGAATATATCCTTCGTTATCTCAATTAAAAATAAGTGAATTAAATATTGAAAAACACAAAGATAGAGTACGTTATATGAAAGATAAGGAATCTCAATTATTATTAAGATTAGAGCATTATAAAAAGTTAAGAAAGAGATGGACTAAAGTTAAGAATGTAACACAAGGAATTGGCATATTCTTAACAATAAGTTTAGGCGCTTTAACAATTGTTATATCTTCAGGTGTTTTAGTAATTCCAGTAGTTGCTACTGCTTTAACAGGTACGGGTGTTTTTACAACTTCACTTGTTACAATGTTAGATAAATCTTTAATATCAAAGAAACGAAAATCATTAAAAACTAAGCATTTACATATTAAAGAAGTCTATGATAAACTACACTACTACTTTCAAAGAGTATGTGATGATAATGTTATTACGTTAGATGAGATTGAAAAATTTGATCAAATAGCTAATGAAGTAAATCAAATATCATTTCAATCACAGACAGAAAAAGTTAATGATAAAAATAAAAAGGATGGTAAAATTTCTAGTGATGGTAAAACTTTTATTGATGATAAAATTTCTAATGAAGAAAATGATAAAATTTTTTTAGAAGAGCTAAAAACTTTATTAGACAAAACTTTATTAAACAAAACTTAATACGAGAAAACGTTAAACGAGAAAACTTTAAACGAGAAAACTTTAAACGAAAAGATTACAAACAACAAAGCAATAAAAAAATAATTTGTTCAGTAAAATGTTTTTGCTGTATTCCAATGTTACCACAAAATTCAAATATTATATTTTAAAAAATAGATAAAATTAAAGCTGATAATAACAAAAAATATTATACCACTATGTTGTATATTTTTTATTACTCAGTAAACAAATCTTCGATCGACTTTCAGTCAGAGAACAATTGTTCGATAACTCTATCATGAATTTTTTTATCAATATTAATTGTAATGAATCCATAATCTTTTGCCCAAGCATTATTACACGATTGTTTAAATTCATCTTTATCTCTTATACATAAATCTCTTAGCAAATCACTTAATTTTCTTGCATTTATTTCAAATAGTATAAATATATTTGCATTCTTTCTAATAACACTTCCGTCTAATGAATACATACTTTGTGTTAAATAAAATACACTACAGTTATTATGTCTACCTCTTGTGAAATAATTTCTCTGAACTGACTGATTTCTATCATTAACACAATCATCAAAAATTACACAATGTTTCATTGTTTTATCTAGTTTACTAGGATCTTGCATATTACCACTATCATCTATTAGTTGTATCTTTATATGCTTATTTTTATTGGATTCAACTAATTGTTTATTTTTTGTTGCTTCTTCACACCACAAATTTATTTCTTCTTCATATTCAGATTTTTCGTATTCTTCGAATAGAGAGGCAATTGCTGTTTTTGTAAGATTATTTTCAAATCCATATTTTAAAAATTGATAGACGGGTTGTTCTGCTGTTGTTGTATAAATTATAAGATTGTTATAATCAAAAAAATTTGGAGTCGTTAAAATTTTAAATAATAGATATGTTTTTCCACAACCTGATCTTCCGCAAATAACTGACAAAACTTTATTAGATAAATTTGGATGATGATTAAATTTAAGTTTTTTTTTATTTAAAGACATTTCATTCATTTTTAAAGTAATAAATTCATCCATTATTGAATTAGTGTTTTTTAAAACAAAAAAATAAAAAAAAATGAAATTTTAATTTAAGTTTATTTTTTTTATTTTTTCTTTCTAATAATAAGGTTAAAAAGATTAATAAGATTAATAAGATTAATAAGATTAATAATGAAAATGATAAAAAAAATTAAACTTTTCTATTGTAGCGTAAAAGTTTATACCTCCCGAACGGGAGTTTATACCTCCCGAACCAAAAGATCTATCATAATCTCTTCACCTCCAAAATTTATTTCTTGTCCTTTCTCATCAGTGATTCTAATGTTAATGTTGTTAATAGTTTTTCTTGTAATAGGGAAATATATTAATGTTTGTGGAAATACATTTAATCTATAACCAATGGGTACAGTAAAAGCTGGAAAACTGAATATTAAATTTGATAATTTACCATTTATATATCCTCCTTCAATAATGTCACAATGTACAACAATTGAATTTATTTCAGTTATTTTTGGAATCTTCTCACCTAAATGATAACCTTGACTATAGGTTTGTTTATTAAATCCTAATAGCTTTGACAATGATCTATCATGATTAAAATCAACTTGATGATTTTCGTCTAAAGTAAGAGAAAATTTATTAACTGCCGGTTCAACTGCAAAATGTAATTGTTTCTTATCTTTAAATGGTATACTAAATGTCTCTTAATTTCATTTGATATTGTTTCAACTTCGTAAGAACCAGGAAGAAAAGTTAGTATTTTCCATGTTTTACCTTTATCAGTAGAATATCTAAATTGATCATTCACATCTTTGATAACGTTTTGAATAGTGTTAAATGTAGAGAAACTAGTCAATGCAATTTGATAATTTTTATTTTGTTCCAAATGTAGAATGGGTTCTAAATTACAAGTGTGTGATGAAGTAGTTGTTATAATTTTTAACGTCGTACTAAATTTTGATGAACCCAAAATCTCTGTCAAATTTTGTAAATGATTATTAATTTTGTCTAAATCTGCTGAACACATTTTTTAGTTAAAATTTTGAATAAATATTTTTTTATAAAAAATTAGAAACAACATATTTCAGCTACGGGCGAAGCCCTGGAGGACATCAGAGATGTCCAGTTACACTTTTATAATCCTCTTCATTTAGAATCTTTTTTTCTAACAGTCTTTTCAATATAGCATGAATTTCATTGAAACTAGAATTATGTCCTTCTTTTATTGCAGATATTAAAATATTTAATCTATTTAGTAATTCTTGTGGATCATCTGGTAAAAATATAGTTGTTTCTGTTTTCTGTTTTTTTGTTTTCTGTTTTTCAGATAAACCTTTTCCTACTTTAACTCCCGTTGATAATAAATTTTCTAATTGTTTATAACGTTTAAGAGTTTTTACTACACCTACTCTATCTAATATAGTTTTATATTTTATTAGATCTTCTACAGCATAATTTTTTAAATCTGCTCCTCTTAAAAGATCAACAAAATTTCTATCTAAACTAATAGGTTTTTTATCTGGAGTAAAAATTAATCCTCGTAAAGGTTGTGGAAATATTTCTTTACCACCAAGATAAAATCTTGCAAATAATTTTTTATCTAAAAAGAAAGTAGAATGTTCGAATAACATAGATTTTGGTAATTTTTTATCTATGTTTGCCTCTAATAAACCATAGTCATCTAATAGTGTTTTAAGTACAGGATCCGCTATATCAACACGTTTTTCATTAAGTTCTTTTTCAAGAGTTTTAAATGGTTCGACAGTTTTTTCATAATCAGTTTTTACTTCTTCAGTTAATTTTAATTGATCAAACATATCAGATTGAATACCAGCTTTTGTCATTCTATGTTGAAGATGATTTTCTTTCATAATATTTCTTTGTTTTATTAACTCTTCTAATTGTTTTATTCTTTTAAAATTATCAGCTCTAACTTTATCCATTTTTATATGATAATTTTTTATTATTATTTTATTTTATAATATTTTATATTGTTATATTGTTATATTTAGAAAATAAAAATTAGAAAATTAAAAAGGTTCAGTAGTTATTCCATCAGGTAAAATTTTTCTTTTATCATCAAATGGATCTAATGCTAATTTATGTTCTTCTTTTAAATACATTTTATGTTTCTTTGAATTAAGTCTATAATTACATGCCGTTTTTATTTCATTATTAAATAATGCATTTTTATAATCTTGAAATGTTATTTGATTAGCCACTGATGCCTTTGAAATTCCTTTTAATGTTTTATGTGTTTTAATATTATTAGTTGTATCATAACAGTAACATTTAGATTTTAAAAATATAGCTTCTGTTATGAAATCTTCATTTCCTTCTAATTCATCTTTTACTTTACATAAATCAGAAGGATGAATAATATCTTTTATTTTATTAATTTCTTTATCAAGTGAAGAACCATATGGTACTGTTAATTCTAAGAAAATAGAATCGGTATCTGTAAAGTGTAATTTATAGTTTTTGCCATAAGCAGGTGCTAAATAATCATATATAAAACTATACATAAATAGTTTAGCTAATTCTAATATAGTGAAACCAATGAAATTAAACTTATCATGTTTTACAATGCTTCTTCTTAGATGAACAGCACAAAGTTCATCACTGAATCTAGTAGTTCTTTTATATGTAGGTTTCCTTGTTAAATTTTGAAATCTATCTCTATCATAAACTATTTCAATATTTTGTCTATTACGTACATTTTCTAAAGTCTTACCATAAAATGCATTATTCATTAATTTGAAGAAAACGTTTCCAAAATCATCTTTATTTCTTTTAGCTATTTTACGTTTTTCAATATTGAACTCTATATAATTTTTTAACCATTTAGATTTTCTATACTCTAGTTTTCGATGTATTTTGGTGAGAATCATGCCATGATCTAAATACCAATCTAGCATTCTTCCTTCAACAACATACTTTCCTTTATTACCTTGTGTTAACATAAGTTTTTTTGTTGGTCTGTATTTTTTCGGCATTATAGATTTTTGATAATCTGAAAAATCTTCTATATTGGGAATTTTGTTTTCTGGACAGAAAGGATAATATTTTGTTGCGTCTTTTATATAATCAGGATATACTAACTCAACTTCATATACATAACCAAAATTATTTTCACCATCATATGTTTTTTGATAATCTAGATTATTACACCATGTCATTTCACCTGTTGGTAATTCTTGTATCATGCAAGAAGAATATAAGCTATTAAAATCATAATATAACAAATAGTTTTCTCTCATGAATTCATCAATTGCTTTTTCACGTTCTACTCCTTCTTGTTTCGTTCGAAAAATTTCTAATATTTTTTCTTTTTCTTCTGGAGATAAAGGTTTCATTATTCCATATTCTTGTGGATTTACTTTCTTATTATAACATTTAACATATCTATTACCTAAAACTGATGAAACTCCACCTCCAATTCCAGTTTCAAAAAATAATAATTTATCATATGTATTTTCTTTATAATGTTTAAGTTTAACATTTGTATGTTTTAATCCTGCTAACCATGTTAAACCTGGTGTAGAATAACAATAACATGGATCTATTCCGTAATATTCTAAACACATGTCACGAAAGTTTTCGAAAAGATCAGCTAGTATTAATACATCTATCTGTAGATATTTCATTGTATAATCATACATTGTTTTACAATTTAACTCTCTCCAATTCTTTTCAGCTTCTGCATAGTCTTCGTCAGATAATTGTGATTGTTTTAATGTTGATTTAAATTTATTTATTGGAGGAAGTTGTTCTTCTTCCATAATTTTATTCACAGAATTAAAATCTCCAGTTATATCAGTCTTCGACTGTGAGCCGCAGGCTATGTACTCATACGGAAATATTCCTTTTAAAGGTTTTAAATTATATTTATTTAATATTTTACATTGTTCAGATTTCAAAGTTTTTCCCATAACATCTAATGAATAAGGAGTAAAAAATCTAAATGCATCTAAAATTCTAATACAACCTAATTGCATTGAAAAATATTCTTCTTCTTGTTTACATAGTACATTTATTTTTTGTTGTTGTAATTTTTCAGATGAAAATAAATCTTTCATTACTAGATGGAAATCATATTTAGAACCATTATAGAAATATAAAGGAACAAAGTTATATTTAAATTTGTTAGCATTAAGATTACAAGAATTATGTGCTGCACCTCTATATAATCCATTTAGATGATCATGATCTTTTACTTTATCAATATATCTACCTCTGCCAGTTTTATATTTATTTGTAAAACCTTTTCCACAGTAATAACAATTTATTTCATCATAAAATTCTTTTCTTTCTTCATCCGTTAATGGTATCATTGGTTTATTTGTTTCAAGCAATTGTGAAAAACGTCCTTGTAATTCTTCTACTTTCTTTGTAAACATTTCTGAACTGTCTTCACCATAGTATTGTAAATATTCTGATTTAAATAATTCAGGATAATTTGAATGAATGTACATTCCCCAACATAATGGTTTTTGTTCAAATAAATATTTTTCTTTACTTTGTTCAGTTGAACTTTTTCCAGGTGCACTTCTTTCAGGCGCACTTTTTTCAGAATTATAATTTTCAGAATTATAATTTTCAGAATCGGGTGAAGCCCTGGAACTTTCCGTTTGATTTTGTGTCATATTAACATTATATGCTTCAAAATCACAATAAATAGTAAAGGGTACTTTATTTTTAAAATACCATTTATTATATTCTAAATAATCATCTTTAGGAAAAGTATTTTGAACTGCTTCGTTTTGTTGACAATTTTCCAAATGTCTATTCATTTCTTCTAAAGTTCTAAAACTTGTCATACATTGAAGACAAGGAAAATTTTTATTATCTGAAGTTTTTGTAAATATAGAAACATCTTTACACAATATAAAATGACCCTGATAATATAATATATTCGCTTGTGCTGGTTGTTTTGACTGTTCTAGTTTTTCAAATTCATCTTTATATATTTCATGTGTTTCATTAATTTCTTTTGTAAGATTAAATGTATTTTGATAATAATTTTGATTTAATATTTGTAACTGATAACTATATTCTTTATCATATTGTTCTTTATATTGTTGTAGACATTTTTTAAAACATTCATTTAATTCTTTATTTTCTTCATTATTTAATTCTTTATTATTTTCTTCATTTAATTTTTGAATTGTTTCTATCTTATTTTGATATTTATGGTGATATTCTTGTAGTAACATTTTTAATTGTTGTTGATAATCTGTTTTACAGTTTTGTAAACTTTTATTTAAATTTTCTAATTTTTGTTGATATTCTGAAGATAAAGATGAATATTTGTAATTATAATCATCAGTACGTCCTTTATAATTATTGTGATTAATCATTATTGGTGATAGTGTTTTAACAAGTTCAAATTTTTCAGTACATATTATATTTCCTTGGTAAAAAATATTATGATGCATGTAATTTCCTCTATCATTATATACTATTTCTGATTGGCATAAATTTTTATTATTCAAATAAAATTTTTTTGAATCTGAGTAAAGTGGAGTAATTTTACCAATAGAAACATAATTCACATTTAATTCAAAAACATTTACTTCAATTAAATTTTTATTCTTTTTATGAAACTTTAGTAACCTATTATAATCTTATGGAAATTCATCTAAGCCATCAGAAAGATCAAATTCACTTATGTATTCTTCTTTATTGTAATGACTTAGTCTTTCTTTATGATATTTTGCAGGATGTAAATGTGCTATAATACTCCACAGAAAACAATAATCATCTTCATTTTTTATGTTGATTAATTGAGGTGAACTGAAAGGTAAAGGAACATAACTACCACCAGTATTATTTTTATATTTATTAATTACTATTTTCTTAGATATTATTTTAACAAATCTCCAACCAGATTCACGTAACTGGGCTTCAATTATACAATTTTCTAATTTAAGTATCATCGATTCAAATATGGGTTGTATATCATTTACATTATGTATTTCTTGCGAATTTGTAAAATGTCCTTGTATTATTTCTTCAGGAATTCCATCAGGTCCATTTTTTGTATAAAGTACTTCTACATTCATATAACATTTGAAAGATTTCTTAAATATATTATAAAAGTTGGTTAGAATATCAGAAAAAGTTTTATCGGTTTCATTATATTCAACGGGCGAAGCCCTGGAACCTTCGGTTCGTACCGATTCATTAAATAAATATTTTATATCTGTTACGGCTTCATCAAATTCATCTATTTCGTTAAATTCATCAGTATCGCTAAATAAATATTTTATATCTGTTACGGCTTCATCTTCACTATTAAAAATTTTTTATATTCCGAATGTGAATATTCATCAAACATTTTTTTAACTTTTATATCAGTAGGCAATGTTTCTAGATAGTTTTTATAACTATTTAATTTTAATATATTTCCTTCATCAACTCGTTCTACATTTTGTAAATGCATTTTACTTTGTAGATGAGATTGATAACTTCTTTTTGTTTGCAACTTTTTTTTACATAAGTTACAATAAAACTTGGTATTTTCCATTTTTTTATTTTTTAAAGAAAAAATTTGTGTTTTAGTTTTTTTTTAAAAAAAAATTTTTTGTTTTAATTTTTAGAGAAAAAAAATTCTAAAATATATATATAAGGGAAACATTCTAATATATCTGCAAAATCGGGAAGCCCTAGAACCTTCGGTTTGATTATGATAAATTTGTTTAATTATTAAGTATTTCACTTACACCATTTATTAATGGTTTTATATTATTATATGTTTTTTTGGCTTCATCAAATGTAGATTTAGCATCAGAAAATGTAGATTTAACATCAGATATTATTGGGGTTGCTTTTCTTAATCCGTTTCTAACATCATTGATTGCAATTTTCAAATAGTTTAATGTTTCATTATCTTGTAATCTGTTAGGTATTGGTATACCAAATTTTGTATTTAAATAATGATCGAAATAAAAATAAAATGTATCAGGAATAATTTTTAGTGGTACTTTTGCTTCGGATTCTAAAAAGATAATTATTTGTTCTATAACTTGATTTGATAAATGTTTTGTATTTGTATACATTCTAATATCAAAATCTTGAGAGTTATTATAGATTTCATGTTCGGTATCTACTAATATATTCAAGTCTTTATCATATACTTGCATATGTTCACTGATGGTGTCAACACGTATTATTCCATATTTATGATGTGTATAATATGATAAAGGCATATTCATTTTATAATTTTTATTAATATCATTAAAGAATGCTGCATTATTTTGTGTAGTTGTAAAAAATGTTTGAATGTTTTCTCTAATCTTATTATCTACATCACAAGCTTTATGAGCTAATACAACTATTTGAATATTTTGATGTCTTCCTTTTGTAAATATTTCTGACATATTTTTTTGTTTTGATAAACTTGCAACATCATCTAAAATTAATAAAGATTTATTTTCAGGTGTACCAGCAAAACTTTCCATATCTTGTAACTCATCTAATTGTTTATCATTACAGACGTTTGTAAAAGTTGGCCATTCAGAAGTATGCATACAAAAAATATGTACTTTTGTTTCATCCTTATAATATTGGTTTATATATTTTTTAATAAACGTAGTCTTACCACTTCCAGTTTTACCGTAAACAATGAAATGTAAATTTTCTTGATGCATTTTACCTTGTTTAATATTTTTATTATTAGTTTTATCCTTAATCTTATCCTCCTCAGTCTTCCATCCTTTAAAAGTTTTTATTTCTTGTTTATAAAAATTTATTCTCTTTTGTTCCTCTGTTAGAAAGTAACCCCATTGATTTCCAATACATATAACAAGATGATAAATAAAAAATATTAAAATACATGCTAACAATATTTTTATACAATGAAATTTTAAAAAATTCCAAAGACGTGTAAGATCTGATTGTGGTATTTTTTTATTAAGAGATGAATTAGGGGGTAGTGTCTCTAAATATCTTTTATTATATATTTTTTTATCTATATTATTATATATATTTTTATCTATATTATTATTATATCTAGTATTATATATAGGATTATCTACAATATTATTAATATCTTTTAGATTCGGATCTTGGGGGGTTAGTGTATCTTGAAACTCAGTGTTATTCATATAATTATTTATTATTTCGTTTATTGCATTAAGAGATTTATGACGACTTAGATTACTTTTATTACTTTTATCACTTTTAATTATAACCGGTGAATATAAATCTTCCAAATTTTCGCTTTTATTCATTTATTATTTTTTAAATAAAAAATTTAGGAGTTATTATTTGTTGATTCCGGACTAGCATTCTTACACTCTAATGAGTGTTTTTAACCTCTGTAGAACCTCCGGAATGTGTCGGAATTTTTGTTCCTATACTCAAAAGAAGTATTTTTTATACCTCTCCTCTCTTCCAGAATGCATAAGAATATTTTAATAAAATAATATTTTATTCTTTATAAAAAAAATAATATTTTAATATATATAAGATTATTTTAGTAGAAAATACAACTATTTAAATATATATAAGATTATTTTAGTAGAAATACAACTATTTTAATATATAAGACTATTTTAATAGAAATACTAATAAAAAGTATTTATACGTTGATAAAGATTTGGAATATTTTGATTTGGAATATTTTGATTTGGTATATTTTGATTTGGTATATTTTGATTTAAATCTTCATTAAGTTTTGGACATAGTGTTACATGTCTTGGAAAATTTTTCTTTAATATAATTTTTTGGCAACCTCTACATTTTACTTTTTCCTTTAAACAATCCTTACACTTATATTTACTATCATAAAACTCTGTCTTAGGTTTAGTAATTTGACAACTTTTACATTGTCTTGTAGAACTTATACAAGAATTATAATGATTAGTAATTCCTTGAATTGTAAAATATTTATTACAATTACGACATAACTGATCTTTCATTTTATCTTTTTTTTCTTTTTTAACCTCTTCTGTTTGTTCACATATTTTTAAATGACGTGCAAAATTTTTGGACGTTATATTTTTATTACAACCAGAACATTTTTTCGTATCCCCTTTCACAGATTTATTATTTTGATTGACATTATTATTTTGAGCAAGGGGATTATTTGGATTTACATGATTATTTGGATTTACATGATTATTTGGATTTACATGATTATTTGGATTTACATGATTATTTTGAATAAAAGAATTATTTTGATTTACATGATTATTTTGTGCTAAATAATTATTATTTTGCCTAGATGTATTTTGTCTAGGTGTATTTTTTCTAGCGGTATAAAGATTTTGCCCCTGATCTGAAATAAATAAATGTTTTAATTTTTGCAATGGTTGTTCCAGTTGATTATTGTTAGATTGAATACCATCATACTGTTTTTTATAAAAGTTACTTCGATTAATTTTCCCACATGATGTATTTTTCATATGAGTAAACAACATAGTTGGGTTTAAAAAATCTACTCCACAAACTTGACAAATTTGAGACATTTCCATTTTTATTTTTATTAGAAAAAAATTTATTTTTTATTGTTTAAAAATGATGTTACCAAATGTTGGTGGAGGTGCATATATCCCGAATAATCGTGAATTAGAAATAGAGATAGAAAATTATATCATGAAAACTGGAGACGTTTTATCTGGTCCATTGCATCTTTCTATTCTTCCGCAACAAAATACAGAGTTAACAAATAAACAATATGTTGATACACAAATCAATGACTTAAAGGAAAAATATATAAACGATGTTATGGTACCACTGATGAATGAATTGAAGTTGCTTAAACTTAATGACAAATCATTAAACGAAAAATTATTAAAACTTGATAAAAAGGATAGAGAGCTAGAAGCAGATATAGCAAAACTTTTTAAAAAGATTTCAGAACAATCAAAAATTTTAATATTACTTTCTTTAAATTTAAAATCTGCTGTAATTAAAAATAAACATCAGATAAAAATGTTAAAAGAACAATTAGAAGATGAAATAGAAAAACTTCCTGAAAGAATTAAAAAAAATTAAAGCAGTTACAAACTACATTCCAAAAAAGTGTTGATGAATTGAGTTCTAAAATTACTCAACAAATGAAAAAGATGAATAGAATAATAAATGAAGTAAACTCACTTAATGAAAAAGTTGATAAAATGAAAAATCTGAAAATCAATTTAGAAAATGAATTAAAGAAAAATTTACAAGAAAACTCTAAAGAAAATAAAGAACAGTTAGATGCTGTTAAAAGACAATTAGATGTTCTTAAAATTAAGTTAAATGCACTTAAAACGGCATTGAAGATTAATCAGCAGGAAATGCAAGTTAATAGAAAAGAAATTAAAGTACATCACACGCTACTTGACGCAATAGATAAAGTGCAACAGGCAATTAATAAAGTTATCTCGAAGTTGTTAGATATTCATAAACGTAAATCTTAAACGAGTATTGTAAATATTAACTTAAATATTTTTTACCTATAAAAAATAAGAATCATAAAAAATATAAATATAATTTAAAAAATACAAAAATATAAATATAATTTTAAAAATAAAAAAGTATAAATATAATTTTTTAAAAAAATTTAAAATATAAAAGTATATAATTTTAAAAATGGATAAAATTAGAGCTAATAATTTTAAAAGAATTAAACAATTAGAAGAGTTAATAAAAGAAAGAAATATTATGAAAGAAAATCATAGAATAAAAAGAATGATTAATGCAGGTTTGGTTCCTGATAAAGTTAAACCAAAAACGCAATCCGCAAAAGTTAAGAACAAAAAATAAACATTTTTTATAATTTATTTTTTTCCCCAAAAGTCAAATTTATTACTAAAAAATGCCTATAATTTATAAACACAATCTTAAACAATTTGCTTCAAATCAAAAAATTGCTCATGAACCACGTATGAATCCGGTTTACCATTATGATAATAGAGAAACCGTTCAAAAAGAAGGGGATGGCATCTTTTCTGGTATTGGTAGTATCGTTAACTTAATTAAAAATAATAAAGATTTGATTACATCTGCTGCAAAAGGAGCAGCTGCTATAGGTAGTACAGCTAGTGCAATATCAAATGCTGTCAAGTCTCAAAACGAATTAAAACAACTAGAAGCTATTCGTAAACTCAAGAATGATTCCGAAGAACTAAAAAAATTAAAAAAACTTTCAGATGAAACAAAAAACAAAATTGCTAACATTGCTGTTGGGGAAACCTTGAGGAGCGGTGCTCCGTCTGATAGTAAACATAATGAAAAAACAATTGAAGAAATAAGAGGTAATGGCGTGAGCAGCAACCTTCGGTCTAACCAGCAAAGCTGTAGCGGAGCTGGTCTAGCAAAATTCTAAAATTATATTTTAGTAAAAATTTTTTTCTATCTGTGAGAAAAACAAAAAGTCAAATTATTTTTTATAAAAATGTCTTCGCTTATCGAAAATAAATTTAGATTAGACGATCCTCCGTTCGTCAGTTATAATCAAAAAAAGAATGACTATATAAGAATTGCTATGAATCCCGGTTCTTCCAGTAGAGTAAATACTGGAGGAGATTTAATCTTTGAAGTTGATAATCAGCAGAGTTATTTATATTTACCTGATTCATTTTTACACTGTGAATATTCTTTATATAGTGATGCTAATTTTACAACACCATTACCAGATACCGATAATATTACACTAGAGAATAATTTTTTCCCAAGTTTATTTACACAAATGCGTTTAGATGTTGCAACTCAAAATATAGAAACAATAAGTGATTCCCCAGGTGTAATTGATACAATGCTTAGATTTGTAATAATTGGTGAAAATAATAAAAAGTATAAAGTCGAAGGTTGGTTTCCTGATACTAATGATGGTATAATTATTGATGATTTAACTCACGCTGGAACAGATGCCGCAGGAATTGCGAAAGATGTAGAAAATATTGCAAAACATTTAAATAAAACAAATAATTATGCATATAAAGAAAGACGTGAATTTAACAAAAAAAGTAAGCAAACAGTAAATTGGTCATTGTCTCCATTATTCGGTTATTTAGATTATGTTAAAATATCATATCAATTAAAATTTAAATTAATAATTCATCGTACAGCAAATAATGAATTAATCTTTTTTGGTAAGACTGGGAAAAAAGCATATTTAAAAATTGATAGACTTGAATGGTGGATTAAGCATATTACTCCTAGTTTAGAGGTTGAAACAGCTATTGCAAAAAGATTAAATACTAACAAACCAATTCCAGTAAATTTTCTAAAGAGAACTGCTAGTTCAGTAACTTTTTCCGAACAAAGATTTAACTGGCATTTTACTAGAACTGCGAATACTCCAAGATATTTATTACTAACATTTCAAAGAAATAATTCTCCAAGTTTTGATAAGAACAATAATATCTTCCATATTAATACAATTCGAAGTTTACAAGTTTCATTAAATCAAACTCGATATCCAATTGATCCATTAAGATTCGATGATACCAATAATCAATTTATGGAAGGATATGATTCTTATAGAAATCTTTGTATAGAATTTGGAGTTGAACCACAATTAACTCCTGGAGATTGGAGACATTTATATCCAATTTTCTGCTTCGATTTAAGTGCACAATCAGAAGATATTATTAAAAATGGTTGTGATGTAACAATTAATATTGAAAAAAAAGATTCCACAACTTCATTGATGGCTTATGGTTTATTGCTAGAAGATGCAAAATATTCTATTGAAATTCTTAATGGAAAGATGGTTAGGATAGGTTAATTAAAATTTTTTTCATAACTAGAATAGATTAAATTTTTGTTAACTTAAAAATTCTTAAATAAAAATTTTTCATAACTAGAATAGATTTAAATTTTTTGATAACTTTAAATTCTTAACTTAAAATTTTTTATTAAAAATGTCGCAAGCGAAAAGTAATATTAATAATAAAACTGTTGAATTAAAATTACGTAATATTGTTGACAAAAATACCCCTAAAACTATTACGATTAACAAAAAAAAGTATTACATAAGTAAACCAATGATAGAGAATATTCAATTACAAGAAGAAAAGAATGGTGGGATTCTTCCATTAATTCCACTAATAATAGGTGGCATAGCTGCAGCAGGAAGTGTTGCAGGTGGGACAGCTGGTATTGTCCAAGCAGTAAATAAAAATAAATCAGAGAAGGCAGCATTAGAAGAACAAAAACGTCATAATAGAGAGTTAGAGAAAGTTGCTAGGGGAGAAGGGGCATCGGAGATGTCTTCCAGGGCTTCGCCCGAAGGAAAAGGAGTAGTAGATAATTTTATTAGTAAATTAAAATTAGTTGATGAAGGAAAACGAGTTCTTAAAAATATTCTCCACAATGTTGATGATTTAATTGAAATTAAAGAAACTAAAGATGGTTCTGGAATATATCTAAGTCCTAGTATGATTCGGTAATAACCTCAGGACCTTTGGTTCTTTTCGGTAAAACAATTTTTTTTATCTTCTTAATTTTTTTATCTTTTAAAATGAATACTAAAAATTCCGAAAATTTAATTAAATTAAAAATTTCTAATTTAGATTTATTGAATTATCTATTAAACAAAAATAAAAACTCAAATTGTAAAATTTATGAAGGTAACGACGACAAACAAAGTTTGGCTACTACCTACGGTAGTGACATACAAAAAACATTAGAAAACTCTCCTGGCTTTATTTGGAGTAAATATTCGAAAGAAAAACATCTTCCTGGTCATTCATATACTGGTCCAGGAACTCGATTAGATATAAGACTAGATGAGAATAATAATCCGAAACCAGGTGAAGAACCGATAAATAGAGTAGACGCCGCCGCTTATAAACATGATTTAGCTTATCGAAATCATGATCTAAGTTCTCGACATGCAGCTGATAAGAAGATGATTCAAGAATTAGATAGTATTCAGAATCCTACATTTAGAGAAAAAATTGAAAGAATGTTTGTTAAGAAAGCTTTACAAGCTAAAATATTATTCGGTCAGGGTTTAAATGAAAATCATAATTCAGACGTTTATGCATCTGAAATTCATAAAGAATATAGAAAGCCTAAATATTTATTAAAAGTAAAAGTATTTAATAAAGATGATATTTGGAGTGCTGATCTTATTCATATGCCGAATGAAAGGGACTACAAATACGCATTGACAGTTATAGATTTATATACACGATACGCTTGGGTAAAACCTTTAAAAAATAAAAGTGGTCTATCAGTTAAATATGCGTTTGAAGAAATCTTTAAAGAAAGTAATAGAAAGCCAAGGAAATTGTTTGTTGATAAAGGGTCGGAATTTTATAACCGAAACGTTCAGCCACTATTTGAAACTGTTTATTCAACTGAAAACGCAGGAAAAGCTATAGTGATAGAAAGATTCAATCGGACGTTAAAAAATAAAATTTTCAAGAAATTTACTCAGCAAGGAAATCAGAAATGGTTAAAAATATTACCAGGAATTGTAGAGCAGTACAATAATAAAGTTCATTCAGGTATTGAAGAAACCCCAAAGAATGCTTCTGACGACCCTGATTTAATACGAAAGAAAATATTCGAGAATAATTATTCGAATGAGAGTAATCCGAATTTGCAGAAACTTAAGCCGAAATTTAAAATTGGAGATAGAGTTAGAATATTTAAATATAAGAATAAATTTGAAAAAGGCTTTGTTGGCTATTGGACTAAAGAAATATTTGAAGTTTGCAAAATAAATCAAAGTTATCCGATTACTTATGAAATTAAAGATTTAGATAATGAGGATATCAGAGGCCGTTTTTATCAAAATGAATTACAGAAAACAGAGCTTTAACCTTTAGGTGGCGCTTTAGCTAGCTTCGCTTGAGTTATAGATTGTTTAACTCTAACATAATATCTAGAAATGGTACTCCATTTTGTAATTTGTACAAAACGTATAAACATAATTGTCCACAATAAGTTGTTCCCGGTTTTTGAATTTGAAACGTATTGTATTTTCCCGTTCCAAGTAATTCTTTTACTTCATTTGTAGGGGGCAAACCGTATGAATCAAAATAATAGTTCTCAGCCTCCGGGCGATCAAAATAATAGTTCTGCTGATGATTTTTAACGCCTGCTGACCAATGTACGCCGTTTTGGTCTGAAGTGTGAAGATTCGTTATGAAATTTACAGTTATTGATGGAACTTTATTCCGGGAACTGAAGGTTCCTGTTGGCCTATTTTTTAGGAATTGTAATTCATCCCTCATCAATATGTGAAAATTCTTTATTCCCAATTGATTAGCAATCTTATTTAAATCGAAATTCGTTGTTGTCTGTGTTCCATATAATTTCAAAAACTCATTTATGTTGCTCATTTTATAATAAAAAAATTTCTTAAGGGAGCCCCTAGAAGACAGGGGTGGGGGGGGGTATTGATTTAAAACTGTTCTCTAATGATGTCTTTCCTTACTACTTAGTCAGAAGGGGTATTGATTTAAAACATTTTTATAATGATGACTTTCCTTACTACTTAGTCAGAAGGGGGGTATTGATTTAAAACTGGTCTCTAATGATGTCTTTCTTTACTACTTATTCAATTTTGAAATGATTTAATTTAATCTAAATTTAAACGTTACATTGTTGCATTGTGTTAGTGTTTCGCACATATTTTATCAATAGTAATTCATTACTCATCAATATGTGAAAATTCTTTATTCCCAATTGCTTAGCAATCTCATTTAAATCGAAATTTAATGTGGTTTTGTTTGCCGTATATTTTTAGAATGTCTCTAATGTTTCTCATTTTAAATGGAATAAAATCTATTTCAGAACTTTCTCAAAAGAATTAGCGTGTAGCAGCTGCTAAAATTGTTTCAGCTGATAGGGGTGAAGGAAATCACAGACAATAGCGCATAATGCGAGTTGTGAAATCTCATTCACACTATGAGAACAAAAGAACAAATACAATCTAAACACAATAGACATATGAGAGAGAAGAGAAATGAATGAGCATTTCTCTTCATTTTGGTTTCAATAACAATCATTCATGCGACATTGCTTGAATGGAAAAATACACCAACTGTCGCGCCGATGTCAGAAAGTTTGTCGATAAAGCTGTCGACATGGTTCGATAGTTGGTGTATTTTTCCATTAGCGTTCAAGGTCATTCTATTAAAAGCATATGGGAATTATTCTCATTGAAGACAAGCAATTGTTTTAAAGAATGCATGTCATTGTGAATACAATATTCCTGTAACAGACAGGAACGAGAGAGAGAGAGAAAGAAAGAAGACACGCTGCTCCGTAAAAGTTTAATTGAGATAACGAAGGATATATTCTTGAGGTTCCTTCCATTTCTGAAGTTCCTTCCACTTTTGTTTCATCCATTTTTAAAGAAATATTTTTAGTCACATGATATATTTTAAAAACCTGAAAGATGGATAAAATTCATGAATTTGAAATTCTCAAATTTGAGATTCTTAACTTTTATGATTTTCGGTGTCCGGTTTTACATGACCTGGAACGGACATGATTTTGGGGGTGAATATTGTAATTCTCAAATTTGAGATACTCAACTTTTATAATTTTTAGTGTCCTAGAACGGTCATGATTTTCAAAGTAAAATGATCATAATCACAAATTTGAAATTCTCAACTTTTATGATTTTCGGTGTCCTAGAACGGTCATGATTTTGAGGGTGAAAATCGAACCGAAGGTTCTAGGGCTTCGCCCGATTGTAATTCTCAAATTTGAGATTTTGAAAAATTTGAAAAATTGGGTATTTTTAAAAACACCCAAATTTATGAATTTAGGTCTTCATAACCTGAAAAAGGGTTCAAATTCATGAATTTATGTTGTTTTTAAAAATACCATTTTTTGAAAAAATGGTACTTTTTGAATAGACTAAATTCATGAATTTATAAAAACCTGAAAAAGGGACTAAATTCATAAATTTATGTCGTTTTTAAAAGTACTATTTTTTTTGATTTTATGGTGTCCTGGTCCGGTCTTTTATCCATTACTAGCTTGTTAGATAATGAATAATACCCACTTTCACCGGATATTTATCAAAATCCAATGCGCCTAAATATTACACATGGCAGCTATTGGACTTCTTGAATAGTCCGGAATTACTGCGACACTAGATATCTGCATATCGGGATACCGTAAAACAGTGGTAGACTGGCGATGAGGTGAAGATAAAACATCTGGTTTCATAAGAATGATTTAATGCCAATGTTTAACAAGTCAGTGCAAGAAAATAGTCTCGTCTTGACGACGTTTCTTAGAGAACTGTCCAGGCTTAGTTAAAGCGTCAGGATGTTTATCAAGTTCTTTGGGGATAGTGGAGACCGGGGATTCCAAAATAGCTTGCCGAAGATCATAGTAGACACCAGCATCATCCTTTGTCAAGAATGTCACCGCTACACCTGTTTTACCAGCACGACCAGTTCGACCGATACGGTGAGTGTAATCTGAAACAAGAGGTGAATCAGTGTTTGGAGATTTAGTGCACAGAAAACATGATACGGAGAAAAGGTCGATTCAGTTAGCAATTGTCAAAATTGATTGTATTAAGCACAGAATTAGACAGGTCGTCTCTTGCTGTTTGTTTAGAAAGGAACACCGTAGTATGTAGTGCTAATGAAATGGCACAATCTGCTGACATAATACCGTAGCTATCGAACAATGAGCAGCCAGTCCATTATTAAACACCCAGCAACGAGACGCAGACCATAGAGTAGGTATATTAGGTAGAGTGGTAACTCTGCATTTAGTAAATCCCCAATGTGTATACACTTTCGATTTTATCAAATGAACTCATGGGAGATACAGGTGGTATTGTCACCAAATGTGTTATATGTATATTTTTGCAGTTTTGCAGAAATTACAACGGAATTGACTGATTATGATAGCATAAAGCAGAAGGAAATGATGTTACCTCACAGATTCTCATGACAGCCTTGGAGATTCAATGTTTGATGGGTTCCTTTTACTTTCATACTGAACCTCAAGAGTATTTTCTTAAGCGTGATCATATCACAGGCAACATGCCACTGGCACAGCAAAATCATATAATCAAAGACAATGATTTCATTTAACTTTGAAAGATGCAAATGGTTCCACATCACTATTCAGATTCAAGAAGTGAAACATGAATTTAATGAATCATAAAATCAAACCGTTGAAAATTGAATTAAAAACTTGACATTTCAGCCAAGAAAGCAGGAATGATATCGTGACTTTTTCATGAAGACTCCCATTATAATACAATTCATGAAATTCCCTTGATAAACAGCTTGATTTCCGCTTAGTTAGGATGCTTCTCAGCAAACATTCATTCCTTTTGATATCCAACTTGTTTCATACTACTTATATAGGAGAGTCATCTCGGTAGTATATAAATTGACAAATTTTGACTTTTTTCAAAAGTGCTCAAATAATTTTTTGGACCACGGGAACGTAATCTCCGCAAAAAATGAATCTTTTCATATAAAAATTTTCACTGTATACAGATACTTTTTTGAGTCGACACTCTACCTATATATGTATCCCTACTCTATGGCACAGACAATGTCAAGTTCTCTAGAGAAGTTTGTGAATAATTTTTCGTGTGCCTGCTAACTTCTTTAATGATGTTCGGAAGGACCAACTTGATCGACGATACATGTGCACAATTATCTGATATCTTCAAATCAGAAAGAATAGTGGCGATCGAAGAATTTTGAAGGAATTCACAGCAATCCGAAGAATTTCCTTGCATTGAACATAGAGATAGTGAATATAGAGGATGATAACACGGATATCTATGATTACTATAAGATATCTAAGGGACGCTCAACTCACATAACATGCACTGGACTGGATACCGGTGACTTTGGTGGACTTGATTGAAAACGATGGTATGTATCTTGATAAAACCATGGAACCAGTTGCAAACAATTCACCTCATTATTGTAAAATATATCAGAATCCAGCTCAATTGATTGCTGTAATCATAATTGATAATTGTAATATAGGTTTGACCCGTCAAGAACGAGTTTTGTCCCTTCATGATTGATAATGTGATTTCAAAGTGCAGCAGTATAAGCAAGGTTGGGTCTTGGGTTCACTCTTGGGTTTTGGGTAGTCTTGGGGGGTACCCATGAATCTTGGGGTGCGCACCCCCCCCCCAATAGTAAAGAAATTGACCATGAATGATCATTTGCGGTTTTCGTGGAAAAATTCTGCCTAATGACCACATCATGTCATAGCAAGTCATCTACATGTAACCTAATTCAACCACACGATTGGTCTTTCTGTGATAAAACTGTGATATCATCAACTTTGATATAAACCTACCGTAAATGTCTATCTGATAGTTTGTTTAATTAGCTTTTTAAACTATGCTTTGATTAACATATGGCTTCCGTGTGAATTTAATCCATTAAACAAGATGTAATGCATATTGTGTTAGACAGAATTTTGTATATATCATTTTGAGTGAAATAAAACAAATAATACATGAAAAAATGCAATGCATTAAACTAATATCTGCATAACGCTTCTGCTGTTAAATTGGTAGCCTACAACAATTCGTAGATAACTTGCTTCATATAGCCTCTTGCCTTGAAAGTTAAAAACTTCGGCCTATATTGTTTATTCTACTATTAGGCTTCATGTATTAGAAATGGAAAGATATCGGTATCATTGAATGCAGTGACATTCTTTGATGATTGCTTCTTACGATTAGCAAAAATATCGTTATATCTACATTTGTGTTATTTTCATCCTATACGAGGCCTATGTTATGTGTGTTCCGTTTCTCGATCAGACATGTTGTAAGGAATGTAGCTTAGTCATGCATGTTGTTCTAATTAGGAAATTATTAGGCTGTAGACGTAAACAGGGTTGATGATATTAAGCCCAGAGATAACCTATGCCGATAATTAAAACTTTTAGCTGAATATTAATATGGCCTCAATTCCGCAATAACAAATTCATGTAATAAATAGTAATTAATATGAGCATTGGATAGATATTAATTAGATAGCAATATGTACAATATGGCATGATTCAAAATATCTTCATGCAATTTTAAATCTCAATCAAAATCCGGAAGATCTTCTGGAAATTGTTCCACTTCAATAGAGAAATAGCCACTCTTGGCTCTAATCTTGGGGGTACCCAAGCCCAAGTTTGGACCCAACCTTGGTATAAGACACTTTGCGTCATTACCGCATCAAGTGCATTTTTGTCGGTATGAATGCGTAAACTGTTGCTCTTTACCAAATCAGCTGCAGCCTTATCGTTTCAAATTCAAAATGAAAGTAATACAGACACAGCCTTATCCTCATTCTCTTAGCCGCTAGAGCCACAGTCATTCAAATTGCTTATAAACATCAACTGACTAGTATGTGCACATCAAAGCCCTGCGTCATTCCTCTTTTTTCCAAATTGTTGGTCTTTTTCGAAGGACTGCATGTCCTTCGAATTTGCTGCATATTCAACCTGCAAATGGGGGAATGAGATCGACTACTAAACCGAATGGTTCGATTCATGCAGAAGGCCTACAGAACGGGCACTGCACGTGTTTGTCAGCTGTGTTCGTGTAGATGATAAATTCCAATTCAACAATAAATCTTAGAAAAACATAAAATAGATTGATCATGAGATCCATCGATAATTGTGTAATGACTCCTAGTCATGGAAGAATATACGCCAAGAGTTCTTGATCGTTCTCAGGAAGACAGACACTTGTTCAAGCCTTTTTACTAATCGTTATTTGCCTCTGATACATTCTTTCCCTCAGTGTATAGCTATTTAACCAATTAATTTTCGATTTAATACAATCAATTGCTTAACTCATCAATTTGTTGATCTGGTGAGAAATTATAGGAAATTTATTTTGATCTCATCAAAATTCTTGCAGGCTTCGGCAGGATGTATTATCATTGAGCATTTACATGAAATTTTCACATTTGACGTCTTTGTATTCTTCAAAAGAAAGCGGTCACTTCTAACCTTGTAGTCAGTTCAAAAAGCTTGCAATTGACTATGCTCTTTAGGTAGACGAAGATTTCTGTCTAAACGGCAATCCTTCCATTTCACTCATAGAAACATTCTTGTTGTATGGTACTGCAATTTCGAGAAAAATCAAGATTCCGCTAGTTTTCAGATATACATCGAAGCTGCGATACTCATCTGCTATCTCATGAGCTTGCAATTGACTATGCTCTTTAGCTAGACGAAGATTTCTGTCTAAACGGCAATCCTTCCATTTCACTCATAGAAACATTCTTGTTGTATGGTACTGCAATTTCGAGAAAAATCAAGATTCCGCTAGTTTTCAGATATACATCGAAGCTGCGATACTCATCTGCTATCTCGTGAGCTTCCAATTACATCTGCGCGATATATTTGAATCTTATTTACAATAATTTCACATGAAACAACAATATTTCAGTCGATTTGGAAGCTACATATATGTGCAGCTACAGATCGCCAGTGATAAGAATTCGATTGCATCAGATTTTGTTTTCATTATGCTGTTGATACGGCAATTTGCATTTGAAACGGGAACGCTTCACCTCATTTCGGTGATTCTGCTGTTGGAATGTCAGCGATGAACTTGAAGTGTTAGGGCAAGGCCACATGACGAGCCGCGGTTTCAAACTAGCAGCGACGTATAGCTTTGTCAAGTTTTGAGCTGTGAGAGTTACGCGGCCACATAATGAGCCGTACAGCTTGATTACCGCTCGCCACTCGTCAGAATTGTTGGTTTACTACGTCAGCTCTAAAAATAGATCATTCCAGAGCTCGAGCTTTGAGGTGTGATAATTGAAGGAGGAATTACCGTAGCTCCAAGCGGCCAAAGCGCAGCTGGAGCTATAGTCCTGCAGCCGGAACGAGTTTGTGCAGGGAACGAGCTACGTTGATTCCTCCTTCAATTATCACAGCTCGATGACGAGTGCTGGCTGCTGCCGGACTATGAGGTGTACATCATTCTGTGAAAGTCTCATTGTCGGCCTCGTTCCCTGCACAAACTCGTGCTGGCTGCCGGACTATGAGGTGTACATCATTCTGTGAAAGTCTCTTTTTCGGTCTCATTCCCTGCAGAAACTCGTGCTGGCTGCCTGCCGGACTATGAGGTGTACATCATTCTGTGAAAGTCTCATTGTCGGCCTCGTTCCCTGCACAAACTCGTGCTGGCTGCCGGACTATGAGGTGTACATCATTCTGTGAAAGTCTCATTGTCGGCCTCGTTCCCTGCACAAACTCGTGCTGGCTGCCGGACTATGAGGTGTACATCATTCTGTGAAAGTCTCATTGTCGGCCTCGTTCCCTGCACAAACTCGTGCTGGCTGCCGGACTATGAGGTGTACATCATTCTGTGAAAGTCTCATTGTCGGCCTCGTTCCCTGCACAAACTCGTGCTGGCTGCCGGACTATGAGGTGTACATCATTCTGTGAAAGTCTCATTGTCGGCCTCGTTCCCTGCACAAACTCGTGCTGGCTGCCGGACTACTCCTTGTGTGGCCGCTCCGATTGAAACACATACAAACATTTTCACAGCGCGACTGCAGCGCAGCTCAAAAGCTCGTCATGTGTCTTTACCCTTACTGTTGGAAACGGTGATGTCATTTTGCAGTGGAAATGTCCATACTTTATATGAAACGGATGATTAGCTTCTTGATCGGTGAAACTTATAATAATTGATTAATACGCCCTTGCAAAGTTGTTGGAAGAATCTGTGCCGTGTGCACCTCGAAGTATATCATCGATGTTTGATTTCAAATAAATTGTCTTTCAATATTCACCGATTTTCCCATTATCTGATCTAAAACCTCCCCCAGTGCAAATAAGTCATTTGGACCACCAGACTTTATTCAAGAATTCAAGAGCGATTTTATTTCCGGCCTTGAATTATTCAATTTTCATTGAGCGAAAATTTAAGGCTATTTTCATCACAGTGATGCGCGAATGTTTTCATATTCAACGAAGAAATCTATACAGATTTCGTATCAAATTATGTACCTATCAATGATGTTCCTGAATTGTCCAATATGGTAGGACTTTACAATTGTGGAAAGACACATATCATCACCGATTGGTTTGCTTTTTGTTCAATACAATCTTGGCATTTTATATGTATCACTGACATCACAATCACATTTGATCTGTTCGTCGGAGTTTTGATTATATTTTGAAGGCCTCGCCTTCAAGTGAGGCTTTTATCATGAGATGTCTATTGAGAGATAAAAGCATATTAGCATCGGTAACCACTCACTCCGATGAGGCGCACTTGGAAAGACAACACTGGTTGCACTTTTCCACCAAGATTTTGATAATGGATCTTCAAACGATTCTTGCTTAAGTTTCAATATTTTCACTTGAATTACCAATTTTTGATGTTTCAGTTGTTCATCTTTGGTTCGGTCCTGAATACATCTTCGATAGATTTTAATTTTTATTTTCATTTAATTTATTTGCATAGGTATGGACATTTTTGCAATAATTGTAGCAGCAAGTAAAATCATCACTGATACAATTATCAGTTATCACTTATTCCATGACTGCTTTGAGGAAAAGAAAAATTATATCAAAATTTTTCCAAAAAGAGTCCACAATTCTCCAAAAACACTGTTGGATCGATTTTAGCCAGCAAATCTTTTTGCGATAAGCCTCTTAATTGCATAAAGGTACAGAATCCACACTAACAGTCATTGATGTTACAATGTTAGTATGTAAACAACATTAATCATTGGCAGTTGATATTTCAGCTGTTATTGACAGCTGCATTTTCTTGTATGAGTTTTGTAATTCTTTAGTCTATCTTGATTGCGTCCAGAATAGTTTTTCAACATATTCCCTGAATGGATGTTGCGTGTATTAGCTAGAGTACCCCATTAATGAATTTAAAAGTAAAATGAATTGTTTTACAACTTGTTTCGTGGTTCATCAACATACGCACGAACCATCGTCATTTATCAAGCTTATACCACAGTTACCGGGCTGAAAGATCCAGTTCTATGGTCGCTTCATTAAGAAATTTCCTAGCATTGAACATAGAGATGGTGACTGTAGGGGATGATAAATGTCATAGAGCGACAACACATGAAAGATCCAGTTCTATGGTCGCTTCATTAAGAAATTTCCTTGCATTGAACATAGAGATGGTGACTGTAGGGGATGATAAATGTCATACAGCGACAACACATGAAAGATCCAGTTCTATGGTCGCTTCATTAAGAAATTTCCTTGCATTGAACATAGAGATGGTGACTGTAGGGGATGATAAATGTCATAGAGCGACAACACATGAAAGATCCAGTTCTATGGTCGCTTCATTAAGAAATTTCCTTGCATTGAACATAGAGATGGTGACTGTAGGGGATGATAAATGTCATAGAGCGACAACACATGAAAGATCCAGTTCTATGGTCGCTTCATTAAGAAATTTCCTTGCATTGAACATAGAGATGGTGACTGTAGGGGATGATAAATGTCATAGAGCGACAACACATGAAAGATCCAGTTCTATGGTCGCTTCATTAAGAAATTTCCTTGCATTGAACATAGAGATGGTGACTGTAGGGGATGATAAATGTCATACAGCGACAACACATGAAAGATCCAGTTCTATGGTCGCTTCATTAAGAAATTTCCTTGCATTCAACATAGAGATGGTGACTGTAGGGGATGATAAATGTCATAGAGCGACAACACATGAAAGATCCAGTTCTATGGTCGCTTCATTAAGAACTATCCCTGCATTGAACATAGAGATGGTGATTGTAGGGGATGATAAATGTCATAGAGCGACAACACATGAAAGATCCAGTTCTATGGTCGATTCATTAAGAAATTTCCTTGCATTGAACATAGAGATGGTGACTGTAGGGGATGATAAATGTCATAGAGCGACAACACATGAAAGATCCAGTTCTATGGTCGCTTCATTAAGAAATTTCCTTGCATTGAACATAGAGATGGTGACTGTAGGGGATGATAAATGTCATAGAGCAACAACACATGAAAGATCCAGTTCTATGGTCGCTTCATTAAGAAATTTCCTTGCATTCAACATAGAGATGGTGACTGTAGGGGATGATAAATGTCATAGAGCGACAACACATGAAAGATCCAGTTCTATGGTCGCTTCATTAAGAAATTTCCTTGCATTCAACATAGAGATGGTGACTGTAGGGGATGATAAATGTCATAGAGCGACAACACATGAAAGATCCAGTTCTATGGTCGCTTCATTAAGAAATTTCCTTGCATTCAACATAGAGATGGTGACTGTAGGGGATGATAAATGTCATAGAGCGACAACACATGAAAGATCCAGTTCTATGGTCGCTTCATTAAGAAATTTCCTTGCATTCAACATAGAGATGGTGACTGTAGGGGATGATAAATGTCATAGAGCGACAACACATGAAAGATCCAGTTCTATGGTCGCTTCATTAAGAAATTTCCTTGCACTGAACATAGAGATGGTGACTGTAGGGGATGATAAATGTCATAGAGCGACAACACATGAAAGATCCAGTTCTATGGTCGCTTCATTAAGAAATTTCCTTGCATTGAACATAGAGATGGTGACTGTAGGGGATGATAAATGTCATAGAGCGACAACACATGAAAGATCCAGTTCTATGGTCGCTTCATTAAGAAATTTCCTTGCATTCAACATAGAGATGGTGACTGTAGGGGATGATAAATGTCATAGAGCGACAACACATGAAAGATCCAGTTCTATGGTCGCTTCATTAAGAAATTTCCTTGCATTCAACATAGAGATGGTGACTGTAGGGGATGATAAATGTCATAGAGCGACAACACATGAAAGATCCAGTTCTATGGTCGCTTCATTAAGAAATTTCCTTGCATTGAACATAGAGATGGTGACTGTAGGGGATGATAAATGTCATAGAGCGACAACACATGAAAGATCCAGTTCTATAGTCGCTTCATTAAGAAATTTCCTTGCATTGAACATAGAGATGGTGACTGTAGGGGATGATAAATGTCATAGAGCGACAACACATGAAAGATCCAGTTCTATGGTCGCTTCATTAAGAAATTTCCTTGCATTGAACATAGAGATGGTGACTGTAGGGGATGATAAATGTCATACAGCGACAACACATGAAAGATCCAGTTCTATGGTCGCTTCATTAAGAAATTTCCTTGCATTCAACATAGAGATGGTGACTGTAGGGGATGATAAATGTCATAGAGCGACAACACATGAAAGATCCAGTTCTATGGTCGCTTCATTAAGAAATTTCCTTGCACTGAACATAGAGATGGTGACTGTAGGGGATGATAAATGTCATAGAGCGACAACACATGAAAGATCCAGTTCTATGGTCGCTTCATTAAGAAATTTCCTTGCATTCAACATAGAGATGGTGACTGTAGGGGATGATAAATGTCATAGAGCGACAACACATGAAAGATCCAGTTCTATGGTCGCTTCATTAAGAAATTTCCTTGCACTGAACATAGAGATGGTGACTGTAGGGGATGATAAATGTCATAGAGCGACAACACATGAAAGATCCAGTTCTATGGTCGCTTCATTAAGAAATTTCCTTGCATTGAACATAGAGATGGTGACTGTAGGGGATGATAAATGTCATAGAGCGACAACACATGAAAGATCCAGTTCTATGGTCGCTTCATTAAGAAATTTCCTTGCACTGAACATAGAGATGGTGACTGTAGGGGATGATAAATGTCATAGAGCGACAACACATGAAAGATCCAGTTCTATGGTCGCTTCATTAAGAAATTTCCTTGCATTGAACATAGAGATGGTGACTGTAGGGGATGATAAATGTCATAGAGCGACAACACATGAAAGATCCAGTTCTATGGTCGCTTCATTAAGAAATTTCCTTGCATTCAACATAGAGATGGTGACTGTAGGGGATGATAAATGTCATACAGCGACAACACATGAAAGATCCAGTTCTATGGTCGCTTCATTAAGAAATTTCCTTGCATTGAACATAGAGATGGTGACTGTAGAGGATGATAATTGTCATAGAGCGACAACACATGAAAGATCCAATTCTATGGTCGCTTCATTAAGAAATTTCCTTGCATTCAACATAGAGATGGTGACTGTAGGGGATGATAAATGTCATAGAGCGACAACACATGAAAGATCCAGTTCTATGTTCGTTTCATTAAGAAATTTCCTTGCATTCAACATAGAGATGGTGACTGTAGGGGATGATAAATGTCATAGAGCGACAACACATGAAAGATCCAGTTCTATGGTCGCTTCATTAAGAAATTTCCTTGCATTCAACATAGAGATGGTGACTGTAGGGGATGATAAATGTCATAGAGCGACAACACATGAAAGATCCAGTTCTATGGTCGCTTCATTAAGAAATTTCCTTGCATTGAACATAGAGATGGTGACTGTAGGGGATGATAAATGTCATAGAGCGACAACACATGAAAGATCCAGTTCTATGGTCGCTTCATTAAAAAATTTCCTTGCATTCAACATAGAGATGGTGACTGTAGGGGATGATAAATGTCATAGAGCGACAACACATGAAAGATCCAGTTCTATGGTCGCTTCATTAAAAAATTTCCTTGCATTCAACATAGAGATGGTGACTGTGGGGGATGATAAATGTCATAGAGCGACAACACATGAAAGATCCAGTTCTATGGTCGCTTCATTAAGAAATTTCCTTGCATTCAACATAGAGATGATGACTGTATAGGATGATAAATGTCATAGAGCGACAACACATGAAAGATCCAGTTCTATGTTCGTTTCATTAAGAAATTTCCTTGCATTGAACATAGAGATGGTGACTGTAGGGGATGATAAATGTCATACAGCGACAACACATGAAAGATCCAGTTCTATGGTCGCTTCATTAAGAAATTTCCTTGCATTGAACATAGAGATGGTGACTGTAGGGGATGATAAATGTCATAGAGCGACAACACATGAAAGATCCAGTTCTATGGTCGCTTCATTAAGAAATTTCCTTGCATTGAACATAGAGATGGTGACTGTAGGGGATGATAAATGTCATACAGCGACAACACATGAAAGATCCAGTTCTATGGTCGCCTCATTAAGAAGTTTCCTTGCATTGAACATAGAGATGGTGACTGTAGGAGATGATAAATGACATAGAGCGACATTACATGAAAGATCCAGTTCTATGGTCGCTACATTAAGAAATTTCCTTGCATTGAACATAGAGATGGTGACTGTAGGGGATGATAAATGTCATAGAGCGACAACACATGAAAGATCCAGTTCTATGGTCGCTTCATTAAGAAATTTCCTTGCATTCAACATAGAGATGGTGACTGTAGGGGATGATAAATGTCATACAGCGACAACACATGAAAGATCCAGTTCTATGGTCGCTTCATTAAGAAATTTCCTTGCATTGAACATAGAGATGGTGACTGTAGGGGATGATAAATGTCATACAGCGACAACACATGAAAGATCCAGTTCTATGGTCGCTTCATTAAGAAATTTCCTTGCATTGAACATAGAGATGGTGACTGTAGGGGATGATAAATGTCATAGAGTGACAACACCTGAAAGATCCAGTTCTATGGTCGCTTCATTAAGAAATTTCCTTGCATTCAACATAGAGATGGTGACTGTAGGGGATGATAAATGTCATAGAGCGACAACACATGAAAGATCCAGTTCTATGGTCGCTTCATTAAGAAATTTCCTAGCATTGAACATAGAGATGGTGACTGTAGGGGATGATAAATGTCATAGAGCGACAACACATGAAAGATCCAGTTCTATGGTCGCTTCATTAAGAAATTTCCTTGCATTCAACATAGAGATGGTGACTGTAGGGGATGATAAATGTCATAGAGCGACAACACATGAAAGATCCAGTTCTATGGTCGCTTCATTAAGAAATTTCCTTGCATTGAACATAGAGATGGTGACTGTAGGGGATGATAAATGTCATAGAGCGACAACACATGAAAGATCCAGTTCTATGGTCGCTTCATTAAGAAATTTCCTTGCATTGAACATAGAGATGGTGACTGTAGGGGATGATAAATGTCATAGAGCGACAACACATGAAAGATCCAGTTCTATGGTCGCTTCATTAAGAAATTTCCTTGCATTCAACATAGAGATGGTGACTGTAGGGGATGATAAATGTCATACAGCGACAACACATGAAAGATCCAGTTCTATGGTCGCTTCATTAAGAAATTTCCTTGCATTGAACATAGAGATGGTGACTGTAGAGGATGATAATTGTCATAGAGCGACAACACATGAAAGATCCAATTCTATGGTCGCTTCATTAAGAAATTTCCTTGCATTCAACATAGAGATGGTGACTGTAGGGGATGATAAATGTCATAGAGCGACAACACATGAAAGATCCAGTTCTATGTTCGTTTCATTAAGAAATTTCCTTGCATTCAACATAGAGATGGTGACTGTAGGGGATGATAAATGTCATAGAGCGACAACACATGAAAGATCCAGTTCTATGGTCGCTTCATTAAGAAATTTCCTTGCATTCAACATAGAGATGGTGACTGTAGGGGATGATAAATGTCATAGAGCGACAACACATGAAAGATCCAGTTCTATGGTCGCTTCATTAAGAAATTTCCTTGCATTGAACATAGAGATGGTGACTGTAGGGGATGATAAATGTCATAGAGCGACAACACATGAAAGATCCAGTTCTATGGTCGCTTCATTAAAAAATTTCCTTGCATTCAACATAGAGATGGTGACTGTAGGGGATGATAAATGTCATAGAGCGACAACACATGAAAGATCCAGTTCTATGGTCGCTTCATTAAAAAATTTCCTTGCATTCAACATAGAGATGGTGACTGTGGGGGATGATAAATGTCATAGAGCGACAACACATGAAAGATCCAGTTCTATGGTCGCTTCATTAAGAAATTTCCTTGCATTGAACATAGAGATGGTGACTGTAGGGGATGATAAATGTCATACAGCGACAACACATGAAAGATCCAGTTCTATGGTCGCTTCATTAAGAAATTTCCTTGCATTGAACATAGAGATGGTGACTGTAGGGGATGATAAATGTCATACAGCGACAACACATGAAAGATCCAGTTCTATGGTCGCTTCATTAAGAAATTTCCTTGCATTGAACATAGAGATGATGACTGTATAGGATGATAAATGTCATAGAGCGACAACACATGAAAGATCCAGTTCTATGTTCGTTTCATTAAGAAATTTCCTTGCATTGAACATAGAGATGGTGACTGTAGGGGATGATAAATGTCATACAGCGACAACACATGAAAGATCCAGTTCTATGGTCGCTTCATTAAGAAATTTCCTTGCATTGAACATAGAGATGGTGACTGTAGGGGATGATAAATGTCATAGAGCGACAACACATGAAAGATCCAGTTCTATGGTCGCTTCATTAAGAAATTTCCTTGCATTGAACATAGAGATGGTGACTGTAGGGGATGATAAATGTCATACAGCGACAACACATGAAAGATCCAGTTCTATGGTCGCTTCATTAAGAAATTTCCTTGCATTGAACATAGAGATGGTGACTGTAGGGGATGATAAATGTCATAGAGCGACAATACATGAAAGATCCAGTTCTATGGTCGCTTCATTAAGAAATTTCCTTGCATTGAACATAGAGATGGTGACTGTAGGGGATGATAAATGTCATAGAGCGACAACACATGAAAGATCCAGTTCTATGGTCGCTTCATTAAGAAATTTCCTTGCATTCAACATAGAGATGGTGACTGTAGGGGATGATAAATGTCATACAGCGACAACACATGAAAGATCCAGTTCTATGGTCGCTTCATTAAGAAATTTCCTTGCATTGAACATAGAGATGGTGACTGTAGGGGATGATAAATGTCATACAGCGACAACACATGAAAGATCCAGTTCTATGGTCGCTTCATTAAGAAATTTCCTTGCATTGAACATAGAGATGGTGACTGTAGGGGATGATAAATGTCATAGAGTGACAACACCTGAAAGATCCAGTTCTATGGTCGCTTCATTAAGAAATTTCCTTGCATTGAACATAGAGATGGTGACTGTAGGGGATGATAAATGTCATAGAGCGACAACACATGAAAGATCCAGTTCTATGGTCGCTTCATTAAGAAATTTCCTAGCATTGAACATAGAGATGGTGACTGTAGGGGATGATAAATGTCATAGAGCGACAACACATGAAAGATCCAGTTCTATGGTCGCTTCATTAAGAAATTTCCTTGCATTCAACATAGAGATGGTGACTGTAGGGGATGATAAATGTCATAGAGCGACAACACATGAAAGATCCAGTTCTATGGTCGCTTCATTAAGAAATTTCCTTGCATTGAACATAGAGATGGTGACTGTAGGGGATGATAAATGTCATAGAGCGACAACACATGAAAGATCCAGTTCTATGGTCGCTTCATTAAGAAATTTCCTTGCATTCAACATAGAGATGGTGACTGTAGGGGATGATAAATGTCATAGAGCGACAACAAAGCGTCGACACTTGTGACCTCAGATTCGCACATTGTGTTTCAAATTCTTACCTTCAATATTCTTTGACATGTCATAGTTAATGACCATGGAGACATCTTTGATATCGATACCACGGCCTGCAACGTCGGTGGCCACAAGAATGTCCTTCTGTCCTGATTTCAAGCTGCCCAGTGCTTGTTCTCGCTGCTCTTGACCCTTGCCGCCGTGCAGTGTGGCTGCATTGAAGCCCATCTTCTCAATTCCTCTTGCCAAAACATCAGCACCCTTCTTCTGGTTGACGAAGATGATGATAGGAGGATCCACGCCACTTTGTAAGATCTCCAACAGCTTCTTTCTGAAATGAAAGAAGATTATTACCTCATCAGTGCATAGCTGTAGATGCGAATCACATTTAAGTTCAGATATCTTCCTGCTGGTAGAAATTTCTCCAACTAAGTCATTGAAAAATTTCTTTGAAATGTTATGTCCACATCTTCCTCATCTATGGTAATTTTCCTTCAACACCAGTGGTTGCACACAGACATACGACTGCCTTATATAAGATACACGTAACTTTGTCATGAATCTATGATGTAAGTAAACATATCTAATGTCAGCGAGCTTAAATGTCATTTTCTGATGGATCCAAATCCAATGAGTTTTATCGAGCTTAAATTCAACAATTCTACTCCACGAACCAGGTCATCGCTAGATGCTCTCGGAAGTCTCAATTGATGCCCGCAATTCATAGAGTTTTGATTGCATTCAAGTGATGTATGTCCATGGACTATCTATGATATGCTATGTCCATGGACTATCTATGACATGCTATGTCCATGGACTATCTATGATATGCTATGTCCATGGACTATCTATGATATGCTATGTCCATGGACTATCTATGACATGCTATATCCATGGACTATCTATGACATGCTATGTCCATGGACTATCTATGACATGCTATGTCCATGGACTATCTATGATATGCTATGTCCATGGACTATCTATGATATGCTATGTCCATGGACTATCTATGACATGCTATGTCCATGGACTATCTATGACATGCTATGTCCATGGACTATCTATGATATGCTATGTCCATGGACTATCTATGATATGCTATGTCCATGGACTATCTATGATATGCTATATCCATGGACTATCTATGACATGCTATGTCCATGAACTATCTATGATATGCTATGTCCATGGACTATCTATGATATGCTATGTCCATGGACTATCTATGATATGCTATGTCCATGGACTATCTATGATATGCTATGTCCGTGACTATCTATGACATGCTATGTCCATGGACTATCTATGACATGCTATATCCATGGACTATCTATGACATGCTATGTCCATGGACTATCTATGACATGCTATGTCCATGGACTATCTATGATATGCTATGTCCATGGACTATCTATGATATGCTATGTCCATGGACTATCTATGATATGCTATGTCCATGGACTATCTATGACATGCTATGTCCATGGACTATCTATGACATGCTATGTCCATGGACTATCTATGATATGCTATGTCCATGGACTATCTATGATATGCTATGTCCATGGACTATCTATGATATGCTATGTCCATGGACTATCTATGACATGCTATGTCCATGATAATCTGTGGACTATCAAGGTGCCTGCAATTTCATAGCCTTCTAAATATATCCAAAAAAGGAGCAGTTGCCGATGCAGCCGAAGCGATGAAGAAAACTACACGAGATTGGGTCCCGATACATTTTTGTTCCCGTCGGAATCGAAACGTTCGGTTCCTATGGAAGATATGCTGCAAAATTCCTGAAGCAGATCAGGAGGCGTCTCCGGCAAACGAAGGAGGAGGGAAAAGCAGGGTCCTATCTCCATCAAAGGATCAGCACGGCAATTCAAGTGGGAAATGTGAATTGCATCATAAACTGCAGAACTAGAGGCCACAGCTTGTCACATCTTGACATACTGCAGTGACTTTTTACGGTTCTTTTTATGACTTTCTACCTTTATGTCTTATAACAATGTTATTAGTCTCAAATATAACTTGATTGTTTTTCAAACTTTGATGTGATGGAATAGCTATTTTCTTGAGAGAAGAAATATCAACTCTTCCTCCCGCAGCTGTGGTATACAGCCCGAGAGCAGCGATGAGAGACAGATAGCTAAGGGAAGAAACGTTTGTTTCCTCTGAAACATACAAGAAGACTTTCTATGGCATTGTTAATTTCTATGCTCTCGAAAGAATGTGGCTTTGCATTTTGTGACTTGTAGATGTTTATTGCTCATTATGAAAGTCTAAGATAAAAGTGATGGCTAGACCGTGAAATCTATGAATGAGCTAATCCGGGGACTTTATCGATATCTTGGTAGTCTCTGACTAATCACAGCTTGTCTATAGACTTCTATGGTTTGTTCTAGGATTCTACATAGAAAAAGCAGCAGGAAAAGTTAACTTTGTGATTCCGTAGGACTGAAAAGTTGATATCTCCTCCCGACAGTCATCATTTCACTCCCATACAAAATGAAGACTTTGAATAATAATAGACGTCCAATTGTTATGACATTATGTTGTGTGATTTGTGTATCTACAGTTACAGATGTCTATTGCGGACGGGATGCCCGCTGTTTAGAAATACATTACCTCTGCATTGAAATGTCTTGGTATTCAACGAGAAGGTTTCAATTTATTTCATTTCAATAGAAATCTTGCCCTGAAAAGCTCGTTTGAATAAGAAAATGACATTTAAGCCGCTGTGAATGGATCTCTTATTCAGGTTATAATAATAACCATCTGAATCGGTCTTTAACATTAACGGGCCCTCAGATATCGCAATGAAAGTCCTCAGATGGTTATTGTTCTTATATTTCCCCTGCACCAGCAGGTGGTTCTATATTTTCAAATTTGATATTATCTTTCATTCAGGTTGTCTGTGCAAGGTATTTTCAATGTCACATTTCCAGTCTTTTCGAGTCAATTAACAATGAAATTCATGTTTTTTAGCTTCTATGAAACTGACAGAAAATTGCTGAACAGATAAAGAACACAAGATTCATTACAACTAACAATAATCTTGTAGCAGAAGGCAACCGTCTTGCATTTAATTATCTGTGGAATTGCACTTTATTTCGATGCGCTTGTAGACACAGAATTAAATATTTTGTTTATCTGCTTCGGTTTGCTAGAAGTGTGATTAATACGAAATCGACGGCACATCGAGGAACCTATTAAGTGAGCAAAAAGGAATTCCTAATACCTTACAGAGATAGGAAAAAAGGCGTGCGTCGCTTGCGGATTGCTGTGAATTCCAGCAAAGTGCTTCGATTGGCAAAATTCCTTCAGATTCGAAGACTTCAGATCATTGCGCTCAAGTTTTCTCCATAATGTTGGCCCTTCCGATCATTATTAAAGAAAAGTAATAGGCGTACAAAAATCAGTTCACTTGATGATTTCATATCCTCTCCTCGGCATTGCTCACTGTATAGTGCATACATTGAATCGAATGTTAGCCATCGATGTGTGTTTTGGTGTGTGCTAAGTGATATCACAGCACACACGCCTCTCTCACTGGCTCTGGTGTCCTCTGTTGACAGCTTATTGTTTGCCATTTCCAATAGCAAGCGATACACGAATCATCCATTCGAGAAGGAGCAAGTTGTCTAATTCTGTGATGTGCCATTTCGTTTTAAGGTTACATATAACTCTTCCTTTCTAGGAAACCGATGCGCGCGCAGATGAATCTAATTCTGTGGGTTGTAGAAGCATCGCTCATCAAAGGCGCAAGAATGTAGCACTGCTGTTCTGTATCACGATTCTGTCACTGCTGATTCTGAAAGGTTGAGAAATCGTGTAAAAAGCTGCTGCAGCTTGATCGTATTGCAAGGCGGTGGGCGAATGCCCAATCTAAATTGGCTTTAAAATAAACCCTAGCTGACTTGCATGCGTTTCTTGACTAGCCAAAACGCCAAATATTTTTCAAATTGACTGGAAATTCTGACATTTGAGAAATTGTGAGATAAAAACGTCATTTTCCCAACACGTGTGTAGTAAAAAAATATTAAAAAAAACCAAGAGAGTGTTTGAGAATGCTACAATGAAATTGCCTCAAGACACACCAATCCGCATTGTGTAAAGTTGTCATTGATAAGATGATACTGAGGTTTTCTGATTTCGAATGCCAGTATTCTGAGATAATACACCTTCGTTTTCATCATAATGAGAAAATTAGAAGTGACTACATTTAGTAACACAGGTGCCAATTTGTAATTAGGTGTAATGGGGTAAGTACTAAATATAACAACTATTACGTATAGTCCGAGAGCTAGCGTGAAGTTGTGCAGGGAACGAGGTAGTACATAAAACTTTCACATAGCATAGTACACCTCTAACCTACTGCAAAACTTCGCGTCTGCCGGATCAGATCATTTGCTTTTCAGAAATAGAGAGGATAACACAATCCTATGTATTTCCAATGGTAAAATTGTGACATTTAAGGTGTTGACTCCATTTTTTCGAGTTTTTGCTCATAAAAGTTACACAATTTGGTCTTTTGTTGAACTGGTTATTATAGAAATCATCTACAGATCATGATCTTTCAAATGAGTTATCATTCAGTGACAGAGGATGAAGTAAAGTGCACAAACAGACACTTTTCGTTAAAGTATATCAACAATTTTCCTGAAATTTCTATGTTAAAATTTGCAGTTACACCAACGAAAAGTGTCTGTTTGTACACTTTACTTCATCCTCTGTCACTGAATGATAACTCATTTGAAAGATCATGATCTGTAGATGATTTCTATAATAACCAGTTCAACAAAATACCAATTTGTGTAACTTTTATGAGCAAAAATTCGAAAAAATGGAGTCAACACCTTAAATGTCACAATTTTACCACTGGAAATACATAGGATTGTGTTATCCTCTCTATTTCTGAAAAGCAAATAATCTGATCCGGCAGACGCGAAGTTTTGCAGTAGGTTAGAGGTGTACTATGCTATGTGAAAGTTTTATGTACTACCTCGTTCCCTGCACAACTTCACGCTAGCTCCCGGACTATTAACTCATATCAAGCCTTAAGGTCAAAAGTCAGAAGTTTCTTCGCCTCGCCTTGACACGCAAATTACGTCAGTCATTAGTATCATGATACCTTCAGAGGCGGAAGCGATCGTCGGGCATACCCTTCCGCTTCCGTTTTCACAGCCCTGGGCAACACACGCCATAATTAGAACAACAGTAAGGTTTTTTGATTCCTTCGGTTCAGTTTGAATACGACGTATAAGCTTTCTTATTTCCATTTGAAAAACGCGTCGCAAAAGTACTTGAGATAAAAAATAGAACTTGAGGTGAAGAACGAGGCCTTCAAGTTCTCCAACAAACATTGGAATTTCATTTCTATTGATGATGACAAGTCTCACATACCTCTTCTGTTGTTCTGTGACCATGTAAACAATCTGTTCGACTCTCTCCGTTGGTTTTCCACAGGAACCGATGTAGACATTGGCAGGTCGTCGAAGATAGTTCCTTGCAAGTCTTTCCACTTCAGGTTTCATGGTCGCCGTGAACATGACAGTTTGCCGGAACTTCTGTTTCGTCGCATAATTCACCAACAACCGATCAATGGACTCCGCATCGTCATTGTCTGGCTTTTGGTTGGTAACAGGAAGATATTCAAGAATCTTCTGCACTTCCGGTTCAAATCCGAGATCAATCATCTTGTCGGCCTGGAAGGGAAGGAAGACCAACCATCATTTGAAAGGAAATGCGTCGCTACTGAACCTAAAGATTCGAATCTATGAGAGCTCAGAACTGCAGTCTCTTATTATCAACTCCGTAACTCTGAACTGCAAACATGGTTTCCGCGGCTTTCAAGGATCGTTTTTCCAGGAGTTTCCAGGAGCCGTCTGATTATATTTCCAGGAGTTTTCCAGGAGGTTTCCAGGAGCCGTCTGATTATATTTCCAGGAGTTGTCCAGGAGTTTTACATAATTTGATTTACAAGCGGACTTTACATAATTCGTGATATAGCCTATACCAAATACAAGTTCTTTGCATTAAATATGCAAGAGATAAAGCAACTGATTGTACAATAGTTTTAACGTACTTTTCCACTTCAGTCTTCATACGAATCACGAGTGAATCTGACCAGTCCTTATAATTCATGAACTCTGGTCCTATGATTTGTAACGGTTTGTCTATTTCAGGCACTCAAAGTACGATGTCCCAATGTGGCTCAAACGTGCCTTTGATCATTTGGTCTGCCCATGAAAACTCCTCGGTATTACAAAGTACATGGATCATAGAATCAGGACAAATAATCTGAAGGATTTGACATATTCATTTAAATTCATCTTCTAATTTGTTCATTTGTGCTTCAAGCGCATCCACTCAATGTAATTTTCGGCGACAAAAAAGCAGTTAAAGAACGGACAAATACTTGAGAAATCTAACGCTTACTTCACTGAGGAAATGTCGTTGTACATGTAGTCAGTCGTGTCATATTTAATAATCTTCAAAAATAAATAATATTACTAAAAATTAGTGCTGTGCGCGGTGCACCGGTTCTCGGGCCGATGCACCTAAATTTACGAATTTCGATCAAATTGATACTTTACTGTAAAGCTTGAATTACAATTGACTTATTTTGTCTGTTATATTAGTCACAGCAAGTTGTGAGTATTTATCAAATCAAGTCAAGCTTCATGATAATCAAACTTCAAATATCAATTCACTTCACAATAAATTTCTACATCAGGAAAATGAAACCTTTTGAAAATCACGGTTGTGTCATAAAAAAACGATATATTTCCTGACGATGAGAGAAAATGTGAAAGTTGACGAAAATTCGGCAATTCAAATTCATGGTAAGTCATTTTAGACCACAGAATTCCGATTCCCGTGACCTCAGAAATTTGAAATCTCAGTGAATACAGCATAGGCCTATCCTGCAGTTGCTCTTCTTGCTAAGATGAAGGTTATCTTGGCATTCCAGTGGCCAGGGATTCGTCCGAAAGATTTTCTTCTTGACTACATGAAGCCTATCGTAATGTCGAGATCGTGACCTTCCGCATAGTAATTTGCAGACGTGACATTGCTTCTAACCTGTCTACATTTCTTGATCTGTTCATTTATTTTGAAGAAGAATAAAAAATAAACTCCTTCTTTGTTGAATATCAATTAAAACCCACGTTTCGTCCGCCACTGACTTAGCAAGTCAAGTCATTGATATTCTTTCAATCATTTTTTGTTGCATATCTACATAATTTCTATTTTCATCTAATTTTAAAGAATTTTATTAGAACTATCATACAAACGCACAAGTATGATGACAGTCAAAAATGAAAAATAGAAGTAAAGAATGCCTTTGCAAGCATACTTCAAATTTTTTAACATTGTTAGAATTTTCCCTACTATCCTACTCGATAAAATTTGCATTGAATTCTAGAAAATGTAAATATTTCACATGATGGACAGAGACTCTGCCTACAAAATTTTGATATTTTAATTGAAATCCCACGACAATCTAGAACGCAAAGCAAGTTATGTTTCGTCTGTACTTAAGGAAGTGCTTCAGGGAAACTTTTCCAAATTTTCTGTGCAACGGTGCTGCAGATGCGGTTAGCGCACAGCCCTAAATGCAAGGAAAAAATGAATACGATATTCAAGGCTTCATTTCAAATCCATATCTGCCGGTATTCAAAATGTTCCAATGCACGAGTTGTTTCTTTTATAGACTACAGATTGCAATAAAGAGAGCGTTAATTAAATGTCCTGAATCAAAAAGACTGACAAGAACGTCTTTAAAATGTATAGCTAGAAATTTCTTTTATTGCAAAACTCAGAATGTGAATGAATTCATTACATTAACTTTGTATGAATAGAAAAATCCCATTAAAAACTTCTAGTGATCAATTAGGGATGCCTTCACTTATCTACCATATTTATAAAATTCCAGGAGTTTCCAGGATTGTTTCCAGGAGCGCGGAAACCTTGGGATTAGCGTGGGAGGACAATTTCGATACTAAAATGATCACTTACAAAAAACATTTTAGCGTCGGGGAAGGAATACGATCCATAACCTAAGTGCTCCGACTTCTCTACAATGCATTCAAAAGCACCGATTCCAACATTTGAGTCAAAGGTAAAGTGCAAGTTGGTGTTGATCAAATTATATCATACTTCTTGCAAGACAGTCTTGATGAAGCAACGCAACACGATCACTTTGCGACGGAGACAAGAACATGGACAGGTCTTAAATCTTGTCTCCTTCACATATTTCTATATTTTGAAAGTAAGCTAATAAAGCAGAATATTGTCAGATACATGAAAAGCAATATCTCAGAAGCCAGGAGTTTCCAGGAGTCTCAATTTCCAGGAGTTTCCAGGAGCGCGGAAACCCTGTGCAAAGTATGTTTCAACTTCACATCTCTTGTAGACATTAAGAGCCATAGGAATCACCTCAACACCTTTTTCTGGAGATAGACGTTGAAATACTCCTGCTTCAATGCCATTACTTGTCAAATTAAACGGCTTCAATCCCACAGCCAAGACTGTCTTATTTGGAATTAAAGATCAGCAATCTTCATAGAAAAATGTCAGTCGCAATATTGGCTGACAAACTCACTTGCCTAGTAACAATTTGCAAGGAAGATTCTAACCCAATCAAGATGAAGATCATGTCAATTTCTGCATCAATCAGAGGGCACTAATACCGTAGTTGGAATTATTGTCCGGTGAATTACATTGAAATAGCATTGGCTCCGATCGTGTTGGCTCAGGCTGCAATAATGAACTGTGGTCGGTGGATACCAGGTTCCACCAGTCGCCAGTAGATACCAATAGGCGTCAGTGGAAGCAAAGGGAGCGCCAGTGAAAACTCATAGGACGCCGTGAAAGCTTAAGGGGGTATGGACGCTAATGGGCAGACGGCTAAAGCTGGCGGTAGAAGCCAATGGGCGCCAGTGGAAGCAAAGGGAGCGCCAGTGAAAACTCATAGGGCGCCGTGAAAGCTTAAGGGGTATGGACGCTAATGGGCAGACGGCTAAAGCTGGCGGTAGAAGCCAATGGGCGCCAGTGGAAGCAAAGGGAGCGCCAGTGAAAACTCATAGGGCGCCGTGAAAGCTTAAGGGGTATGGACGCTAATGGGGAGACGGCTAAAGCTGGCGGTAGAAGCCAATGGGCGTCAGTGAAAGCAAAGGGAGCGTCAGTGAAAACTCATAGGGCGCCGTGAAAGCTTAAGAGGTATGGACGCTAATGGGCAGACGGCTAAAGCTGGCGGTAGAAGCCAAGTGGCGTCAAATCTTCAATTCAAGTTGAATTAAGTTTAGATTACCGAATTGAAGACGAACTGCAGCTGCCTTCCGTGTCGCTAGGTTGCGTATGATCAAACTCTGTGAGTGAAACGCTTCACACTGTGTTCGAATTGTAATAAAATAGAAGTACCCCACTGAATTAGAAGACATGTATTGAAAATCTAAATAGACTTAGAAAAACTTCCTTACTTTTTGAAAATGTTGAATAATTTTGAAAAATTTGAAATTGACTTCATCTTTCTTAAATTTTTCAATACTTATTTTCTAATTCACTGTGGTACTTTTTGCCAACAGTGCATTTCTAATCCAAAGACGTCCTTTTTCGTTCTAAATACATGAGGGACTCAATGCGGCTGCTGAATAACTTCTATGAAAGACTTAAAATTCAAAGTTCCGGTCATCCTTTGTACTCACCTCATCCAACACGACGTATGTACATTGATTCAAGACCAGATATCGGTTCTCCAACACATCGACGAGTCGTCCAGGCGTTGCAATGACGATCTCCGTTCCCATCCTCAGCCGGAATCCTTGTTCCTCCCTGGACAGACCTCCAATCACTGAGACAGTCTTGATACCGAGAGAACGGCCGAATTTGATGGTCTCCTCTTCAATTTGCTGCGCCAATTCACGAGTCGGGGCCATGATGATGGCGTACGGCCCTAACTCTGTGTCTTCCAGACGCTCCAATTTGGGCAATTTCTGAATCCACGACAGCAAGGGAATGAGGAAGGCGGCAGTTTTACCGGAACCGGTCTCCGCAACACCGATGATGTCTCGGTTCTGCATTCCGATCGGAATAGCTTGTCGCTGAATCGGAGTTGGTTCCTTGTAGCCAATCTGTTCGATGATATTCAACAGTTCTTCAGGCAATTCTGCCTCTCTCCATGAGCGGATGGGGTGAGGAACGATGCCGCCTGTAATGAATTATTCTAGAACTGAAGTGAATTGGACAAGGGAAATTATCACAGGCGACAATATTTTATCCTCAAACTGCCTGAGAACTGATAATGCATTCTACGAACTTTCATCTGTGAGATTGTGAGTAATACTTGAAATCTGGAAAGCATACAAGAGAGCAATGATGAGCATCGGGTCGGGTTCCAAAAATTCGTATGTCCGAGTCGAACAAAATTTCAGCCCGAACCCGATGTCGGGTACAAATGTCTGACCCGACAACGAGTGCTAGAACCTGACACGACCCGAACCCGATGTCGGGTACAAATGTCTGACCCGACAACGAGTGCTAGAACCCGATACGACCCGAACCCGATGTCGGGTACAACTGTCTGACCCGACAACGAGTGCTAGAACCTGACACGACCCGAACCCGACCCGATTACATTCGAAAAATCAGAAACATTTCTATATATAAGGCTAATGTGATACCGGGCGATAGTCTAACTTATAGTATATTATTTTCTCTAGGCCAATAAAGTATTCAAACAAATACTAAATAAGTAGCATAATTACCCACGAAATTAAAATAACTTACAATACATGACAAAATTCGGAATCTTTACAAAAAATCGACTGTTCCGCGATATATTATAGGTGTAGCAGCTTACTCCTTCAAAACTCTGATTGAGACACTTTGACTCTCAATGTTAATGCAGATGTCAAGGTCCGGGCAGCTGAACTGCATCACTACATGTAACAACATAATTCTGCAGATAGATGCTAAAATCTCAATTATATAATATTTGAGGTATAGTTAAGCTTCCGTTCCTATGTAAAGCTTATCACAAATTAAATTTCATTTCTTTCCGTCCATCCTGCGAGCCAAGATCCACATGTCATTATGGGAATGAGGCCTTTAGAGACTACAAGAACAGATTCAATTAATTTGATAATGATCTTTCGTTGTTTTAGAAGCAAAATATGTAGCGCAAAGTATTTTATTGGATCAATAATTCACAATGAGAATAATGTGATGAGCCAGAATTTCTTGAACAACTTCATTAAACTACAGCTACACATGAAACAGTGCTAACTTCACAGAAAATATTTTTTAAAGTTCTAAACATTCTTCAAATTTGTATGCTCCAACCCGAAAAACCCGACTTCTTAATTGCTCTACCCGAACCCGAGCATTCGGGGTCGGCTTTCGGGTAGGATCGCTCATCTTTGCAAGAGAGAGAGATAGACTGCTAGTTCACACGCGCAGTATATGATGGGAGGTTTTACATGCGAGTAAAAGAGAGAACAAATCAAGTCATCCCCGTGAAGTGACTCTTTCATACTTGAAACGTTGAGTTCAAACAACACTCCAGAAGACACCGAGTATCTTTGTACGAGGACGAATGGAGTAACTGTGTGACTATCATAGAAAGTGATATGGTCACCTGCTATCGACCTCGGGGATGTCTATGATTAATAAGATATCTAAGGGACATTCAACTCCCATAGCATGCACTGGAGGCCGTTATCTTTGACTTGATTGATGAAGATAGTGTATATCTGGATGAAGCTGTAAAATATTCACTTCATTATCGTGAAATGCATCAAAATCCAACAAAATTGATTGCTATACATCCTAATTAATGCACCCGACCCAGGCCTGCAAAGAAATTGTCGGAAACAATCTGTAGAGTGTACATCTATATCATCGATGTCAAGTAAATTGTGACTTCCCATCCTCATCGATTTTCCATTACCTGATGATCATAGATCCCCTGATATCAAAGCAGTGTTTGATGACACTTCATTACACGGTCTCATAGACATTGTTCCGTGTGAATTTTATGTGAAATTGGCAAGCATGAAATGGTGCATTAGATACCCTCCAATGCTGGGCTATAATGCATTTCAAACTCATTTCAATCATTTTTATGATCTCCATAGCTATGGGGAGTGAGATACAATATAACTTTAACATGTATTTTTGAGGGCAACAATGTCAGACATTTGAGGGCGCGTCTGGGCTTCAATGCTATGAATACGCATGTAGATATACGCTAGCTGAGACTTCTTAAATATCTTTCACATGCATAGATACATATGTCATCATCACAGGATAGATTGCTGCCTTCTTTTTCCATATTATAACATAGCTAAATTACGCATGATATACAAGGTGTGACTAAAAATTATTGAGACTCTGGCGTGATAAAAGGCGAACTAAGATTTCTATGATCTTAGTTTTATGCGTCAGTGTCAAACACATCTTCAGCTGATGTCTGACAGAAATTTGAATATCTGCGATCGAAAATCACGTGATAACCGAACAGGAAGATTCATTTTCAAGGAACTTGTGTGATAGGTGGTTGTTTGATCGCTTAAAGAGAGAAATGAAAAAGATCATTTTCCACGATGCCGTCGAGGTTGTGGCCACTTCTTTGAGTGTTGCGCTCCATTCCTGAGGACGAGTTTCTGACCCAGGTGGAGAGGTTTCTGGATCACTGAGAGAGAGTGATTCAGAGTGGTGGAGATTATGTCGTTTAGTGATTATTTTGTTTATGAATGTTACAAAGAGTGCCTTCCTCAGAATTTTGTGTTTTAATGTGTTTTTAATGAAGTAAAGATGCGTTCTTTTTATAAAAAACGGACATTTTTACGTTTTTTTCACCTCGTTGCGCTTGCATAACTTGATTGAACTAAAAATGCTCCTAAAAGTTTGAATTGAGGTTTTGGCTCACAATTTTTTCCCTGATATTAGTTCATACACTTATTGATAAGTATCGCATAAAAAACAGCGGAATTTCAACGACTTTCAATTAAAAGATTTCCAGTCTGAATAATTTTGAGTCATACCTTGTATCTCACATTCACTAAAAGCGCAGTTCACACGGATCCTGATTGCTGAGCAGCAGTCTACATCTCTGTGAAAACTACCAAGAATTGTTGGCTCTCACCTTTGGTGGTAATGTTGTAATCTTCTCTGAAGATTCTCCAATCACGCTCAGTCATTGCTTCCAAAGCCTTTTCTGACCAATGACGATCATCAAAGCGCGTCTTAGCTTCCTTCTTCGCCACAGTCTTCAATCGCTTCTCTTCTTGCATCTTCTGTGTTTCAGATCTTCGGTCATCCAACATTCTGGAGTAAAATCTTCCAATTTCCTTCTTCTGTTGTTTCATGTCGATTCCAGCCAATGTTCCACGACCGAAGAACTGGATCTGATGACGTTCTTTGTAGATGGGGTTGTAATCAACACTCGTGTCGTCTCCAGCGTCCCAGTCAAATACAAACTTTCTCTCGTTCAATCGGCGATGACGTTTCTTACCGGGTTTCTTTATACCTGAAGGAGAAGCGATAGGAGATCGTCAAAGCGGGCCATCATCGCCATCTGAGGATTTCAGCAGGTCAGACGCCTGACGGTGAAATTTCAAGGAATTTTGGGTCAATTGTTTATGCTGATGACAGCTCCGAAAAATATCGAGCTTATTCGGAATTTGCAATGACAACGCCGCTTTGACATATTTGAATCTCTTTGAAAAATCAGGAGATTGCCTAACAGATAAAAATAGAAAATTCATTACAGCTACTGGTATCAATCTTATAACAATCTCCAACCCTCTTGTATTTGATTATGATCACGCATGAAGTGATGGTGTATCACTCACCACATCCATACGATTCAATTGAGATTTATAACTGATAACACTAGCAGCCTCTTTCAACTGGTTTCATTAACAATCCTTTATTCCATAAATATGAAAGTGAGAAGATGTCACAGCAATGACACGATGCTTCTAGTAATCATAGCAGACACTTGCAAAACGTCTTTGTGGACATGCCTGAAACACACTCCGTCCAACCCTCAAACCTGGGGAAGAAGAGACGATGAGTGAGGAGCAATTACAATGTCAAATACCACGTCAGATTGAACGTGAAGAGGCGAACGTTTGTCGCGCAGTCATGATCATTTTCAAGGGTTATCCAGGGGCATATTGGAATTCCCGGCTTTTCCCGGATTGTCGATACCCTGGCTTATGATTGTCGCGCAGTCGTGATCATCTTCAAGGGTTTTCCAGGGGGATATTGGAATTCCCGGCTTTTCCCGGATTGTCGACACCCTGGCTTATGATTGTCGCGCAGTCGTGATCATCTTCAAGGGTTTTCCAGGGGGATATTGGAATTCCCGGCTTTTCCCGGATTGTTGACATCCGGGCTTATGATTGTCCCAGGTTCATGACCATTTTCAAGGGTTTTCCAGGGGGATATTGGAATTCCCGGCTTTTCCCGGATTGTTGACATCCGGGCTTATGATTGTCCCAGGTTCATGACCATTTTCAAGGGTTTTCCAGGGGGATATTGGAATTCCCGGCTTTTCCCGGATTGTCGACACCCGGGCTTATGATTGTCGCGCAGTCGTGATCATCTTCAAGGGTTATCCAAGGGCATATTGGAATTCCCGGCTTTTCCCGGATTGTCGACACCCTGGCTATTGTCTTCTAAGCGTTGATGAAATGTGGTTGAATTAGGTCGACCTTCGAAGCCTCAAAATCGCTGACGGCTTGAAGAATGAGAACCAATACTTCAAATTGTTAAGTCTTCAACATCGGACATGAAAACAATGTTTATCGTTGCACTTACTTCGAACAGACGCCTTTCGATACAAACTCCCTTCCAAAAACAACGATTGACAATGAAATGTCATCAAATTCGCGTACCAAACCGGGAACAAATGGAGGTCCGTGATCAAATTCCGCGATGTTCCTTAGACAGAAGGATGTCAGACCCCACAATTCAAGAATTGTGAATGAATTCTTCGAGGAGGAGGAATTCAGAAGCTTTGGCAAAAATCCTTTCAGTCCGGATTCACGCGACAGCTTCTTGTTTTCGTGAAGAAGATTTTGTAATGCGCCAGTTTAGATGCTGAATGTGCGTCGTTGCAGCGGTTGAGGTCGCCTAGCGAAGATGTTTTGAAAAAAAACTGAAGAATCTGCTATTGATCGAAAAGCCTGCTATATTGCGGATTAAAACTTAGACTATGACACACTGCATTTTTCTTATTCACTGATGGTTCCTGGCGAAAATGGTCTTTTTGAAACAAACTGTCCTATGGAAAGCTGCAAAATATAATTTTAACGACAGAAACATTTACAGCAACAGATACAACTTAGGTTTCTGTTGTAATTTCGGCCAGAAAGTCAATAGTCTTGAGTTCGGGAAAATAGACCTACTTTCATACTGTCAGTGACTATTGAGTCCTCGGCTAAAATTTCATCAGAAGCTCAGGTCTTAGATGTTCCTGAAAACGGTTCTGTTATTAGAATTATATAAATCCGCCCTTCACTTGGACAGTTTTAGGAAGATCATTTTGACCTGACACCTTTGCGCTAAATTCACGATATTTTAGCTGCTTTGTTCACTTGAACTTCTGACTTAGAATGCTACAAACATGAATGAAAATTCGTCAATTCCGGAGGTCATCAAACTCACCCAGATAGCGCTCCTTGATAGCGTTCTCCTCCATCACCTTCATTCCTTGCGTCTGCGACGGTTGTTGGTTGTTGCGATCTGGAGAACGGTCTCGACCTCTGTCCCTCCCTCTGTCACGGTCACGGTCTCGACCTCGATCTCTGTCTCGATCACGGTCCCTGTCACGGTCGCGGTCTCTGTCACGATCACGGTCTCTGTACAGATCTCTGTCACGATCGAAATCTGAAAATCAACGGAAAAGATCAGTTCATGCTGTCTAGATCATCTTTCAGCCACAGTATCATTCGTTTCACGTGTTTCTTCCAGATGTTGAATTTATGCTCAATTTCCATTGATGCAGAGTTTTAAAAGCCTATGTACTACAGTATAATACCGTTATAATGTACACTGGTGATTGAAATAAGTGTCCGTTACATCAGGGTAAGGCATTTTTCATAATAACCATAAAGACTGCTTTCTCTATTCACCTCATCTTCATGGAAATAAAGGTTACTTATTATTGATCAGAAAACGCATATCAATTACAGAGTGTCATATACAAGTCATTTACTTTCAAGGTTATTGTTACAACTTGCAATTTCAATATTCAAATTGCTCGTTATTTGGATGTAGCTGATAAAATAGGACAGGTTCTTAATTTGTGTTGAAGACATCACAGCCGGATTCTGTTTGAGGGAGCTATGTATAAGATATTCCATGATATTTCTGGGTGATATGTAAATAAATCCCGAGATTACACCCGGGAGATTCCGGGGGATTTATTTACATATCACCCAGAAATATCATGGAATATCTCATATATTCCATGATATTTTTTATGGGAGTTATTTAGATAACTCCCTTTGATTTGAATTGCAAATTTGTTTGTGATCAACGCATCATAGAATTCTATGTGGCCGATAGACACATAGATATCCATATGGATATTTTAGCTGTATTCCCTGTTTGATAATAGAAAATACCATACACATAGATATTTTTGATGGAATTCCATGGAAATAACTACCGGAAAATAGTTAATATCATGGTATATATTATCAATGTCTACTCAAAATCTTCATGGTTTCCCTGCTTTCCCTAGTTCTGTCGTTGAAGCAGTAAGTTTTGTAATTTCACGATGAGACTGTAACGTGTTTATTGTAGTTTGCAATACATCGTAAATTCCACTTGAGAATTGCACTTTGTTGAGTTAGAATGCGAGGGACGACGTTGTTTGTGCGACATGCGCGCTGGCATGAAACTCTGTTTTGAATTTTCAATACCACAATTCTCTGAATAAGCTCGAATTTCATTAGTTGCAAATACTTCCAACACTCATTGAAAATATCTACTACCGTTAGTTGTACGTCAGGTAGTGCATTAAAGTCATCAATCATTTGCACGTTAATTTTCAAGGGAATTAAATCTTCGTCCGTTACATCCACTTGAACTCTATACCGTGAACACGAGGGTGTTCTTATATTAAAAATGCAGGATACTTTGTGGGGAATGTTTGGCGTGTCCGTTGTAACCGAATGTACGTATTATCCCACGTACGCTATAACGGGAATATGCTGCACTTCATTCTGTGCGAAGAACATTGAATTTGCACAACTCATTCAATGAAAACATTGAAAATTTAGTTTTATTCGACCAGTTGCGGAGAAGGGTCGATCAACATTAAAAAACAAAGAAACTAATCAAATCACATCATAGATTCTTCATGATTTTCTGTAGTTCACCCGACAATTGTAGACTTGCTTCTGTATTCTTCAAAATTGAATGTATCTAATGTAATATGCTGCAAGACAAGTAATATGTGACATATCTGAAGACAAGAGGATGCAAAAAAAATTAATAGCTACGTGTAAGTAGGATCCAATAGCTGTATAGAGAGTTTTTTTGTCGTCGAGCCTCCCGCCAATTGGCGGAAATCGCTCAAAAAAAATCCGCCACTAAAATGATGGCTTGAAGAGAGCTATATATGGATCTTTTCAGTTGTACCACCACAGAACAATCCGCCTTAACATTCACCACTTTTCCTCAGTCAGTGATTCTGACCTGAATCAGTCATATCGTATAACAAGAATGGAATCTTCGCCATAAAAACTGCTAGCCCTTCCATCGAGCGTCAGTGCCAGCTCAACTTGTGCGATAATGGTGACGAGTCTGTCTGGCACCTAACCATAATGCCAAATGAAATAGGCCTACAATGTAGCTAGAAATGGATAATGTTGATATATGTAGGCCCAAATTCTAACCATAGCACGCAGATAAGATAGGCCGGCCCTTTAGACCCATTTTTATGATGTCATGTTCCAATAAGTAACACAATGAATTTCTATGCATTTTTTATGAAAATGTTTGGTGCGAATGGGAAAGAGTCAGACAGGCTTTCCTAACAGCGTGCATCGGACCTCTGCAGATCAACAAAACAGACAATTAGCTGATAACAAGCCACCATGAGAAAGAAAAATTCATTTCCGAAACTCATAACGAAAAACAATGCTAAAAACCAAGATAACAAGACAAAAGACGCTTCAAGTTATAAACTCTCTACAGAGACATTAGTGGAAGTTTGTTGACGGCTCTTTTGAGAGCTTCAACAGTGACAGATGTTGGGAATACCTCCAAAGGAAGCCTATTCAACAACTTTGCTGTCCTACGAAAGAAGCATCTCTTCGAATGTTCTGTTGGACAAAGAGGAATAGTGACCAGGCACTTCCTCTTATGCATCTGGTGAAAGAATCATTAAAGATTTCTATCCAAAATTAAGTCTATCGCAATAGTCCGGGAGCTACTGACACTTTCTTCCTAAATTCGCGTACAAAGGCTTAATAGCATGGATTTGTAGATCTTGAAACACTGAATACAAAAATCAAATTCTTGAGTGTCACAACCAGTCGCTGTCGGTCAAGGCAAGGTTAAAGGATTCCCATTGGAATCCAATTCTAAAATTCAAGAAATGTCTATGGATTGTGAAACACTTGTCAATTTTTGTACATTTTCTTTTGCAGAAAAGAAATTATTTATCAGTATGACATGAGATTAGAAACATGATTGAGTTCAGAACATCAACTTCGATATAAAAGTTGAAGTGAGTCACATGATTCAGTATTTGATGTCTGAGAGACTCCAGAAAATGAGTAAATTTCATGTTTTGACTTAATTTTGGCGATTTCACTCATTTTGTAGAGTCTCTCAAACATCAGATACTGAATCATGTGACTCACTTCAACTGTTATATCGAAGTTGATGTTCTGAACTCAATCATGTTTCAAATTTCATGACATTCTGATAAATAATTTCTTTTCTGCAAACGAAAATGTACGAAAATTGCCATGTGTTTCACAATCCATGGATATTTCTTGAATTTTACCATTGGATTCCAATGGGAATCCTCTAACTTTACCTATAACCGAAAGCGACTGGCTGTGACACTTCAGAATTTGATTTTAGTACTCAGCGTTTCAAGATCTACAAATCCATGCTATTAAACCCTTTGTGCACGAATTTAGGAAGAAAGTGTCAGTAACTCCCGTCTGATATTTGAATTGCTGTCATGTAAGTTATTATTGCGAAGCATTTCCCATATCTAAGATTGCGGACAAATTTATGAGAAAATGGCGTGTTTCAGACTTATTCCTATCTCATTAAAAAGTCGTATTGAATATTTCGTCATAAAGACTAACCACCTATACAGATAATCAGTGGATGTTGCCACACGAATCAACACTGACATGAATCTGCGAGTTCTAGAACGCAGATGAAGGGACATCTCAATGCATCACTTGCCTTGTAGTAATATTGAGTTGACATTTCGGAAGAAATGTTGTTGGGCGCTCTGAGAAATCTCATTACATGTCAACAAAGCGTCTGATTGGCATTGAATGTGTCCATGATAGTCTCTGACTGTATGAAGTGACATCATGAACGCAGAACCATCAGTCTATCGGTTAATAACATGTAGTATTTTCCTTTTCATTGAGAAAGTTCAAGACGCACCTGCATCAGAAGTTATAATCTTCATTTACCAAGTAGGTGATCGAGTTATCAGGGAAGAGAACTTTCCATTCCTATGTATACAACAAGTCAATTGAACACATGATACAGGGTAGCTGCACGGCTCCGAAAATAAAATACATCTGGTGCCAAAGATTCCCAAGTTAGTGGTAAAGAATAGACATAGTCGGCTACATAATTGCGAGGAACCATCGTGCAGTTCTTGCTTGCACGCTATCACTTTTATTCTGTCGTAAATACTTATAAATTCGTGTCCAAATAATTGGCGTTTTGCAAGACTATGAAGTCAAGAAACTGGCAATTGATGATTATTTCAAATACCGTATTTCTTTGAATATGAGACGCCCTTGAATAAGAGACGCCCCTGAATAAGAGACTCCCTGAATAAGAGACGCCCTTGAATAAGAGACGCCCTTGAATAAGAGACGCCCTTGAATAAGAGACGCCCTTGAATAAGAGACGCCCCTGAATAAGAGACGCCCTTGAATAAGAGACGCCCCTGAATAAGAGACGCCCCTGAATAAGAGACGCCCC